>CM049407.1:8152500-8720000 GCA_026929865.2 Hyperoplus lanceolatus
AAGTTGCTCGACATAATTTTCCATTTAGCATTCATTGTAAATTATGTAAATTATAGACTAGCATGTGGGCTGACATTTGCAGTTTGTCGTCTTAGACAATTACATTTGGATGGTGTTTGAATTGCTCTGACATATTGGAAACCATGAAAGAAAGTGACTCACCATGATCATATCTGATATACAGTATATCACAACTTTTCAAATCATAACTAGTCACTGTTAACTTTCACTGGAGTTTTGTATTTAACACATTCTGAACTTTTTCTTGCATAAAATTGTCTTTCATATATTTGATTTTATTGAGCAATATCTTCACCATTCCTTTGCTCATTTGTCTTCATTAAAATATACCAAACCATACATTATTGGCCTTTCTCTACAGCCACGGATTTATGATGATGTGACATTACCTGTATCTGGAATAACTGCTGTTTTTTTTAATAATACTGTATGGTTCAGTGTGTGCTCAAAGTTTTGATAGCATTCGGTGGAGGTACTGAGATTGACTGTAGCGAGATCACATTCACTTTATTTTTTTACTAGTGAGGGAGGGTGAGTCAAGACATTTGGGATAGCAAATGTTGCCTTTGAGCAGATCTACTGTGTGTGTGTGTGTGTGTGTGTGTGTGTGTGTGTGTGTGTGTGTGTGTGTGTGTGTGTGTGTGTGTGTGTGTGTGTGTGTGTGTGTGTGTGTGTGTGTGTGTGTGTGTGTGTGTGTGTGTGTGTGTGTCTGTCTATGTGTGTGTTTGTGTGTGACTGTCTGTCTGTGTGTGTGTGTGTGTGTGTGTGTGTGTGTGTGTGTGTGTGTGGAGGGAGGACAGCTCTTGTGAAGAGGCTTTTAGGGTGGCAGGTAGTTGTGGCCTAATCGCCCAGTATAGTCTCCCAGAGGAAAGTGTTTGGAACAGATGGTTGGTTGGGTGATAGACCAAATAGAAAAATACATCAGAGGCTCAGCAGCGCTTTAAACTGCTGCAACCGTCACCTCCCCCTGCAGCTAGGCAACCACTTCACCTGGCAGTCTGAAGAGAAAATTCTGTTCTCTATTGACGGCCTATGTGGGCTGAAAATGTGTGTTTATATGCATGTATGTTGGAGTTATATTTGTCTGACGAAAATCTCCATTGCTGAGTAATGAAGACTTAACTTGCACACAATATCGTTAAAATTTAAGAGAATCATCATCATCATCTTCAACTGCTTATCCGAATCTGCTTATCGGGTCGCGGGGGCAGCAGCTTGAGCAGGGAACCCCAAACTTCCCTTTCCCGGGCCACATCAACCAGCTCTGACTGGGGGATCCCGAGGCGTTCCCAGGCCAGTGTGGAGATATAATCTCTCCACCTAGTCCTGGGTCTTCTCCGAGGCCTCCTTCCAGCTGGATGCTCCTGGAACACCTCCCTAGGGAGGCGCCCTGGGAGCATCCTTACCAGATGCCCGAACCACCTCAACTGGCTCCTTTCAATGCAAAGGAGTAGCGGCTTTGCCCTGAGTTCCTCACGAATGACTGAGTTTCTCACCCTATCTCTAAGGGAGACGCCAGCCACCCTCCTGAGAAAGCCCATTTCGGCCGCTTGTACCCGCGATCTCGTTCTTTCGGTCATTACTCTCGTTCTTTCGTCATTACTAAGAGAATATAATGTATTAATACAAAATAATAATACAAAAATTCCAGTTTATGGCATGAATATCCAGATTGATGGGATATATTTATGAAGTTACACATTCGATTTCTGAGAGAAAAACACATTTCACGTTGGGGCGTCTTCGAATTCAAATAATTTCACACAATACTTAATGATAAAAAGCCTTACAGTACATGGTTGGCATATTTTTATTTCATGTTGTTTTGTGCAAACAGTTTATTTTGCTATGGGCTGCATAATAGGCTGCTGTGATAAAATGGCAATCCACTTTTTACTGTCATTTTTCACATGAATTACCTCATGAATTAGCTACGGTGGCCTACGGGGATCAGTAAGCTACATCAATCAACGGAGACGCTAAGCCTGGTCTTATGCAAACATTGTCATCAGCACCCTGCCCGTCCTTCATTTTTATTTGTACAGGCATTTTATGAACTTTCACAGCCATTTATGCCCCGAGACCTTGTAAGCAATAAATTACTGGATCTAGCGGTCTCATCCGTACAGCAGTACACTTTCATAATCCACTGTCTGTATCAGCACGTTACTTTGTTATTTCACATGAATAACTGCTGGGAAAGGTTTAACTAAAAGACGGAATCGATTCTGGAGAATGCTGGAGAAAATCGGTGAATGTCTCCACACGTACCCATCCGTATATGTTTGCACTGAAAAGATGTGAGGGTTCATGCACAGCATAGGCTTGGTAAATGGGAATTTTGCTAGGTACTGCCCACTTTAGTAACACACCCTTTGTTTATATGCCTGTTTACAGAGCCTAGGATGCGTATTAATACTGGATTTGTTTTCAGTGCAAACACAGTACAGTAGTAACTCCAGCTTTAACACTGCAGGACTGGCTCTGTTATTTATCTGTCTTTATAATACTGCATTTTCTCCATAATACCAATAATTCATCACCACCAATGGCTCTGGATAAATAAAATAACTTCTCAGTGGTCGATAGCCTGAAAGAGTGCGAATTCTATCTTTTGGGGTTTATAAAGACTGTTAATCTTCCTTCTCCAATTTGGTTTTGTTTTATTTACTCCCTTCACTCTGGGCGTTTTTTTCTTTATCCGGCACATTACTTTCTTCACCCTTGTTTTCCTTTCCGCCTCCTCACCACTATTTATTTCTCTCTCACTCTCTCTCACTCTCTCTCTCTGTCTGTCTCTCCCTCTCTCTGTATGTCGCTCTCGGTCTCTGTCTGTCTCTCTCTGACTCTCTCTCTCTGACTCTCTCTCCCCGACGCTGCTGTTCCTTATCAGTGGCACTCGCCCGCCGACATGATGATATACCATTGAGTGAATCTTCACGAGGCCTCCAAACGGCCCTGATTTATCCCGCTGCATGCTTCATAATTTCCTGATTGATCTCGGCCACAGCGACGACGAAAGACTTGAGCGAGGGACAAGAGCGATATGCAGCGACAGTGAAGGAGAAGGAAGGAAGGAAGGGAAAGGAGGAGAGGAAGAGAAGGGAGAACCAAAGCCAAGATGAACAGAGGACGCAACAGGGAAAGAGATGTAGAAACAAGAAAACGTGTCAAGTGAGGGAGGGGGGCATGTGAGAAGAAGAGCTAATGGAAGAGAAAGGGAAGGAACTGAGGAGAGAGGGGAGAAAGAGAAGAATGGGTTGTAAAAGCAAATGAGGCAAAGAAAAAGGTTCAATGAAAGACTAAGTCTAGACACTCCAAGTGAATAAGGTAAACTGTGTAACGTATAGATATCCTCATGGAACTTTGCTAGTTGATTATCATTAAAACAATTATGATTTGTTTAACAAATGTTCCAGAAATGTTTAAATCAATACGCTAAGAAAAGAGAGGTAAAAAGGTAAAAAAATCATTAAAAGATGAGTGGAGAAGGTGAGGCAGAGGGATGAAGAGGCAAGAAAAGAATGGAGGAGTGTATGCAGAGTCCAGAAAGATGGAGCGATGCATGATAACAGAGGAAAAATTGAACATTTGAGAAATAATAAGGTGGGAGAGATAGTTGGAAAGAAATGAGGTGAGACAGGAGCAAAGAAACAAGTGAGTGAACCAATGAAGGAGGAAAGGAAGTAGAAAAAGAGGAGTATAAAGTGCTATTATCACTGAGGTCACTTATTTTCTTTTTTTTTAAACACCTGATGAAATAATTCCAAGAGAGGTGGAGTAGTAATATAATATTTTGGCCTGGGAGGAAGTCGAAATAAAACCCTGGGATGGGTTTTATCGATCCCACCTTGCAGTCTGTTTGTACATGTTTACGAGGGAGAGAGACACAGAGAGAGAGAGAGAGACGATAAGAGGATGGATGGATGGAGAACAGAATGGTAAAGAGCGAGCGTGTAGGCGGCCGGCGAGCAAGAGAGAGCGGTGTGTAAAATGCAGGTGGGCCGTATCGATCGGAGTCTGCGGGCTCCTCATCGACTGAGCCGCAGATGAGGACTGATTACACTGCAGTTAAGAAGCACATGAAAGGAAGCGGCGCTAACGGTCAGACAGGTCCCTCCCTCCCTCCCTCCCTCCCTCTCCCTCTGCGACCATTAACGGCTTTGAAAATAACTCCATGAATGCAGCCTGTGTGTCCCATGTGTGAAACTAGAGGCCTTCCAATCGAACTCACGGGTGTGAAAAGTCACAGATAAGAACGATGTTGGAGTCTCATTCGCACTTGTCATTTCATGAGCTTTGTGGTTTGATCAAACCCGGAATTGATTTTTTTAGCAGCTACATTTAACCTCTGTGTGTGTGTGTGTGTGTGTGTGTGTGTGTGTGTGTGTGTGTGTGTGTGTGTGTGTGTGTGTGTGTGTGTGTGTGTGTGTGTGTGTGTGTGTGTGTGTGTGTGTGTGTGTGTGTGTGTGTGTGTGTGTGTGTGTGTGTTGTCATGAGCCAGATGTCTCAATCTTCCCACCCAGTTGCAACATGTTGGTGGGGTAGCCTACGCTTCAGTCCAGAGGGCGCTGAAGTTTTCACCGTTACGTGTTATTTAGGAGAAGTGTTGTTTGTATACGAATTAGAAAGCTATGTGTGAACCTCTTCAATAACCCTGTGGTGTTGGATTTAAAACAAAACCATACAAAACATATATTTTTTTTTTACTGTTTTTCTTGAAATAATCAGACTTGCCGTTGACTTTTATTTAATTCCAGTGTAACAAATGTAAAAAGTACAAAAATAAGGCAACTTAACGTTCAGCGTGGATGTATTAGCTAATCAAATCACTGTGAGCTTCACACTGTCACGGAAAAGATTGGAAACCAGTTGCTGCCTCCGAGGTAGGAAATCAATGTAAAGCTCCGTTTGCTTTGGAAAATGGTCAGACGGGATGTAAAGTATATATCAGCCAGTTAATGGGCTATAACGTTAAAGTATAAGGCTTCCATATAACATGAGATGGGAATCATACCCCTGAGATCTGCATGCACCTTGCATCGCACTATTTCAGCATTAAACTGCTGCCTTCCTACATTTTTGTTGTGCATGGGAGCACAAGTTAGCTGAATTATTGCTCCTGGTATATGCAATTTGGCACATCACCGACGCCCCAAACACAGATTTAACAGTTAATCTCTGCACAAACATCCCCACACAGTCTTTGCCTTAATTAAATTTGAACAGATGATTTTCATTCTTTAAAGGCATTATCAGATTTGTTCTATTGCCACATTACTGAATGATGTACGCTTTTGTTGACTGTATGAAAACCTCTTTAGTCTCACGATAATTTTAAACAGGCACTCCTGTAGAATATAGGATGTTGAGTGAATATTGATTTGGTTTTGGCATTGTGCATTAGTCCAAGGTCCAACACATATACATATATAGCCATATACAGTATTGTTCACTGTCTGTAATATACCTAAGTAAATTCCACTCTATATCCATCCATGTATTATGTCATAACACAACCCTGTCCTGCTTCTGTAAATGGTATATTATTGGTGGGATGAAAAGGGACATGTCTATAAGCTACGGCTGTGTCGGTTCAGACTCATTAGTAAAATCATATGTGTTATTTCATGTGTATGCTTCTTTGAAAGTACAAAGTGCAAATGAACACACACACACACACACACACACACACACAATCTGTCTCACTCTCACACACACACACACACTCTGACACAGTAGCATTGCCATACTAATCATCTCGGCCCAACACTCTTCCAGTCTGTGTCCCCGGCAGGCCTATTTGCAGTGGAATATCAAACGCCCCGTTCACTATCATTCTTTCCAATTAGAGGTTCAGGACTTCATTACTGCCGCCCCGCCGGCTACTGGCTTCCATCACATAAAGACAGACAGACAGACGGACAGACAGACAGACAGACAGACAAGCACAGAGAACAGGTATCAAGATCCAGGCTCTTGACTTATCCGCTACAATCTCTGTTGAAGATTGAAGGACATTACCCACTGTGTGCTCAGCAAAGTCCATCCCTCTGTCTGCCTGCCTGTCTCTCTTTAGCTTGTTTTTTTTTCATCCCACATATGCGTCTACACTACACGCCATAATGTTACTTTCTAGATTACTGTCATTTGTATGTCTTCTTGTTTGTTTGTCCTATGAGAGTAGGGATGTTTTTTTTGTATTGCATTCCGTTCAATATCGTTGACATTACTGCCGCTATTTGCTGAGAGTGATAGTAAGACGACATGTGCAGAGAAACTATAAAGACATCACATTCATTGTTTCCCAATAGTGTGTCTCCTTAGCAAGGTAATAGCTGTTTGGTGAGGTTCATTGTTTTCATTTTTACAATTTATTTGTAATGTCATCCAAAATGTATCTTTTGTGATCAAAGACGCCATTTTAAGGTAAATGTTGACCTTGTGAAGTGAGTACAAATGAGCTATATGAAAAAAATGTTTTTGGATTCCTCCTGTATGCACCATGCATTTAATTGCACTGCAGATGTTGAGATACTTCAGTCCAAACCAAAGTGTTGAACTAGTTGACGACATACATTGACATTGCCATCCCTAGATACTGGACTCAGTGAAATCTGCGAGCAACTTTTTGATCTGAAGCTTATTGGACAAGATGTTGGCTCTGTGACGCATGCCTGAGATAAGTCTAAATCAGGACACATTCTGCTGCAGTGTGAAGAACTTTGATGAGCTCGTATCTCTCTGATCCACTTGTTCTTGTGTTTCCTGATGACGGTGTGTGTGTGGAGTGGAAGCATGTAGATGGCAGTGGGAACAGGTGATCAGATGATCACTTCATGAAGTCACTTTAATCATCGTTGTCCCTGGGTGCTGACTGATTACTACTACTAGGCTGTGATGATTGTGTTGCGTGCGTGCGTGCGTGTGTGTGTGCGTGCGTGCGCGCGTGTCATAGACGGAGGGGGACATAGAGAGAGAATTTGGAATGGATAGATGACTGACTTTGTAAGCCGCATAGTTCTACTTCCTAAGAATACATTTAACCAGGGAAGAGAAATCATTCCTACACATTTTGAACACAGATTACTGTATCCATTTTCACAACTACTTTGTGTCTAGAATCAAATCTAAATCTGAACAGAGGCAGGAGCAGAGTTCACTTATAATCGTGTGAACGTACAAAAGACTTGACTGTGGCCTTTTGGTTGGTCTATGTAGTTTCACACATTTGCATGAACAATATACATTTACAAACAAGAGGAAGAAAACATATGGAAATAAACCTGGAACTGTAATGTACATAAGTTAACTTCAATGTTTTTGTATATACAGACTATTAATAACGTTTAGTACCTTGACTCTTGTTCCTTATAAAAGCCAGGTTAAGTTTTGCGTTAGAATACATTTATCTTTTTGGACTATATTGTACACACAGTACAAGGAAGGTGGTCGAAAAACATGTGAATGAATGGAAAGTCAGAATGTAAGCAGCAATTGGTGTGGCAGTATAGAGCCAATTTATTGAATGTCTGCAAGACGGAATAAATAGTGAGAGGCAGAGTCTGGGCGAGAGAGACTGAAGGTGTGGCATTGACAGATAGGAGACCTGCACAGATCTGGGCTCAAACGGGTGACAATTGACTCTTTTCAGCAGTGTTGCTGGCCAGTCTATGGTGGGCATAGCTTATAATGACCAGACAAGCCTGGTGTATGCCACTGTGAGCTGCCTGCTGTCAAAAGTCTCTCTCTCTCTCTCTCTCTCTCTCTCTCTCTCTCTCTCTCTCTCTCTTTCTCTTTCTCTTTCTCTTTCTCTTTCTCTTTCTCTTTCTCTTTCTCTTTCTCTTTCTCTTTCTCTTTCTCTCTCTCTCTCTCTCTCTCTCTCTCTCTCTCTCTCTCTCTCTCTCTCTCTCCCTCCCTCCTGCATGCCCACGTCTCAACCTGACTTACTATATGCTCAATAACTGCTGTGACAAATTGAACCGTTATTCCAAATAAAAAAAATGCTCTGCAATCTTTCATAACCACTGGCATTGCCTTTCAAAACAAAATGCACAAACCACCATGTTTTTCTATCGTATTATTACATATGCGATGACAGCTCGTCACATGGATGTCTGGGCTGACACCGTGGATGGTGCTGCTAAGTGTGTATCTGCTGTCGCTGATGCCACTTCGGCATTGTTAAAGTGTCTCTGGCTTTCTGGCCGATCACTGTCGAGACGTAGGAGCTCTGTCAGCATATTTAGGCCAGAGAGAAAAATGGTAAAAAGCCCAAGTTTGGGGAGTGATTCAAACCCCGGGTAAATCATTTATATTCATCGGCTGTAATACATTGGCTGCATACTGTATGTGACTACTGGAACTTTGGCTTGAGCGAGAGAGATTTCTCCTGTCACCATGGCTGCCATAGTTAGCTTCACTTTCTCCTCTTTATTTCTTGGCCCGTTCACTCGAAAATGTTCTCTTTTTTCTCTCCATCTCCACTTTAATTTTTTTAGTCCACATTTTCTTTTATGATCAGGACTTTTTTCTCTATTCTCTCTTGATCGTGTCTAATCCGCTGCCCACCTGCATTATTTGAAAGACTAAATGGACTGTTGACATGGAGAATTGTTTCCGCCCCCTCCTTTAAAAAGTCCTGCTGATTTCCTTGTACTTGCATAGCCTCTCAGCAGGGCACACAGGCTATTTATTAGAAAGTGCTGCTGGCTACTCCTCCAGTCTGAGTGAAATGCTAAAATGGGAGAGTGCTATATACTGTACTCTGCAGCGGAGAAAATGAGAGCGAGCAAACGATGGATGGACTGAGAAAGAGAGAAAATAGAGGGCAGAGAGATAGAGAGAAGTATTGTATAGGTGAATATGAAACTCCCTGGTCATGCACACTTCAGGATGTTTTGTTCTTACCTCCTGTAGTTTTGTTGTGCTAACTCTGACCCCAAGTGCAAAGTTCTGCTCTTGCTGAGTTGAAAAAAATGTGCATCTCTTGGGATGGTGGATGTCATTGTGGCTGTGGCAGTTTTTGACCAACTCTTCTTGAATGGATTGCAGTGTTTTTCTGGTCATGTTTTTGTTCACTATGCGCCACCCTCAGGACACACTTTACATTGGTTATGATTGTGACGTTCCTCTCTCTCTCTCTCTCTCTCTCTCTCTCTCTCTCTCTCTCTCTCTCTCTGGACTTGAAATAGTTTATATTAAACATTCATTCAGGGAGGAAACCATTACTGAAGTTGTAGATGCACGAACACAGACAACAACCTTGTTCTCTCAGAAGTCTCAAAGTCAATCTGAGAAATGTAGGCAATCAGCAGTTGCAGTGGAGGTGGTTGAGGCTGGCTGAATTCAAGTGGATACGCCATGATAGTAAATGACTTCACCACAACATCACTATAAAACACACCTCACATCACAAATCGTTATTAGCTAACAGCTTAACAGTGAGAGTTTGTCTGAAAGGATGAGAGTAGGTTTCATGCAGTTTGATGTGCCGAAAAAATTGTGTGATCGGTGTGTCGGCTGTGTTTTGAAATCGGAACAGATTCACAGATTGGTTGTGCTTTTAGTTTTTATCATGACAATGCATTCATACAAAGTATATCAGTAAGTTAGTGTGTTAACGTGTGCTGTGCGGCTGCAAATGCTACAGCTCACATCAGTCAGGCAATAATGTGACATTATTACTCCGTGTTTGGTCTAACCAATTGTATGACTGCATGTATTTGAATTTAGCACAACATTGTATAGTTAGGAAATCTATAAAGACTGCTCATAGATTTGATTTCCTACTTTTGCCATCATCAGCTCAACGGCAGCTGTGTATTTTCACTGTAGCAGTAGATTTAACAAGCTTTTGCTCTTTTTAAAAGGGACCTGGGACAGATCTGCAGCGACTTTATCTGAATTTATTTTCATTTGAAAGTTGCTGTGTCTATGCTGAACAGTGGTGGAAAATTAAACCCAGAAGGAACATTGTGGCAGTAAAATCAAAAAGCTTTTGGGGATTTTCTCTCTAGTGCCAACTTTGGAATCTTGCATAAATGCAACCATAGTCTACAGTCATTTTCAGAAGCATATTGCGTATGTATCATTCTTATTTTTTCACTAATGCTATTTTTAAATTCCCCTAAAATGCATGGAGGTTCCCTGCTAGCTCCATCAGATTCCCAGTTTCACTTCATAATGTAGCAACATGGGTGTGATGGAGCGAACCAGCGTGTACATCATGTTATCTTTCTGTAGGATAACAAAATGTACGTAAAAAACTGATTGGACATATTTAAAAAAACTGCAGATCTATCTGCATGAAGCACTACGCACCACACTGCCTCTAGATAAATGCAGGATTTGGATTTTTGGTTATTGATGCTTGTGTATAATCCACGGCCGTCACCAATCATTGAAATTATTCCTGGAGGGAGCTTCTTCTGTCTCTCCGTATTTCATCACCGCAGACAGAGACACTTCAGGCCACAACTGATGGTATCTGCCCCTGATCTGACTATTGTCTCATAAACACACACACACACACACACACAATAATAAACACACATTCACATATACACATGGACACACAGCTACGTACACAGACACATCAATCTTTAATGGCATCATTTATTTTCTCACCCTCCCTGGCTGGTTCATGCACCAGTCAGGCTGTGTGACGCATTGCTGCTCTCTGCTCCGTACTGGTGTGGAGCCTGTGGTGATCAGATCAGGCTCTATTCACAGAGGGGCCCATATATGGAGTCCTCAAGCTTTGGTGAATACAAATGAAGACAGCATGGGCAAAAACATATAAACATCTGCAGTGTCACAATGTCAATAATCTGAGTAATTTTTAGTGTGTTTCAATATCTTGTGTTCAAACCCTTCGTCAATGTCTCACACACAACTAAAGTCATGACGGATTCTGGATTCCTTAGGCTGATATACCGATATAGATATGTTAAAGTTTAAATTTCCTCTGAGCGCAATCTCCTCCTTAGAAATGCTTGCTGGGATTCAAGGGGCACTATTTTGTGTTAATAAAATCATACAATTATCCAGGCGAATGTAATGTTTCTGTATGGAAAAATACAGAATTCTGCATTAAAAAAAAAACTTTAAAAATGTTTTAAATTCAAATTATTATTACACACACACACACCGCTCACCATGGTAAGTGCGTCAGTGTGTTTGAACTTTCGAAATGTGTTATAAAAATAGTGGTTTGCATGAAATAAAAACGAGTTAAGGCAGAGTGACAGCCGGAAGCAAAGTAAAGAGTGTTTTGTTCTTTTTATTCCAACACAGCGCTGGGATTTTTTAATGTGCGGCTTCTGTTTTATCTTCACTCACTTTACTGCAGGAAAGAGGCACTGACATGCACTGAGGCTTCCACTTCACTTTACATCCTCCTCTCTGTACCCTGGCTCTTAACTGACTGATATTTAAATGTTGCCAGAGCTTTAATGCCAGACTAACTGAAAATAGAGATTTTTATTTTCCTTTCGTAGGCCCTCAATTGTGTTTTGCCTCTCAGATGAAAAGGATAATATTTAAAATAAGGTTTCAGATTCACATTCAGAAAAATATAGCACTTGTTGACACTTATCCTAACAGCAACTTTTGATTGCATTATTTTCTGGTAAAAATACCCTTCAAGTTATTTAGTGTTGATGTGTATTTTAAAGGATTAACCAGAAAGTATAAAACTTTGGTACTAAATTATATCCTATTGCTATAAGCAAAACTCCTACAAGAGTTCAATTTATGTTCGTTAAAAAAAAGAGGAGAATTAAAGTTCCTATACTGTATAAATAACTATTGCTGCATTGTTGTAATGTAACATAGGGACGCTGATCTTCACATAAAACTCCACCACTGTACTACCGTATAACGTCATTAAATATCGTTTTTTGTTCTTTAACATTTTCCAAACAACATGGAAGGCTCAACAATCAAACTCCACTGTCACTGGAAAATCATTTTATTCCGCTCTTGTACAGCAGAATTTGACAGTTCCATTTGGGAGACGTCAAAGGTTGGACATGTTGACTGAGACGAGGGGGGCCGTCACCTGTACAAACACACCTGATCACTCCGGATTACGGGCTGAATGCCAATACATATTGCATTTGACAGGGTTGGAACTTTTTTTTTTTTTCATCTATTACTCAGTGGAGAAAATAGTTCAATGTGTGTCTTAGTGTGAAAGGTGTTTTGATTCCCAGCGGTGCTTCAAAATTCTTTGAAAGCCATTTAGTCATGGTCATTGATCTGCACCTGTTGATTTGATGGAGCTGAATGCCTCAGTTTACTCCAGGTGAACTGCTGTTATGGTGCCGCAGTCAATCAGAACTTTTTTTTTTCTTCAATTGCTGTAAGCCTGTACTTCATCACAAATATATACCTCTGGCAACTCACAAACTGGATATTTTAAAGTATTTCAGAGCATTTTTTTTATTTTTTTTACTATTATTTGATGAATTATATTGAATTAAATCAATTTCCATAGTTTGAAGACATCTCAGGCTCATCTTATCAGGCATGGCTCATGTTTCTTAGAGTCGACATCCATTAAAGACTGCCTTTGATTCACATTCACTTAAAGCTTTGTAGAAACTTGCTGTATGATGCAATTATGTTTATCTGTATGCGGAATATATTATAGCATTTTAGCTACTTTTTAGTCCAAATTCTGGGGTGGATAGACTCTAATTTGGTACATAAAACTCTTGTTATCCTGCTTGTAATGTTGATTGATAAGTAAAGAACGGGTACTGGATAGAATGGTATCTTTAAAAAAAAACACATTGTATCCTGGCACAGAAAATTGTCATGTTGTTTTTGTGAACTGCTATTTGAGATTTTCCCTCACTGCCTTCAGGAATAAAAATGCAAGATTCAAATTCAGTCTTTAGAAAAATCGGCAAAATGATTGTCTGGCACACTAAATTTAGCATATTTTGAGTGTATGTTTTTTTTTTTGAACCAGAATCTTTAAATGCACTATTCTTTGCCTTCAGGATGAATAAACATGTTTAGTACCCTCATTACAATATAGGCCTACATCTACTATTTCTCGTATTATATATTTTCCCCTATCAAATGTGTGTGAGTCCATGTTATCAGTGAGGTGAGGCCGTGCACGTTGACTGTATAGATCTTTGGAGTCTGAGAGATAATGTCCATTGATCGGACAGGACAGGAGAGGCGTGTTTTTTTTTTTCAATTGACGGCAGCGTGCCTCGTGTCTGATGTTGTGATGTTGTGATTCCAGGGGCAGAAGGAGCCGTGTTCAGCAAATCACTGGAGACGCCACACGTCAGGGCCGAGCCCTTCAAAGAGCTAAGGTGAGTCTGCGTTTATCAAGAGCATAATAACAAATAGATGGGTATGTGAAGTAAATAAAAACATGTGTGAGCTCAGGCAGAAACACACACATTGCTGCATGTAATGTGTATGATAAAGCTATCATGCATCCACACAGTATAATCTTAGAGTAACTGGTAAATAAAGAGGAAAATCAAGCAGCTTAACAGGCAAATAGCTGTAAAAAGACAACTGTTTGGTAGCATGTCGACTTATAAGACAAGAACATATTATTGCAGTTCTTCTACCTCTCATTGGCTAAACAAACCCATGCTTACAACAGTCTTTATTTGTCACGAAATTAGAAGTTACAGGCTCCTTTTTAAGCTTTAGAATTTGATAGTCAAAAATGTTGGATGGACTATCACTTTGAGGTGGGCAGGTGTCCCATTGCTATCAGCTCCCTGACAGGCATCAGTCAACTCTGACTGACTGTTTGTGGCTGCATCCTCCCTCGTTCCCCCTCCGCTGTGAGTGCGTGCGTGCGTGCGTGCGTGCGTGCGTGCGTGCGTGCGTGCGTGCGTGCGTGCGTGTGTGCGTGTGTGTGTGTGTGTGTTCAACTTTGTGTGGACAGCCAAGGATGTCTCCTTGGTGTAAACGTCTTGTTTATCGTATCTCTCCCGGCTGTGCTGTCAGAGTTGATCAGAGCAGAGAGAGGGAAAGAGGCCCATCGGTATGGGGATGGAGGGACGACACAACAACTCCAACCGAAAACTGAAACACCAGCGTTCATGAAGCCTTATCCTTAAACCAGCAAAGCCCTAGCTAAAGTAGAAATCAGAACTAAACTGCAGTTCTGCCTTTGTGATTAGTCTTTCAATCTACAAATCATATGGACATTTGTTTTATTCTGAATTTAAAGAGAAGAAGAGAAAAATTGAGAAAAGAGGCAAAAGTACCAAGAGTGAAGATTAAAGAACAATAACGAATGAGGCAAAAAACAAAAGGAGCAAGCGAGAATGTAAGAGCTTGTAAGGAGAGAGTATAGAAGTCAAGTCAACTTTATTGTCAATTTCTGTATTAGACATACAGAGGAATGTATGTACAAAAATATGTTTATCTCCAACCCACGGTGCAGTAAGTACAAAGGTTATATAATGAATACATTCTAAAAAGTGCAAAAGTAAGGCAAAACCAAACAATATCGAGAGGATAAAATAAAGGACAAAAACTAAGAGAAAAGCACATTTTTGTTGGTGAAAACATGAAAGATTAGAAAAAGAGAGAGACAGGGGAGAGATAATACAAGGGAAGAAAAAGAGCTTAATGTGACAGAGAATAAATGCGAGCGAGACGAGCGTGACGGGACTTAGAGGTCGGATAGCGAAGGTCTTTGATGACAAATATCTAATAACAGTATTTCCATGGTGTGTGCACCGAGACGAGCCGTGATTCATCAATCACTGCTGCTTTCCTTTCACAAAATCACAATTTCTAAATAATAAAAAAAGTTAAAAATAAGTGTCCACCGATTATATTCTGAGCGACGCTTTCAAAGGCCCCTCATCATGTGATGTCCGTATAATTTGACAGTCGGAGTGTACGGCGGTGTTGTTTTTCCACCTTCCCTCTTCCCCGTAGGTTTACGCATCTTTGGTGACATGCAGCCAATTGAAAATGAAATATGGCACAAACTATCCAATTATGTCAGAAAAACGGAAGATGCAAGCTCGCTGGACCATGGCTAAAATCTAATCTTACTCTAATCTCTGCCAGCACCTTGGCAGGTAGCAATCAAGGCTTCAAGACCTAATATTGGTATATCATATTACCCCCCCCCCCCCCCCCCCAACACACAACCCCTATACCCAGAGCTGTCAGCTTCTTATCCAAACTGTAAACCGTCATATCCATCTGGGCGGTAATGCCTTGTCAACAGGATGTGCCCTTGCATCAGACGAACGCCTTTGTGAAAGTAAAATGGCAGCGTGGGTAAATTTTATAGCGCACCTTGATTTATGTCCCCGACCCATTCAAAGCACAGATAACAGGAATAAATATGAGGCAATAAGAAGGAAAGTGAATGTGGCGAGAGAGAAAAAAAAAGCCATGGAAACAGCAGCGATAAGAATTGTCAGGTTTATTTTTTCCTTTAAAGTGAAATGAGATGTGAAGTAGCTCACTCCCTGCTGGGAGCTAAGAAGCCGAAAAGTTTTTACATCATGAAAACTTTTTTGATGGACTCACATTAGAAACTCAATCTGGCCCAAGTTTGTCCCATGGCTCTTCCCGTATGGACAGTTTCCCCTGCTCTGCAATCTTCACGCTACATGGGAACATTATGGTGCCGAGATCAACGGACGTAAACGCACAGCAGGGTGCTAATATGAATTCAATCTCATCCAACACCAGTGCAAAATAGTCACAACATGTTTATTTTACCAAACAGCATACAATCATGCTGAAGAAGTTGATTGATTGATTGATTGATTTTATTTTATTTGTGTATGGACATGACAATGACATTGGACGAACCAGATGCAATGTTTTCAGTGTATTAGCATAAATGCTAGTTTACAACACCTGTCCACAGGAGGCTTTTAAAAACAACAAAATAAACAAGTCAAAACAAAAACAAGATCAAAATACTGATAAAAACGGACAATTAAAAGAATAAAAATGCAGTATACAACGTAGTACAGAGCAGCAATATAATAAGTCAAATATATATATATATAGGCTACGTAGAGTAAAACAAAGGCAGCATGATCAAACAATACACCAGTAAATTATTTGTGTGAGCACTGTTGATTTGATTTGAGCCGTTGTTTAAGTTCTCTGTTAAAAGTTATAGAAACTGTTTTGATGCTATGTTTTCAGTGTGTCAGATGCTAATACATTGCTTTACATGTTTCTATGAAATTTCAATAAATCTTGTGTTATAACTTCTATGAGTAGTAGCAAGTTCAGTAAACCTGTTAAGTAACTCAATCTTTCAAACATATAAGAATGTATATTCTAGAAGTTCTCACACTCTTCTCCAGCCGATGCTGATTTGTTATGGAACTGTAGAATTTGAAACTTTCCATGATTCAACAGTTTATCATAGTGCCATCACAATTCAGCAAGCTTTATCTTCCGTGTGAAATGCTTGAAAGTACAAGAAAAAAACATGCAAGTTTGCGATTTATTGAGTGAAGATTGTGTCTTGAACTCATGAGTTCAGTGATAGTATCCTGCCTTTTTTACGTTTTTGCCATGCTAGGAGTCTGGCTCGGTCAGTTGGTTTCTTTGACAACTATTGGATGGAATGTCATGAGATGGTTAACAAGTCTCCTCTCGCTCCCACTTTTACTGTCCCAGCAGCTGCATCAAAGACAGTGCTGCAAAAAACACATGTCCAATCATTTAAGAGGAAGCTGTTAGCCTGCAAAAAACCCAACCTGACCACTGTGGTCTGCATAGAGATTCAGAGAACAGTGGTTTAAGCTTTTTTGTTTTCTTCTCTTTATCCCCTCCCTGTCCTTGTCATACTCAGCTCTCTTGTCTTCTACACTCTCTTCTGCTCTCACACAATCCAGTAACTCTCACTTAGACTCTCTTCTCATCTCCCCTCCTCAACCTTACCCTGCCACTGTCTTCTTCTCTCTTCAATAGCCTTGAGATGCTGTTATCCCTGTCCTAACCTCACCTGTCCTTTACAAGCCCTACTTCTGATCTCCTGTCTTTGCCTTTTCTCTCAAACTCACTCTAGTTTCTCCGTGCAAACATTTACAACAACACATATAGGGATCCAGGCCATCCCAAGCAAACCAACCCATTGTCAATGAAAAACAATGAGCAGAATATGTTGCATTATTAGTAAAGAGATGTCGACCTACTGTATTGTGCAAAATGCACTTTTTCATGGTTTTTCAACATTATTTTTGGTCTCTCGTGTGACCAACGTTTGAGAAATCCATCTCCACCTTTCTGAAATTCTGTGTTCAAGAACCCCAGTCAGATTTAGCTCCCCTTGTGACGTCTTAAAGAGAGAGGCACCCCCTCATTACCAACCTCACTTAGCACTATGTGATAAGCACACCACCAGATACCCCTGAATCTAACTGGCAGTTAGATGCGGGGCAAATCGGAGAAGACTGGGCTTTTTGGAAGGTGGGGCTTAAAGAGACAGGCTCTAAAACAGATGTCATAGTTTCAGACAAAGGCTGAAACAATGAAATTCAGCAATGGCACTATGATTAATATTAAGGGTTGTTTCGGTACTAAGCAATGTAAACAGTTCCTAGAAGAAACCAGAATAACAATGTTGAAGGAATTAGCATAATATTATGTGACCTTCAAGGTGGTCTGCACCTTCTGCACCTCCAAGCGTTATCAGATCTAGAAAAAATAGGGAGCGAGTTAAGGTAACATTTCCATGCACCCTTTTTATCATCTCTTTACTCTCACCATTGCTTTCTGTCCTCGTTATTGTCACAGCTGCTCCTGTCTTTTTCACCCTCCTCACCCCCTACACATTCAGCTCACACTGATCTCAGTAATTTAGAGGATGGTATGCTCCCCATCGGAGTGTTTGGTTCATCTTTCCCGGCTGCTCACAAAGCCCTGCGAAGCAGTGAGCTGCACTCGAATCGGCCAAGATTGCCATTTAACCTATAATTTGCTGCGTGGCACGACGGCAGCCCATTTCAACTCACTGTAGCTCATGTATTTATAACACCAAGCTGTTCCAACCACCGTGTTCAAGCCACACGAGAAAGGGTGGCGGATATAATTTAAAGCGTGCGTCTTCACCAAGGACAAAGGAGTCTCACCTAGAGCGAAAGGAGAGTGTGTGTGAGAGCTGCCCACAGGTTTCAGACTGACTGTGCAGGTTTGCAATTTTGGTCATCTCAAAAAATCTGCAATCATTTCTGTGGCTATCTGTAGGCGGGCGATATGAGGAGGAAGCATGAAAAGTTATTAACCTTTGATACCAGTTGAAGATGTGAAACGCCGCCAAGAAGAGAGAGACAAAGGATAAGGAGAAGATTAACTACTAAAGTGGAATAGAAAACAGGGAGGAGAACACGATGGGACTTTATTGATTGCTGTGCGGAAATGAGGTTGTGGCAGCCATCAAAGTTATAGGTGACAACACTGAATAATAAAAAACAGAAAGCGCAGATAAGTAATATTAAAACAGGTGCACAGACATTGGAACCACATGAATTTATGACAGCCTTGATCAGTCAGTTATGGGTTGGATTACTGTATCGCGTGAATGTTTGATTAATTTAGAATATAATCAGCTTTACGTGAAAGTTGCATAGGTGAAATATGAGAAACTGCTTCTATTAGACAGTTAGAATGTAAGGTAATGGGGATAAAAATACCTGAGCATCCCTCTATTGTTTCTGTAATGTGCTGTTTTCTCCCCACTGGCATTCTGTGATTGTAAATCATTTCATTCCACTTTGAGTTTTCTTTGAAAACGGACAAAAAACGCTGTGAGCTCACTAGCTTTCCACAGCTTGTTGACTTGAATTATGTAAACTTATTAGCTTGAATTCTCCATGTATTAAGGTTACATCTATTTCTTACCATTAAAAGTACAGTAAGCTGTAATAGCTTTTTTGTGAACTCTTTAGCTCGCGATTCCTTCAAAGGTCTTACACTATCAAGACAACATGCTATTGATCTCCAGGCTTGTAATACCAAAGTTCAAACTGACACAAAAGATTTACTACGCTCATTTGATACTACTGTATTTGAACTAAATCACGTCAACCCTATTGACATCCATTGATTTTTTTCTATATATTTTGCTATTGTAAAGCTTTTGTGACTAGGCCATAAAACCTTTTTGAACACCTTAATCAAGTGGATTGCTCCCTCCCAAGTCTATTGAATGAGTATTTGTGAGGTTCTCATGGCCACATAAGGCCACCAAAGTTGATGAGGAGGTCAGAAGTCTGAAAAAACATCTGCCACTATATTCCACCATCCTCTTCTACTCAATGTATACTGTGACTGTTTTCTGAGGTCTGGAGCTTGTCAGTATTCTCATCACGACCTCCATGGGATCAATATTTTACTCTCTTGTTTTTCAAAGCCCAAGATTAAAGTCTCGTCCATGTTCACTTAATGTGCAGATACAATGCTTTTAAATTGTGTTGGCTCTAATCTCTTTGTATGTGCCGTCTGGTGGCATCGGTTAGCGGGAATACTAATAGACTGTGTCAGCCCTGTTGACGCAGCTGAAAACAGAGAAACTGTAACACAGTTAGAGTGAGAAGGCAAGATGCTTGAAGATCTGTTGCAAATCAATTAATCTTCGTTGAGTGCTTATTTTAAATTGTCTTGACAAAAGTGCAAGTGTACAGTTTGATTCTGCTAGCGTTATGCTATATTTCAAATAAACCTCCAGTTTTCCTTCTATATTTTTCATACATTTTACAAATTTGCTTTTAAATAAAAATACCAGAAAATAATTCAATGTAAAATAAGATCAATACAGTTTATATGAACAGCTGTAACAATACATTTGACAATTGCGGGGTTCCTTCTTTTTCTGCTTGTATAGTACACCTCACTTTCTTTTTTAACTTCTAACTTTTTTAAGTAACAGCAGCTAAGAATCATGGGTATCGTAGTATTTTAAAACATCCCCCATGCCAAACTGACAAAGATTGTATTTCTCAAAAACACACTAGAAATGAATTAAACTGACAATAACATGGCATTGTTAGATCTTCAACCTAGTTTGGTGATAAATGAGGATTTGACACAAATACATATGCGCACCTACTCAGACCCAAGACAATAGTGCTGTTGATGGGTGTCATATGCTGTAAGTGTGTGTCTACTGTAAGCCAAACCCTTTGACAGCTGCTTTTAGCTCAGAACAAACGCCCACAATCCTTTAGCTGAATACAGGGTGTGTGTGGTATGAATAGAAAGCTTGCCTGTGGAGAAAAGATCACGTATTTTATCCATAATCACTGTTGTGACTGTGAGGCATTGTGACACCTATGCTGCTTCCTATAAAGATCGGCTTGAGAGTTTTTATTTTATTATATATTTTTGTCAAGATATGAAGAGTGGGCTGACATTTAATCTTCATTCAAAAATGTGTAAGCAGCCACAGAATGAAGGTGGGCTGCATTGTTCAAGTGTCGCACTCAATTTACACTACAGTCATGGTGGTCCTTGGTAGTTTACATGTGCTTCTGCGTGTGTGTGCCTGCCTTTGTGTGCATGCGTGTGTGTTTGTGTGTGTATTTTAGTAATGTATGTCTATCTTTGTGAGGTCTAAATTTAGTTAAATACCTGGGCCATTGTTGGGAGCTGGTAGTGCAACATGACAAAAGTTCTTATCCTCTCCTCTCCACAAACCGAAGTCTGCACACGGAAATGCAATCAAAGTCAAATAAATGATAGATTCAAAAGGCAAAATTGTGACAATAAAATGAAGCATTCACTGAGAACTCAGGCCAAAACAAATGCTGACTAACCCTAGGTAATTTAACCAAAAAACATTTCCCATACCCAAGCTCCTTAAAAGGGTTGTGTAAGAGTTAAGACTTGTTTTTAAAACGAAGGTTAGATATATTAAAGTCAATATTATATTCAGGGGCGAGGAAATGGGTTATGTCAATAAGGGTCATTTGTGCGAATCTGTGTAAATATGTGTTCCATTGTTTATCATGTATTGACACTGGATTAGAAACAAAATCAAACTGTCCCATTTCAAATATTTTTTTTTTTTATATTTTTTCAAATCAATTAATAGAGCATGACATATCCTTCCCAAGACCTGATTATCTGTGAACTTAGCATTTCATGACCAAGCATTGTACCTAATAGCTGCTTGGTGAAATGGGGACAACACCAGACATATTCGAAACGCAGAACAATTCTGAGATGTGGAAAGTGTTTCAGAAGTTTGAGACCAGGCTAATGCAGCCCTCAGTAATCCCACAATGCACTGCTCATTGTAAATTGCCTCAATCAAATTACAAAAATTTCAGGTATAACTCTTGAGGTGATTATTTATCAGAGAGAGAGATAACAGAACCTGATAATAACCATGTACACTTGAGGCCAAAATTATTAGCCCCCCAGGAACTATGGAACATTTTCCTGAAATGCATCCCAATGTTTGCAGAATTGATAAAACTTGGTATACTCAAACATTCACCAGCACTATTGAGTAGTTTTTGGTACATTTTGGAATATAATATCACTTTTTAGGCTTGCTTTATTCAAATATAGTGAAACATGGGGTGGTAAAAATATTAGCCCCCATGATGGGGTGGTCAATAATATGACGCCCCATGTGAATTTTTGCTTTCAAAACACACTTAATTAACCAATCAGCTTTCAAACTACATCTGTGCAGTCAATTGGCTTCCCTAACAACACCTGAACATCGATCAGCATAAAAGGACTCCAAGGAACAAGGCAAGTGAACACATGATTGAGAGAGACTACCTTTCTCACCATGCCAAAGACGAAGGAAATCAGTCTTGAGCTCAGAAAGAAGATAGTGGAGGCTCATGATACGGGAGAAGGCTATACGGCCATTTCCAAGCGTTTCACAGTGTCTAGAACCGCTGTACGTTGCATCATTGCCAAGTACAAAGAGACAAATTCTGTAAGGAACAAACCTGGGCGTGGTCGTAAGCGCAAGATTTCAAAAACTCTTGAGAGGAAAATAGTCAGAGATGTCAGCAAGAAGCCCCGGACATCTGCCAAGATTATTGTTGCTGACCTGGCCTCTTCTGGAATTGATGTTTCAAGGAACACAGTTGTGAGGGCTCTCCATCGTGGTGGGCTTCAGGGCCATCGTCCCAGAAAAACCCCTTTACTCAAAGAGCGGCACATCAAAGCCAGACTAAGGTTTGCCCGTGAACATTTGAAAGGTAAAGATGAGTTTTGGAAGTCTGTGCGTTGGTCTGATGAGACTAAACTGGAGCTGTTTGGGCACATGGATGTTGCTTATGTTTGGCGGAGAAAGGGAGAGGCCTTCAACCCTAAGAACACAGTTCCCACAGTTAAACATGGTGGTGGCAGCATCATGTTGTGGGGCTGTTTTGCAGCCTCAGGCACAGGGAGCCTTGTTCGTGTGCATGGCACCATGAAAAAAGAAGATTATGTTGAAATTTTGAGGGACAACATGAAGAAATCTGCTCGTAGTCTATCCTTAGGTCGACGATGGGTTTTCCAACAAGACAATGACCCTAAGCATACTTCGAAATTGGTCCAACATTTCCTGAAGGATACCAAAACCAAGGTCCTGGAGTGGCCCGCACAGAGCCCAGACCTCAATCCTATTGAGAATCTGTGGCGGGTACTCAAAGTGAATGTCCATGCTCGGAAACCACGCAATTTGGACCAACTGGAACAATTTGCAATGGAAGAATGGGCCAACATCCCTCACGAGACCTGTTCCAACCTAGTAAAGAACTACTCTAAGAGGTTGTTGTCAGTTGTGGTTCAGAAAGGGTACACTATTAACTATTAATGGCCAGGGGGCTAATAATTTTGGATGTTTAATTTTTGCCCTTCCTTGTTTAACCCATTGATGACGGCTGCTGCGCGATGCCACATTGGCTCTCCTGCCTGATGCTGCGTCGCGCAGCATTATTACTTTATCTAATTTTCATGGCATTCCCTGCATAGAATGCACTGTCATTGGTTCAAATACACAAGAGGTGGGTTTTGTTGATTTTTTTAAGACCACGTGACCACCCAAAAGTTGTGTGGTTTGCCGAAAATCACGTCTATCAAAAAAATAAAAAATAAAAAAATAAAACAAAATAATAAAAAAAAATACGCCGGCTATGTCGGCGACAGAACAGTTAGTGGCGTTTGGTGCGCAGAATCAAGGTCTACTATAGACTACTGACGAAAATCACAAAACACATTGCATCTATTTATTAACAATATTTAATAATTTTCTAATTCATCTCTTTTTGACGATTTTTAGAAATATTTGTTGGTTTGTAAGCGCTAAGGGAGCATGTTTAAATAAAACCTGTGAACCTTAACTTTTAAATGTATTTTATTTCATGTTTCTATGTGTTACACAGGCTTAGATATTAAGGTTTTGGTAGACTTGACAATTCGTACTATTTTTTCAGAAAACCCTCAGGCATTAAGGACATGCATCCTAGATTGCCATAGTCATCAATGGGTTAAATTCAGTTTATCAATAAAATATCCCAATCAAACTTAGTGAATATTTTGTCTTTGTTATTTTTGAAACAAATGCACTTTAAAGCTTGTTGTTATTGGTCATTTTCATGGAGAAATCAAGACTTTTGTCTTATTTTATAAGGGGGGCTAATAATTTTGGCCTCAACTGTATCTTTGCCCGATACTGTTCATAACTGTCTACTCATAAACCTAAACACACCATTCCATTATAATGAAACTGAGGTGGTTCTCATTACCAGAAGAGTGTTTATATTGTTATCTGCGAAAGTGATAAAAATCCCTGCAACACAGTGTCAAGATGAAAGATTGCTAAAACAGTCTGGTAAACAGGCTGCTCTGCAATCGTGACTTTTGTTTAGAGCATCTTGTTAAATTCTAATTAGACTGTGCGACGATTGAAATAAGAATTTAAAAAATCCAATGTTCTATTTATTTTTTCATAACAAAGAAAAAAACAACTGTGGCTGTAAACAGCTTTAACACATGTATTATATTGCTTTCTATCTGTTGTTTTGGAAAAGTAGCTTTCTTACCTTATCAGAACATTAAGAAGAAATGTGGATCACTAACAGTGTTATTCTGCCTGTATGTCTTCCCCAGGCTGGAGTCTCCCACTCGCTCCCTGCTGATGGAGGCTCCTAAAGGGATCCAGATCCTGGCCGAGGCCGGGGACATCCACGCCATCTGCAGGAACGAGCTGCGGCTGGAGTCCAAAGACGGAGAGGTGTGTCAAACAACATCGGAAATGATTATGTATTTTGTCTTTATTTTTATTTTTTTTTAACCTTTATTTATACAGGTAAATCCCATTGAGTCCGAAGACTCTTTTGCAAGGGAGACCTGTTCCCATTTACACGTTACCATTCACACACACATTCATACACCAATAGCAGGCTAACTATCGACATTCACACGAGGCAAGGTGGGTGAAGTGTCTTGCCCAAGGACACAACAACTTTGACACAGGTGGCAGGGCGAGGATCGAACTTCCAACACTTTGATCATCAGCCGACCCTCTCTACCAACTGAGCCACAGTCTTGTTTGAAGGACAAGGATAGCATCAAATCAAGAGATGCTACTTCTGGTTAATCAACATGGTTGGGTCTTGTTTTTCATAGTTTTTGGGGAGATAATAACCTTGGTACCTTTTACAAGTTCATTTGAATTATTTGAAGGACAGACCCTTGAAATGCAGCATCTCATTGTTCGAGTTGAGAAAAAAAACATAACATAACATAACACAACACAGGCATTACAAATTCACACTTAGACATCATCCGTTTAGATCATCCGGTTAAACCTTCTGGCTGCTAGACTACTCATCGTCTGACTGATTGTATTTCTTGTCACGTTGGACTTCATTGTAGTGGTGTCAACATGTTCCCAGCTCTCTGTTATTACTCTCATGAATACTGCTATCATAACTGGATATAAATTACATCCATTGCTATAAAAATGTGACCCAAATTGCAATAAAGCAGAAATAGCCTCGAAAGAGCCGCTTTAAAACTGCCAAAAATGGAATCACTGCCATTTAATCAGCCAGAAAAAAAAAATGTATGTTGAAAATATTTTTTGGGGAAAAAAATAAGTTCTCAACAATCATTCCGTAAAAACAGGTGGGAGTTTTTTCATATTGTGCTGTTTAAAGCGTAGGTCTCACTCCAAAATAAGGAACTCATCCATTACATTTCTTTTACACCTAGTCTGTCACTAAAGCTTGTCACTGATGGGCTTTTTCTTGTCAGAGTAGTAAAAGCAGAGATGTAAAGTAATAAAAATTAGCAATGTCTAAATTCCATTTAGCTCCTTCAGTTTAAGGGTGCTGGTATTGTGCCCGCTGGCTCACTATCACACCGTCATGACTCACTCTCTTGGCCATTTGAAGAGAACGCAGCCATCTTTATTGTTTAAAGGTAACGCCTGTACTTTTCCTATACGGAGACCAGTCTCAATGGGTCCTCGGAAAATAAAATCTGTCTGGCCTTTTTTGTTTACAGAACAGCAATAAAATCGTATTTGTAAATATTGGCTAATTGGCATCACCAGTTTTTTAAAATGTAAAACATAGCTTATATTGTTTCAAATCATCCATTATCAGAAAGTGGTGAAGCACTGTTGTCTAGAAAATAAGCTAATTTTGTTGGTTTAGAATGCACTCCTGTTACTTCAAACATGCTTTTCACACACACAAGAAAAAACTCCTGCTGTGTTTATTGGCAAGTTGAGAAGTTAACTTTTCTAGTCCTCCCGGCCATACTGGCTTTTGAGGCTTCATCTCAACTCAATATTTCTCCTGTCCAACATTATTATTAGCAGAACAAGAAACCAAGCAATAATTAGCTTCCTCAGCCAACATGGACCAGCATTCTGCTCACTGGCGTGTGGCAATTGTTCATGGCCGTCCACCAGAATCTGTTAGAGATTCAGGGAAATTGATATGAGAAAATCTGGTGTTAATACAAATCATATAGGCTCTGTAAACTGGTATGTAAACAAGGGGTATGTAAACAAAGTGGATAGTGTTTACAACAAACAACATTCCAGTTTACAGAGCCTAGCCTGTGTATAAACAGCAGCTCACAGTTAGGAGATATTCACCGATTTTGGAAAAAAAAAAAGATTCTGTCAACAAGCATTCTTAAGAATCACTCCACCTTTGGTCCACCTTTAAGTAGGCCATATACTTTTATTTTATTTCTACTTTTAAACGCCTTTGTTTCCTGTCCCTTCCCTTCCCTTCCCTTCCCTTCCCTTCCCTTCCCTTCCCTTCCCTTCCCTTCCCTTCCCTTCCCTTCCCTTCCCTTCCCTTCCCTTCCCTTCCTCCTCCTCCGTCATGTGTCCTATTTATCTCTTTAACTTTCCTTATAAAAAAGAAAAAAATCTCTTATTTACCATCTTTACCATCCTCATTCTGCTTCTCTCCTCCTTTCATCTTTTCCTCCCGGCTCCTAAGTTCCTCCACCCCATCCGCTGATTCGTTACACACATCAGTCGTCACATTCACCACGCTCCGCTGCGCTGATAAAAGGATTCCCCACCTAAGGTTGCCGCAGTCATGTCATGTCAGATCTGTTCAAATCAGCGCGGGGGGATTAGGGCGAAGAAAGCGTTTAAAAAGTTTCCCTCAAAAAAGTGTTTCATACATTAAGACGAAGGCTGCTGATACGAGACAGACGTGGCTGTGTTCAGGAAGGTGCCCTTGGAGTCAGGTTGGTCCAATTAAAAGTAAACCGCAGTTAACGGTCCCAAGGCACGTCCAACTCCACATCTTCTTGCGGTTTTCATGACTGTGTGCTCCCAAATGAGGCAGTTGAAACTCCTGATGGTCAATTTATATAATTAGAATCACGTTCTCACACTCCATTAGTGTTGCAAATGTCCATTTGTCAAACCTTTGTTTCAGACACACACACGCACTCTCTCTCTCTCTCTCTCTCTCTCTCTCTCTCTCTCTCTCTCTCTCTCTCTCTCTCTCTCCACAGGCGCCCCTTGGCACTGACACTGCAATTACAGAGTGGTTTTGGTCATTAGACACCCACAGACCACACACACACAGGTTCAGAAATAGACACGCACTCATACACACATAGGTTCAGAAATAAACACGCACACATACACACACACACACACACACACACACACACACACACACACACACACACACACAAACTGTGGATTCCTGAAGCCACTCATATCATAAGGCATAACCAGCATAGACTATTACACATGGAAGTTATCTTGAAGAATACATTCACCCAGTCAAATAATCTGGCTTGCTCTGCCAACTAGTGGTGGTAACATTTTTGTCCACACTGTGTGCATCAGTGATCTGCTATCGCTCAATAGTATCATGCAACCATGCTAGCTGTGGTTAGGGGTGATCTAGTCTGGCATGACCACTTCCGCCAGGGTCTATTCGCTTGCGGCGGCAAGCTACGCAGCCCTGACGCAGCCCCCTCCTTTTCCGGTTGCTGGCTTTACCCTTTTGTGATCCCCCTCAAATTCGGAAACAATTCGCTCACAGTCAACCCGTGTGCTTATGTGCAGCGCTCTCTCTCTCACACACACACACACACAGGGTGTGAGAAGTCACATTACTGTAGACAGAAATAAAGTGTGGCAATACTTAATAATATTGGCGGCGGTGGTCCGGGACACAGCCTAGCCTAGCTGTCCAACTTCATTGTACAACTACCCCCGGGCAGAAATACCCTCATAAACTCTGGAAAATGAAGCGTGGGGGTTTGAATTGAGCACCGGACCTTATAACCAGCTAGATTAAGATCCGCCGTTCCCTTTCTTTGGTGAATTAGGGACTAAGCAGCGGTGTTTTAGCGACGGGGAAAGATTCCAACGGCTTCCACTATCACCTAGCAACTCTTACGGCTACTTGCTGCAGTTGGTGTAGCGCTCACAACGTCAAAACCCTGTTCTGCCTGTAAACAGACGGACTACAGCTCTGACTACAGCGATAGGAGGTGGTGACATAAGTTCTCGAATGCTAAAAATTCTACTCGACCGCCGTAGCCTTGCCTCTCAACCACCGATGATAATGTTACCAGAGATAACACTACGTGGCTAGTTAACTCCGGTTAGGTTATCCCGTGAGCTCCTCGGGGGCTAAAATGTATGGTGTCTTGACATGCTGGTTAGAAAGCAACACACTATGTATATTCCGTTTGTCTTTAATAGTTTTTGTGTGGCGTTTGCGGGTTTAGCCATTTCTCTGACAGTCTCTGGACGTGAAGACGTTCCATCAAAATAAGTCCCCCCCCGGCACTATTTTGCAGGACACCGCTGCTGCTTCCCGGGGTTAGCCCCGCCCTAGATGATTGTGATTGGTTTAAACAAATACAAACAGGCTAGCCCAGTTTCCCCCGGTTTCCCCACCCGAATAGACGGCTCTAAACAGAGTGCTTCCAGACCATACTACTTGCTGTAGTTTGGTCTGGCTTTGCGAGACTAGGGGTGATCTAATGAACCTGTTAATACACCTAGCTTGATGTTACTCTTGCTAAGCAGTCATTTTGCAGACATTGTGTTAACTTAACTGATATTTTCTCCCCAAAGTTCTTGCATCACCAATGTGAGCAAGCGAAAACTGTTTTTGCCAGTATATTAGTTTAACACTGATAATTATATTCCTTTGGAGATTAAAACCAAGAGCAACTTAGGTGTTTTGGGTGCATAAAAATCTTGTTCTTTTGCGAAATCAAACAAAAATGGAGATTTTGAATTTTTTGGTTCATCACAGCACGCTTTCAGCTGCCGACTAATTGGTTGCACCCTGGCAGGTCAAAAGAAAAAGGAAAGAAGATAAAACATGAAACTAAAATTCTATTTGCACACAAAGGCTCAAATAGCACTGCTGTTAGATTCAGCATATTTTACACCAAACAACTGTGCCTCTGATCATGTGTCCATGGGGTTCTTTCACTTTCAAAGTGTGTATTATTTTATTGGGAATTAAAAAAATGTAACTTGAATATTACAAAGTTTGAAGTCTGAAATACAAATACAAAAATATATATAATACAGTTTTTCTCAGTCGTTTTGGTGCTTTTCTCACATCACTATTAACATTTGCACAGCAGTTAGTGCATTTCTCAAAACAATTAGTGCAAACTGCAAAACCTAGTGGATAACCTGCAAAAGTACGTCACTTGCTTAAAATGGATAGTCTATTCCTCAAAAGCAAGTATTCATGTCAATGAAACTGCTAGTGTCATCAAAATGAGAAGTCTTGACACCATCGTTTATGAACAAGATAGTCAAATGGCTTTGTCATGTTTTCATTATGACAGTTTATTCTCTCAGTGTGTTCCAATGCAGTTTATTCTCTCAGTGTGTTTCAGGTAGTGTCGGTGACACTACCTGAAAATGCTCAAGACAGCACTATATACTACTTGTACAGCCATTTGAAAACTACAGTAAAGTTACACATTGCTGTAGTTAGGGGAGTAAGTGAGTACAAGACACTGAATATGTATGTTTCACATTTTTACTGTATATGCTCTTTGCAATTCTACAGCATTGTGCAAAAGAAAAATACACTTCAGTCACTTATTTAGAACAAACATAAAAAAACACCCTTTTGGTAGAGCTGTGCACAAATGTGAACAATATAACAGGACATATTGTAACTGAACATACAGTATATAGGTAAATCATTCTGGCACATCCAGACGTTCCTGTCTGTCTGTGGCCACATATTTTCATCTACATCACAACGGATATTATCCCTTGCAATGCAGCCAGGAAAGTATCTATGATAAAGAAAACGTATAACATTTGCTTGACAGAATTTGATAACTAGTTCAACAATTTTGAATGTAATGACTCAAGCAATGAAATGAAGGCTATTAGTTTTATTGGGAACGACTATTCAGCATCCATAAGTATAGTTAATTTTGACTGACATGACATAAGCAAATGACAATGTTATAAAACAGCAGAGAATTGTATGAAAGCAACTGATACATGTCCAAAAGCATTTGCAATTTGTTCAGAGGAAGGAGAAATTGCTACTATGATGTGCTCAAATGATTAAATGTTGCGGAGGTTGAACTAATAGTTATGAGAATTTTCATTCTGATCTGAGAAAAACACCAAACAAACTGAGAAAAACTGTAATATATAAATATTTGCTTTTATTCGCAAATCGCTGCACAAAAAGCTTAAATTCAACTAGCTTGGTCACACTAAACCATTAAAATATATTTCTTTGTTGCAGAAGCAGCAACTAAAATACAAATAAATTGAAAAACAACTTTTTTTTGTTGTTACTCTTACCAACCAATACATACTTCTGTTCTGCCCTCTGCTTGAACACAGGCACACTCTCTCATCTTTAAACACACAGAGATCATCCAGCCGCATACACCACATTTCACACCGTCTGCCCCTGGTGGTGATACTGGTGACGGATTGGTTCAACAGCAGCTTGTCTGCAGGAAGTCAGTTGAGACTTTGCTTTAAAAGTGTTCCAGGTCATTTGATTGCGATGCCTCCCCGAGGTGCCTGATAATGGCCTCTTTACCTTTTTTATGGCTGAAGAGCTCCTCCTCTCCACACCAGCGCAGTATTGAGCCCCAGGAGGCGCACAGGGAGGAGAGGGCAAGAGAGATGGGATTCAAACAGCAGTGGTTTTTGTCGGTGCAAAAAGACAGTTTTGCTCCGATCGATGTAAGGGGTCACAGGGAGTAAAAATCATCCAATGAAGTTTTTTTTTTAGGTTTTTGTGCACGCGTGTGTTTTTGTAGGGCTGGCAGAAGGAATTTGCTGGAGTTTTGTTTTCTGTTATTCCTCAGGGCACAATAGGAATGACCTGGGAGTCAGCGGAAAGTAAACTTTTCAGTTATGTTGCGTTATGTTTTCAGCTGGACAGGGTCTTTGGAATAACCCCGTCTATAATGTGTATTGCATATATCTGCACACGCTCAATAGTGAGGACAGAATACGGGTACATTTTTTCAAAATGTGTTAAAATAAGTATTAAAAGCGTTCGAAACAAATAATAATACTCTAACTGTATGAATCGTTTCTCACTCCAAGTTGATTCAGAATCAGATTTTGTTGCATAATTCCAACTACAAATTAAGTGTAGTAAAAAGGGAACTTTAAATTATCTAAGTATAAACTACCTGTCAAATAAGTTACACGACTGGAAGAAACAACATTACTTTATTGTATACACAAAGTCTACAACGATAAAGGTAAACAGTGTAAATGCAAACCAGTGAGACTAAAAGTGATTTGACAGTATTTTTTTATATATACGACACAATGCTGGCTGTAACAATGTCAACTAAGCAGCAACTGCTAATACAACTATGCCAGGAAGCTTCCACTGGCAACAAAACAATTAGATAGAGCCAATTAATAGAGGAAGAATTATAAGTTTATATATAAGTTACTGATGACATGTCTTAGTAATTTGTGTGTTGGTCTGACCTCACACAGCTGGTCTGTTAACATAAGCCTCTTTGTGGAAACAGTAATTGTACAATATATTCTGGCCTTTCCATGCTTTGAGAGACTTACTTTCACCCCTCACCTATGGGAGAAAATGTACTGTATACATTGTCTCAGGGACTGGAAGGCAAAAGACCTTTTACAACAGAATCTGATGCCAGAAAAAGTAGATAGATGGTGTTAGCTGAGGTAAGGCCAAAGATACTATTTGTGAGTGTTCAATACCGCGAGGTAGAGAAAGTCTTGTGGAAGAAATATAAAAAGCCGAGCTAAGGAGAGCAGGTGAAGAGCTTTGCCGCGGGAGCAATTAAGAGTGAAAAGATGAGAAGAGACAAATGATTCACCTGGGTTATCTGAGGTAAAGATGGCGGGGGGAAAAAGATGAGTGTTTTTGCCTGTAAAGAACACAAAAACCAGTGACTTGTCTGAACAGTGAGGATCATGAGTGTCTTTACGTCAAACATATTGTTTGTATGAGGGGCTGTGATGTGAACAGTTAAGGACATGGCAGGAGGTGATTTCAGGGCGATTGAAGAGGATTTTGGCCGTGGCTGGTTCTCTGCCAGACAATACACCTCCTCCTGACCATCAGTGGAACAGTCCTGTCCAGCTGGCTACAGTCCAAATGCCTTAATTTACAATCAACAATCAGGACACTCCACTCAGCTTGGACTTGTCCTTTAAACAGAAAGTTTCCAACCTTTCCAGTTACAATGATTCTACATAGAAATCCAAACTTTCTACTTAGTTTTTTAGACTTTTGGCACCCCTTGTAAGTTGAAGTTGATTTTTGTTTTTTTTGTCAAAATCTACCATGATTGCAGCAAGATAACTTTTAGAAGAACTTCATATTTGTGACTGTGTTCATACAGAGCTCGCTTTCAACGTGAATGGTTGTAACTACAATTGACATTAAAATATAAATTCAAAACCGATATTACTTGAGTAATCATGTGGATTATTTTGCTCATATCAGTAGAGCCATCCTTAAAGGGAATTTAAGAATACATACAAACACATTTTCAATAGTCTTTTTTTTATTGTGTATTTTTTAGAGATTATGAATAGACCAATAGAGCAACTACTGGACTTGTTCAGGGTTAGGAAAGTATGCAACTGAAGATCAGCACAAGGTCCTGAGAGGCTGCTTGCAAGACATGGTGGCGGCTGTGGCTTAGCAGGAAGAGCAGTCGTCAACTGATTGCAGGGTTGTTGATTGATTTGATCCGTGCCTCCTGCCGCATGCCAAAGTGTCCCAGGGTAAGACGGGTAAACATTTTCAATTCAAGCCGCCTTAAACGAATTTGCTTCTGTTGCCTTCCCCTGCTTTCTTTCAAACTCTTCTTCAGCATCTATGTATTTCTCCCTCTTCTTTTTGTTTGTCCAATTTACACTCTGCTTAAAGTGTTTCTCTGTTTCTCTGAATCTCACCATGTTTCTCTCCCTCTCTCTCTTTCCCCCACACACAGATATCTTTGGACGCCCGGAGGATCCGCATGTTGCGTCTGCCTGAAGGGAAGGCCTCCACCAGCTCCTCAGCCTCTGGGAACAGGCAGACTGTCTACGAGGTTTGCGTTTGTCCCAACGGGAGGCTGTTCCTATCCCAGGCCGGCACCGGATCCACCTGCCAGATCAGCGCCTCTATCTGCCTCTAGGACTGAATGATAAACCTACAAACATACAGAAACACACACACAGACAACCTGGGCAGAAACAGACATGTAAAACACAAATCGCCTGCCTCTAACGACTTGATTCACAGCAACACTACATACAAAAGACTGCCAGAACTGACAGAAATATAAACAATCATAGATACTCTATCGAAACAGACACACTGGTTGTATACACTTAACAACCACAACGCACTCGGATACAGACACAGGCTGATATTTGGGCTCAACCGATATGTTTCAACTGGCCAATACTGGAAAAATGTTTGATTGAAGCTGCTGACAGCTGATATTTTGTGCCACTATTTCAATGCTAAAAACAAAAAAATATTTTCTCTCCCTTAATTTTATACATTTCAGTGGTAAAAGCCATTGAAAACAGCATTTGAGCGTCACGGGACACTAAAATGATCCATTGAGTGTCGCGTACAAATCTCTCTAAGCTCTTTACACATTCAGTATACATCGGAAGTTATTTGTTTTTTCAACAGAATTAAGTGTGTTGCAATGCAGGTTTGAAACAACTTTTTAATACAACTGAGGTCAGTAAGGAATCTCCGTCCCATTGGAAGTCTAGGATGCACTGACTGGCTGATGCACTTATATTTATTTAAAGGACAGTATTGGTAATATATCGGTCTGACCCTAGCAATCACACATGGCGCTGCTATTCATTGATAGCATACACACACATACAGGTACAGACACAAGACATGCATTCGCACAGGATTACATATTTGAACATGGTGTGCACACACGCGCTCACACTCTTTGCTCGAAGGAGCCCTCCGGCAGAAACTGACAGACTGATATGTTCCCTTTTTTCCCTCAACAGGATTTCAGTACGAGAATCACTAGGGTGATCACCCATGGCAACCACTCCCCCATCCCCTCTGATCTTCTTCTCCTTTTCCCATATTTTCTCTTTTTTCCTCCTCCAATGTTGAGATAATTTAATGATTTCTACCTTTCCTGTTGTTCATGAGGTATTGTAAAGCCCCATAGGCACGCTGCAAGCATCTAATTAGGATTATTCCTAAAATGAATTGGGTCAGGGTATGAGATGGTAGAACGAACATGAGGACTCTTCCCATGGATGTATTATAATCTGGATAGTGACTCCATATCGGACCTATTACCTTAAATGGAATTTTCTCGGACAGCACACAAGCTAATTAAGTTTTTAGCTTGAGGACCATCTTGGCCCCTATAGACTTTGCATTGGGATGATGTCACTCTTATACGTTACAAATATAACACCTTTATTGATTGAAATGTATAATGCACCCAACTACTGGTGTTCACATTATTCTTTGCAGTACTGCAAGTGGCCACTGTGGCAAACTGCCAGCAAGGCAGACTGGTTGCACATTATCCAGCTACTGTAATACATTCCTGGGACCTGGATATTTTCAGAGATAGCAATTCAAAAATTAAAAAAGCCATTACATTTAGAACACATACCACATCCAGATCTGAATGTGCAGTATATCTGTATATGCATTGCGTGCAGTTTGTGTGTCTATGAATCATTTTTATTTTGTGAAAAAACATTTGATTCTTAAGTGTTAGAGTGGAAACATATACAACTTAACTTTGTTTTGTGCCTAAGTTATGTGTTTTGGCTCTTAACCGACATTGCAGTGAAGTTTTATTTCAGTTCATAAGTCCACACAATATTCAGCCCATTCAGCCCTTCCAAAGTTTATCATTAAGCGCCATGACTCGTCCCCACGTTCAAGTCCTATCACACATCAAATTAGCCTTCCATTAGAAGCAGCCGTTCATCCATCGGAATCATTTGTTAAGAAATTGTAAACAGCAATTATCTCGCTGTCTCCCTCTGATATGACGTGAACGTGGCACAAGTGCAGTGACACAAACATCAACCATTGATTTGATTTTGTATTTTTTTTTAATTAGATGTTTTGCTTATTTGATGTGAGCTTTTGATTTTAAACTGAATGGAAAACTGTCCTTGTTCTGTTTTGCACAAATCCTGTCCATGTCTCTTTGTGCTTTAAAAAAAACGCCCTGACGATGAAGAAAACAACTCAAAATCCTGTAGAACTGTTTAATCGAACAAAACCCAACATACGTTATGCAGTTAAATGTCCTATGTAGGCTGCTCGAATTTCGGCTGGTGGTCACCCTACTTGTTTCTTGCACTGGGACATTTTTAAAAAGAGGACTAAAAAACTATTGCGAGCCACTCTGTTGGAAGAGGGGGACTGTGCCTGTGCCTTATGTCGATGCACTTGTGGCAAGAAGAAGCACATCACACACAGACTTTCTTTGGCATCAACGAGTAAAACATAACATCTGATTTCAGTTCTGATTCATCCCGTCCATAAATCTCTCTCTCTCTCTCTCTCTCTCTCTCTCTCTCTCTCTCTCTCCCTATGTGTGAATGCAAAGACCTTCAGCCACATCTGCCTGTATCTCCCCCTACTGTCAACACCTGACTCTGCAAAAGGATGAGGCCTTTTTATTCTGTATATACCACTTTAGCTTGCTGGGTTTGAGATGATGCTCATGTTTTACTTTGCTTAGCTCGATTGAATATCCCGTGTGAAAAACGTATTATGTGTTTCCGTTAACAGACGGGTATCGGCGCTGATGGGTCTGATTTCCACTGCTTACCACAAACTACTAGGCCAAAAATATGTTGTTTACCTAACATGTTACCGCAGAAGAGATTTGTGTCTATTGACATGTGGTTTCATCTGAACAGGCTAAATACCTGGTGGCTTAAGATCTAAAAATTACCTGCAAACTGCAAATTTTACTCAATATCAAAGCACTTTATCACTGCTTCCTTTCTCTATTCGAACCCCATTATTAACTTTACGGCCACACTGCCATTGCTATTCTGGCGATACAGTTGAATTATTAAATCTTAGAGCACCTCAATTTTAGCTTTTTTTTAAGAAGCATTCACTTGGCATGTCAAGATCTGAAAGATCCACTGTGTTAACACCCACATGAAACGACCCTTTTTGGCCCTAAAGCTTGTGATAACTCCTGAACACACTCACGGTACATAGCAAAGCATTTATTCACATCTTGTTTAGTGTCCACATCCTTTTCAGGAGTCAGGTGTATACAACTCCTCTCTGTCTGTCAGCTTCTCTGTCGCTGTATATTAAAGGACTTTCAGAAATATTTCACTACAAAATTGAACCTCTCTGATGTATTTTTTTTCAGATACATGTACACAAGAGATACAAATACACATTTTTTATTCAGTTGTATATGTAAATAATGTATACATAACTTTGTCTGTGCGCATCAGACAAAAAAGAGAAACACAGCTCTTTTGCAAGAAGGATTACTTTTTTTATAATGTAAACCACTACGTGTTTTTATAGTCAAAGGGCAAAAAAAACAAATAAAAAATGTTTAAAGATTTTCATTGGAATAGCATGTACAGCAATGTATACAAGATTTTGCCTGTGGAGAACAAGCTGGTTTTGTTTTGTATGCCATCTCTTTCCTGTACCCGTCTCTCTCTCCTGCTGAGCTCAGATGATTCACAACCAACACAAACTTGCTTTCTTTATTTCTTCCTTTGTTGTCGTTTGTTCTCTTGGCTCTAAGGTCTTTGCGCTCTCTGTTGCATTCACACTGTGTTGAGTGTAAAAAACTGTGTGCTACTATCATATGAGTGAGCTTGTGTTCTTTTTTTTCCTCCTGCTCCATAGAATGCGTTGAATGATTCTCAGAGAAGCAAAACACAGAAAACCAATAGGAGATTAAAAAAAAATCTATTACTGAAAAACACAATTATCAATCATCAGGCCAATTATCAGATCATAGACAATATTTTCAATTTAGACCCAACAGGTTTTGAGAAAGTAAGTTATTCATTTGACAATACTTTGACACACCCGCAGATCAACACCATTATAAAAAATAAAAATGCATTTCTTTCTTTTGAGACAGAGTGGATTGTGTTGCTGATCGATTAATTATATTTTCGACCAGGTCACTTCCTATAACGCAGCCATGTGTGTTCACACTGAGTCCTCTTGTTCTTTCCCTTCTCATGGCTCCACAGTGGAGGGGTTAACATCCATCCTGAATATTCACATCCTCTCTTCATTCTTCAGTCGTTCTACTGCCGTTCATGGAGTAGGTTTTCAAAGATGCCAAAATAAAAGACGTTGTTCAAATTGATTGCAGTGGTCATTGGATTCAGGAAAAACCCTCTTACTGCTGAAGACCCTTCTCTTGAAATCTGTCAGGGTTTAGCTTTCCTCAAAAGAGATGTCAAATCTTGAAATCTCCTACCAAAGTTTTTTTCAACTAAACATAAATTAAATGTATTTAATATGGGCACTTTACTATTTAACACGATAACGCAACTTCCGCAATGCTTTGCCAATGGGTTGACTCTGTAGTGTATTGGATTATTTAGCATTGTATTAGCACACCATTACCTTCGAGGTCCAGTCTATATACTATCTAGTCACCCCGGGCCAGGCATTAGTGGACTAAATAATTTTTGAACTGCAGTATAAAGGTCTCTGCTCTGACTATCAGTGAGGAGTGAACAGTGGACAGGTGAGCTTGATATAAAGATTATTTTCACAAAACCGTATGTAGTTTTCGACAGGTTTTTTTTTTCCTGTTGATTTACGACACATAGCCGTAGCTGCATTGTGTTGTAGATATTTCCCCTGCAAGTTTTAGCATGAAGGAGTGTATGCAATACAATAGAAAACTAACAGTTGTTTCATTTGGCTGATTCCAGTTTCTTTTAGGCTCTTCAATTAAAATCTTAATACTTTTGACTGACCATGTGGAACAGACTTTACTTAAAATGACAATACAGTTGCACAACAATTCAAAATCAAAATGATGGTGGGAAAAGATAACTTAAAGATATACAGCAAACTACTGTTGCGCAAGATTTTTCTTCTTTATCAAAACAAATTAAAATCTTATCTTTCAAAGGAAAAATTCCCCCTGAAACATTGTTTAAATTGTGAAAAGAAAAATATGACTGTTCACAGGAAACTGTGTGATGGTAATGTTCTTGACATTTCTGGGTCAGATGACATTTTAATTTCAGAGATTCCAACCTATGTCAGACAGGACTAGCCAAATGTGTATCAATCATCATATAGCCGCCTGTTATATGTCATGCTACTTCTACACCTCCTTTCATGATGTGACCTGATCATATCACTGGTGATCCATAGAGAGACTGGAACACTGAGGATAAGAACAGATTTAATCTGCCCTCAAGGTATCATAAGAAAAGCAGTACTCTGTAGTTTGTAGTTCACTTCGCTTATCACTTCTTAATCATCTTCACAGTGCTATTGTTCTGATGGCCTATCATATGTGTGAAATTGCTTTCCAGGTTTTTTTTGTCACTTTGTGAGAGTAAAAGCAGTCGACGTGCGAAAAAATTATCACAATAATGAAATAAAATAGACTCTTCAGTTAGGAGAAAAAACACACACAGCCTGGAGCTTTTCGGTCAGGTGTTAATGAAGCTTTTTATGACAGGGAAAAATAGCCCCGACTGTGTTCTTTGAGAATGAATAATGCAGACGGTTAATTAATTCCGGGTCATTTAGTCCTTGTTTCACACTGTTAGTCAAAAACGCTAACGTCACCCAAATGCCAAGAGCAGCAACAGCTTTTTCCAGGAATTGGTCTAAAAGTCTGATATTCAATCCCTTCACACAGACAAAAGAGTCTGTTTAAGCTGCTACACAGACGGAGCAGCACTGGCCACATTCGCTCAGCATAAAGTTAAATATCCTCCGGCATATTTTATTCTAATTTGATCGTTTTTTCGTCCGACCTTGGCGCTGAGCGCTTGCATAGTTCAGCCTGGGTCTTGCCTCCTCTGTTGTTTGCCCGTGTTATCAGTCGAGTGAACCCCCCAGATTAAGCCGTGGAGCGCTCCCTCGCTTCTTGGGTTTATGACGCGTTTTCTCCGGCCCAGGCGGCAGAGAGAAAGAGTGTTTGATGTGTGTTTCTGAGCCGCTGGAGGCCTGGAAAATGGGCCTCATTAGCCAAGTTTCAATAAACGACGGTGGCTAACCTCGAGCTACCGATACTCTGCAAATGATATATTCATGTTAGCGTGTCATAAAAGCTTTTGTCATGCATGCATCAATTTTTTAGATATTTTTTTAGATAGTATCTGCGTCAGAGGGGGCACTGGCAACAAGTCAAATTTGAATGGGTATAAACCCTGTCCCTTATCTAATTATCGTATCATCACACGTTTGCGGAATTAGCAGCCTCCCCATCAGTCACACATTAGATCTGGGTTTTTCACTCGTTTTTCCTTCTTACCAGACAGCTCTCTCTTTGCCATTTTCACTCTGGTGTTTTTCTAATGATAGTTTGAGGTTGAGTCTCTTTCACCTTAATGCAAATTAAGATTTCATGTGACTTTGAGCTATTTCATTTGGCAGCAGGCCTTTTAAGGAAAGAGCTTCTCCGTCTGCGTCTTCACACAAAGAGCCACTCTCTCTTGTCTTTGACTTTTCTTTGGGATTATTGGAATAAGAAGCCCATAGAGTGAGTTATTGACTGGGGTTTTTGTCTGTGTCATGCCTCAGTTAAAAGGAGAGGAAGGGTTTTTCGTTTTGTTTTGAATACTTACCAAAAGGGCTGCATGAACAGGAGTGGAGTTTGTGTCAGTCGGCTACTTTAACTATGACTATGGGAAATGTTGAGCACATGTTGGTATGAATGTGGCCTGTTGTTGGATTGGTGAGGCTGGTCTCTGTGCTGTTTGTTCCGACAAGGAAGTGTGAGGAAATGTTGTTTGAAGCTGGTTTGAATATTTTAGTTGTCTCTAAAACAATGAGGTAACATGTTTTTTTTTTTCCCACCATGCCGAAAAGGAACATGCTTTCATTAAATTCTCCGGTTTTCTTATGTTGGATTTGTTTTGATAACAGGTGTAAGGAGGGCAGTAGCTGTCCTGGCATTTGACTCTATTTCAAAAGTCTGACTTGGACGTTAAAATAAAGATAGTGATTTGAAATTCAGTTTTTCATCTGGCAGATAGAAATCTTCTTCCTTGTTTTTAATTATATTTGCAATCACTAGCTGATTTGTTTTACGTGCTAGTTGCTGGGGTTTCATTACAGGATGTGATATGCGACCGCCCTGTATTTGTAATATTTTAGTTTGCAGTGTGCGTGTGTGTGTGTGTGTGTGTGTGTGTGTGTGTGTGTGTGTGTGTGTGTGTGTGTGTGTGTGTGTGTGTGTGTGTGTGTGTGTGTGTGTGTGTGTGTGTGTGTGTGTGTGTCCGTCGCTGATGTCATTGTTTTCACATGAACCCAAAATGTGTAAATAGGTGCAAGATGTTAGTCCTCGAAAAAAAAAAATTATAACTTTGCTTGAGGTCTGTGAGACCGAGCATTTCATTTTATTTTTGTGAAAGATTAAAGGATATAGCTTTTTGTGCCATGTTGGACACAAAGGAGTTCCTCATACTTTTTATGCAAACAAATGGATAAAGAACTCATTGTGATAATGCTATGAATTAAGTCAGTAAATTCTCATATGTATTATACTTTCTGAAATAGAGTTTGTATAAATGAACTGAGTTGCAATCTAAACTGTTTCAATAAACTTATTTGAAAAAAAAGTTACTTTAACCCTATACAGTGACAAAGTGTTTACACGTTAGAGTCCTTTCTGTCTTTTACTGAAAAACCCTCAAACAAACTTACAAAAACAATCTTAAATTTACTTAGTTTTTCCACAAGTAATTAGTTGGTACATAAATCAACAGCTGATACTGTTGGCCTGTATTTTAAAAATGCGATATTTGACTCATTTCAATTTTGAAAGCCAGAGATGTCAGTAAACAGATACACAATTACTGAGTGACTAGCACCAATCTGCAGAGCCAGATGTGACTTTGTCACTTCATAATGAAAATAAACACTGGGGGCAAAGGACACACCAGGGTCCTGGATAGCAGTGAAATCAGCGTCTGCAAAACTGTTGGAAGGATGAATCATAGACAGAGGACCTTGCTTTTACAGAGGAATATTACTTCCTTCTTTGAATATGAAATGTTGTTTTAATGGTTTCCTGAAGAGTGTAAAAGGGGACATCTCAGGACTGCACATAACTTTTTGGCCCAATACACCAATGGTAAGGGCAATGTCTGTGAGTATATTGATGAAACCAATACTGCTGCTCTGCTAGCCAGGCTAGTGAAAGCAAAAGTTGCAAATTAAATCCCTCCTAAAAACTTTTTTTATTGCCAACATTTCAATCATGTATTGTTGTTGCCCTCACTGCAGCCAAGCATTATTCCTCCTCTTCTGCTGCTGCTTGTATTATATCACCACACATTTACGTAAAGGATATTAACGATTAATACTTTGTGAGCCAAATTAGCAAAAAAGAGACTGCACATCTCACACTCATTCCCATAATGACAGCCTGGCCTCATGGAAGAGACCGCAACCAGCCAATATTCTCGCTTTCTTTAAAACCATTGTGGTCAGTCATTACAGTTTGTGCTGACACAGAGCTTTGTATGATGGTATTGTTTGCTCCCTCTGAGGGCTCCGAAGTGCCCACAGCCTCGGGCTCTTGGCTGATTCTGTTTTTTAAAAACCCGGCCCGAGTGCACTGGTATGAATCATAGCATACATAACCTAGAGTGGTAACACAGTAGCTGTATTTTCAGGTCACAGGGGAACAATAGTCACATTCACGCACCACTTAAAAACAATTCAAAGCCTATTTAATGACAGCAAAGTGCATATTTGTCCTCCTGAATCCTTGTGAATTTCTGATCATAGCGCTGTCATGCATTCTCTCAGAGGGATCAAAGTCCTTTTAATGCTGGAGCAGTTTGCTCTGGGGTACTTTACTTTGGCTTTACTTCATCGTCCTCGACCGCACTTTGTTGGAGTTGGGTTACTGAGGATACTCAGCAACTCTACAGCCTTACATATACTTTTAGCCTGCCTTAGCTCCTAGTTTGGTGGGGTATATACTCAAACTGTTGTTTTTTTTTTATGGTGCAATTTTTTAAAGGGGACATATGATGCTAATTTTTGGGTTCAAATGTGTATTTTAGGTGTCTACTAGAAGTGCTTTTTATGGTTTATGGTTCATAAAACCCATTACTGTTTTCACACGGTCCATATCTTTATCACCTTTTTCCAGCCTGTTTCACCCTCTCTGAAACGCTCTGTTTTCACACCTGCCTCTGTTGTCAAAAGCCCATTCTGCTCTGATTGGCCATGTCCACATGATTGCTTTGACAAGTTACCTCTGGAGCCAAATAACCAAACACGTGTGCACAAACACTAAAAAAGTTACTTTTTTTCATATTATGTCCCCTTTCAGTTTGATGCAACACCTGAATATACTCAGGCCTTGGCTCTCTAAACTTTGTTTGCTGACATGATGAGGAGATTTTTAATGGAAAGAGGCTTTTAACAGCAGGAGGTGTGCCACTCAAGCTGTGGACTAATTATCTGTTCAGTGATTGAGAACTGGAGTGAGTTGTGCTGTTAAAACTTACAGCGCCACCTCCATTACCAGAGGGACAGCTGCAATGTCTGGCAGTTGTTGGACAAAAGTAAAAGTGGATCAGACTGCACAATCTGTTAAAACCATTTTAATGGTCATTTCATGCCCTTTAAACAGCCTGACTGTGGTATTTTGGAAGAGAAGATCAACTATGCATGCTTAATTAGCATCAAGCCTGTTATGATCCTGCTTGGGCCTCTAGCCCTTGTGTTGTTTTTCCCTTTTACCCTTGTCTATGGCTGTGTTCGGAACGCCACACTAGCGTCCTACATCCTACATACTCAAGGACGGATTAACATGACCACGGGCCCTGGACACAAACCAGTCACGGACCCCTACCAACACGCAAATACACGCACTAGCACACCGTGCAATCCACAATCACACACATTATAATGCAGCGCACGGCCTAGAGAGAGAAAGAGAGAGATAGAGCGAAATACAATTCTATAAAGTCTCTCTGGTGCTGCGCAAGAGAAAGAGACTATTTGCGCCGGAGCCTAGACAGTTAGATTGGGGCAGAGACACCGACGATGCGAGCGCGCAGTAAGCGCGCGAGCAGATTTTTTTGCCTTTGTAAGATCTCTGCGCCTGCTTTTTGGCCCACCCTTGCCCCCCTCGGAGCCTATACTCAATGTCTGAGCGAAGCAGCGTGTCACCCGGTGAAACGCTGTGTTGGTGTCGTTCACAGTGAGACAGACACACTCTGTGGTTTAAAACGATCACAGGGGATTCCTGCACGTTAACGGGTGTTGAGGGGACAGGCTCCGCGATCTGATTGCATGTCCCGAGCCTGGATACCCCAATCTCACTGCCGACTAACTGTAAAGTGAAACAACCGCCTCGCTCGTTACACTGGCACTGGTGCGTAAAGGGAACGCACAGTTGGCAAACTCTCCTCACTACAACTGCCACAGCAGAAAAGCCACTGTAGGTCGATGGCTTTGTCGATTCGTGCCTCTAACACGTTGACTCGCAACATAATGAGTCGAGGCTTTGATTTCAGTGGGGATGTGGAGCTCTTTGGCCATTTCCCGTGCCTTTTTTTCTCTAGACACATCGTTCTCTCTCCAAGCGCACACACGCTTGTCCCGGCCGAATATAAGACCCCGAATATAAAACAACCCGACTTTTTACGACCCATTCCCAGGGGGAAAACCCCCGTCAAATGTTTTTAATTTAAAAAAAAAAATCAAGGGCCCCCCTATTGGCCAGGGCCCTGGACATGTGCCCACTTTGCCCATGCGGTAATTCGTCATTGTACATACTCACCATCTATATACTGCATACTCTCTACTCAAAGATCGATTGTGTATGCGAGCTGCGTCGAAACGTTTTCAGTTGAAGCATACTCAAGCAATGAAGAATTTCTTCTTCTTCTTATGAGATTCAGGCAGTTTAGACACTGTTAAGCTGATAACCGCCCTCTACAGGTTAGATATTGAACTAGATTTTTACAGTCCTGTGGTCATCATCTGTGTTTTAGACCTCTTGTTTTATAATTATGTTTTGAGGCGGAGGATCCCTCCGACGCTCTCTGTCCGGCTCATCAGCACTCAGCTGTCTGTCAGTTGAGCTGGACGTGCCGCGGTGTGTGGAACAGCGATCTGTTCTAATCTCTCTCCACTATCAGACTCACTTCACTCATTTCACTTAGTGACTCTAATGTTGTTAGGTATTTATCTTCATCTCTTATCTATTGTAAGAGTTTATGAATGACTGCACGTACAGTTGTCAGATCGCGGAACCCCAAACAATGTTGTTGCCGAGCAACTTGCTCGAAAATATTTCATTTTCCTGGGCGGGTAGAATTGACCCAATGCATTGTGGGGCGGTTGAGTAGGAAAAGTATACAATCGATTCATACCCAAAATCTTCCCGGAAGTTAGTACTCATCCGGGAATTTCTCACATACCCAAACTCGCATACCCAACCGTCAAATACTCAAATTGAAGTCGAAATGAGTATAAGTAGGACGTTAGTATGGCATTCCGAACACAGCCTGTGTGCTGGTCTATTGCAGGGTTGGAGTCAGGTGTGCTGGAGTCAATCACCAGCATTCACAGCTGCCATCAATCATCAATCAACTGCCCTTCATATACCCGGCCCTACCTGCCAGACACTGCCAGATTGTAGATTCTGTTTCCACACAGTCAGTCCTCTCTCTAAGCTAACCTGTTTGAAGCTCCGCTTTTTGCATTTTTCCCTGGCTAACTCCTGTCTTTTCTGCCACAGTTCTCCCGGCCTGACTCCAGCCACCAGCTCCAGCCCTCGCCCACCAGCACGTCCTCCCGGACCCCTCTGCCTGCCTGCTCTAGCCTGCTCGCACTCAGCTCCCTGGACTTGCCCCGTTGCTCTCTCCCTGGAGCCCCATGACAGCCAGCTTCCCCTCCCCCCCGGATCATGGTCCTAACCCCCTGCTGGTTACTTCCCAAATAAATCTTCTTAAAACTGTTACTGTCTCCGCGCCTGTGTCCTCCTGATCCAGCCGTTACAGAGCTTTGTGTTTGGTTGTGTCAATGAACGGAAGCTGCTGTTTACATGGAGCTGAGAAGATAATGTTTACAAATAGTTTTTCTTGATTTTCTCCAGTGTCATAAAACTTACATTTAAAAGCCAAAACCTTGAAGATCACAAAATGTCACAAAATGACAAAATCATGTTGAAAAATGGCGGCAAAGGTTTGTATTTGTCTAACTGTCAACACATTCAATGAAAAGAGAAACATCTAATAATGTGTGTTTTAGTCTTCCCTCACTACTCTGCCATCCCTTTTATTTCTGGGGAGCACAGTCCCATGCCCATTGGTTCATATACTAAAGACGTAAATCTGTATAAAATCCATATAAACACAGACAGAATGAGAACTGTACACTTTCTAATTCCTATAGGCAGATATTTAGGAAGCTTTGCTGCTCAGTTGGGCTGTAAAGAGCCGGACAAAAGATACAAAGGGACAGAGAATGAGTGGGTGAGAACGTGCGCCGAGAGGCTGATGATATCCACTGAGGCTTCCTGACTCGTAGGGACGTAAACAGAGCGAGACAAAGGAGCCCTTTAATATCAACTGACATTAACATGCGCCTCATATCAACACGGTGCACTGATATGATTTAGAGGGCATACATTTACTCCTGGTATTAAAATATGTCTCTGGGAAACAAAATGAGATCAGATTCCTCATTCCCTCGGGAAATGCTGCATGAAACGCACATCTCTTTGCCTGGTAAAGAATTTACCCGCAAAAATCTGACGGTAGACACATTGTACTTGTTGCTGCATGATGAAATATAATTATTCACTGGTTGATTTGTGGTTGAATCATATCTTTACTTAGGATATAGAGTGGGTTTATTGGGTTTTGGAGACCTTGTATCTATGAAGTAAATAAGCAAATACATGAGGATTCAGCCCACTGATAAAATCAGAACAGAATTGAAAACCATTTCTCAATTGATTATATACAGTAGAATTGAATAAGATGAGCTGCTTGGGGCAAATGTTGGTCACGTATGTTTGGAAGAGAGGGATGGGAATATCAATTGATGGATGACAAAATCAATTCAACTATCTTGTTTTACTGGAGGCAGCAGTCTATCTATCTATCTATCTATCTATCTATCTATCTATCTATCTATCTATCTATCTATCCATCCATCCATCCATCCATCCATCCATCCATCCATCCATCTATCCATCTATCCATCTATCTATCTATCTATCTATCTATCTATCTATCTATCTATCTATCTATCTATCTATCTATCTATCTACACTCAACAAAAATATAAACGCAACGCTTTTGTTTTTGCTCCCATTTTTCATGAGATGGACTTAAAGATCTAAAATTCATTCCAGATACACAATATTACCATTTCTCTCAAACATTGTTCACAAATCTGTCTTAATGTGTGATAGTGAGCACTTCTGCTTTGCTGAGATAATCCATCCCACCTCACAGGTGTGCCACATCAAGATGCTGATCTGACATCATGATTAGTGCACAGGTGTGCCTTAGACTGTCCACAATAAAAGGCCACTCTGAAATGTGCAGTTTTGTCTCACAGCAAAATGCCACAAGCATTGAGGGAGCGTGCAATTGGCATGCTGACAGCAGGAATGTCAACCAGATCAGTTGCTCGTGCATTGAATGTTCATTTCTCCACCATAAGCCGTCTCCAAAGGCGTTTCAGAGAATATGGCAGTACATCCAACCGGCCTCACAACCGCAGACCACGTGTAACCACACCAGCCCAGGACCTCCACATCCAGCAGGTTCACCTCCAAGATCGTCTGAGACCAGCCACTGAGACAGCTGCTGAAACAATTGGTTTGCATAACCAAACAATTTCTGCACAAACTGTAAGAAACCGTCTCAGGGAAGCTGAACTGCATGCTCGTCATCCTCATCGCGGTCTTGACCTGACTCCAGCTCGTCGCCGTAACAGACTTGAGTGGGCAAATGCTCACATTCGATGGCGTCTGGCACGTTGGAGAGGTGTTCTCTTCACGGATGAATCTCGGTTTACATTGTTCAGGGCAGATGGCAGACAGCGTGTGTGGCGTCGTGTGGGTGAGCGCTTTGCTGATGTCAATGTTGTGGATCGAGTGGCCCATGGTGGTGGTGGGGTTATGGTAGGGGCAGGCATCTGTTATGGACGAAGAACACAGGTGCATTTTATTGATGGCATTTTGAATGCACAGAGATACCGTGATGAGATCCTGAGGCCCATTGTTGTGCCATACATCCATGAACATCACCTCACGTTTCAGCAAGATAATGCACGGCCCCATGTTGCAAGGATCTGTACACAATTCTTGGAAGCTGAAAATGTCCCAGTTCTTGCATGGCCAGCATACTCACCGGACATGTCACCCATTGAGCATGTTTGGGATGTGCTTGACCGGCGTATACGACAGCGTGCACCACTTCCCACTAATATCCAGCAACTTCGCACAGCCATTGAAGAGGAGTGGACCAACATTCCACAGGCCACAATTGACAATCTGATAAACTCTATGCGAAGAAGATGTGTTGCACTGCATGTGGCAAATGGTGGTCACTTCAGATACTGACTGGTTCTGAGTCCCCAGACCCCCAATAAAGCAAAAAAATGCACATTTCAGAGTGGCCTTTTATTGTGGACAGTCTAAGGCACACCTGTGAGGTGGGATGGATTATCTTAGCAAAGCAGAAGTGCTCACTATCACACATTTAGACAGATTTGTGAACAATGTTTGAGAGAAATGGTAATATTGTGTATCTGGAATGAATTTTAGATCTTTAAGTCCATCTCATGAAAAATGGAAGCAAAATCAAAAGTGTTGCGTTTATATTTTTGTTGAGTGTATCTATCTATCTATCTATCTATATATCTATCTATCTATCTATCTATCTATCTATCTATCTATCTATCTATCTATCTATCTATCTATCTATCTATCTATCTATCTATCTATATATATATCTATATATCTATATGTCTAGCTATCTATCTAGCTATCTATCTGTCTAGCTATCTAGTTATCTATCAACCACTGTTTTCTGCATAAATTCGAGAAGTGAGATATAACATGTTAATTATCGGTTGGTTAATTGTTTGAATTAGTCAATCAACAAAACATTCTACATTAAGTGTATTTCAAAACATACAGTCATTTCTGCTGTGAATATGGAGCCTGCATAAGTGTTACTTCTCAGCGACAGAGTTGGTACAGCCATGGTTAAAGAACTGAGTAACTAATGTAACATGACTTTTCACAAAGCAGATTTGTCAAATTGTGAGGGAAGAAAATACAGGCTCAGAAAAACAGGGATAAGTAGGCCACAGCTTTTTGAATTTGAAGCAGCACACTTCCTGTTTATAACACTCACAGCATGATGAGCAGTAGTAGCACCAAAATTCACAGAGCGTAGTAATCCCAAATGGTAATTCCGAAAAATGAAAAATTCATAAGAGTGACGAAACAAAGTCACAGAATGTCTTTTTACAACATGGATCCCTTAAGGTTTCAAACTCTCACAGGTAAGCTCCTCACATCTCACACATTTTCTTGTGAAGATTTTGTGGCTGTTCTGCTCTTCACTTAAGATGTAGTCTTGGAGTCTTGGATCATGTTGGAGATGTGCTCGAAGTAGAAAAGGTTTAACAGGGAATGGCAAGGGTGTAAACTAGGGCAACAAAACCAGACAATTCAGAGAAATATCCCAAGATGCCTTCTGCATTTAAAGCAACTCAGGTATTTTCACAGAGTGGTAATCAGGTGTTTGTTTGTTTGCAGGCCAACAAGTGAGATAAATGTGGGTAATAAGGAAATAAAGGGTAGAAGGAAGCAAGGGGAAAAGGATGGTAAGAATAAAAAAATAGAGTTAAAGGAAACAAGAGAGAGAAACAGAGAAACAATGAAAAAGGCTGGAGAAAAAATAGGAAATGTAGGATGTTTGGAAGAATACATATGCAATGCAGAGATATGCAATTGGAAGGCAATAAAGTCAAAAGAGAGGACGAAGAACGAAAGAATGGAGGAAATTGATAAAGGAAGGATAACACAAACATAGACTTAATATGAAAAGGCAAGTGACAGTTAGAAACTGCATTCATATGCTTGTGGTGCTTTGTGATGGCTGCCAAATCAAATCAAATCAAATCAAATCAGTTTTATTTGTATAGCCCAAAATCACAAATAGCATTCGTCTCAATGGGCTTTACAGTCCATACAATATGATACAGTATGGTACAATATGACACAACATGATAAAATATGAAACAATATGACACCCTGCCCTTACACCCTTAGCTCGGCTGAGAAAAAACTCCCAGTAAAAAACCCTTTACCGGGATTAAAAAAAATAGAAGAAATCTCAGGGAGAGTTGACAGAGTAAGGGATCCCTCTCCCAGGACGGACATGCTGCAATAGATGTCATAGGTAGAGAAAAATCACGAAGGATGTTGATCATTGTCCAGATGTTTAGATGGTAATACTAAAGAAAAGTGCAAATAGTATGGATGCAGGACGAATTCAGATGATGCCAGAGGATCCACACCATCTCGTCTCGTCTCCACCAGGGAAAACTAAGGTTTCCAGCACCGGGATTTCACCCCACGTCTCCAGGTGGCATCCTTAACCACTGCAACATCTTACGCGTAGGCGATCCATTCTCAGATGTTGCCAGAGGGGAGACCAGATCCACACCGTCTCACCACGACCAGGGAAAACTGGAAGAGGACAGACAAGCAACCAATGAGCAAAGCAAAAATGAATTTAAAGATTGAACAAACAAGCGAGTAGAAATAGTACTATCCTGATGGACGGTGAATCAGTGCTGATGTGAGGCAACAGCAGGCGGGAAGCATCCGTTCCTAGGACAGCTGATTCCACACAGAGTTCGGAGTCAGTCGAGCAGGTAGACAGGGGGAGAGAACCCCCGGGGCATCGCTCAGCAATCATGGAAGATAGACAGAAGAGCACAAATGTTAGAGAAATGGTATCAGTTATTTTATTTTGCGTCGGCAGGACAATTACTCAGTGGGAGGACAACCGGTACTCAGGCTCTGACAAACCGAGACCGAAGGCAGCTCATCAGGCTGATGATAATAACGCTATAACAATGTTCAACAATATGAACACAATTAACATTAAATAACATTGATTTACACTCTACCATTCCCCACCGACACACAATCGGCGCTAGCCTCCCAGACCCAGAGCCTGCCCCCCAGCACCCCGCCCCCAGAGAGCACGCCCCAGTGCGGCACTAGTCCAGTGGAGGACCGGGGCCGTAGATAGAGAATAGATAGTATAGAATAGGGAAATAGCCAAATGCACCGCTGCCACGAGGAGCAACCACAGCCGAAACCCCCGGAGGGGAGGCCCGTACAGCCCACTCGGGCCGGCCAGACCGGCCATGCCCAGCCCATGAGACAAGGCCAGAGGCGCCAAGCACAAAGGGCGCGACGCATCCGCCGCCGCCATCGGCACACCCAGAGCTAGGACCGGCCGGAGGAGCACCGACGCCGGGCCGCGAAACACAGACGCCAACAGCGACGCCACAGAGCGGACCGCCAGGCAGGGACAAATGATTAAAACAGTTTAAAAACAGTTAAAAACAGTAAAAAAACAGTTAAAACGCAAATTGCATGGATTGCTTTTAACCGCCCCAGCACAATCAATCCGCAGTTCTCCCGAGGCGGTCAAAAGCAACCCGTATCTAATCGATTAAAAACATCACAGTGCCCACCTACCAGTGCAACAATTACACAATGTGCACCCGATGCCCATTTCAACCCCACCCAACGGTCCAGTCAGGCAATAGCACGGCGCCGCTGCAGACGCCTGAGCACGCAGCCCGACACCACCACCCCCCCGGCCGCCCCCAGAGAGATGCACTTCACTGCTATTTCATCAGATAATCAAACTGAGGAGACAACAGCAACTTGTGGAGATAGATGTAGCTATCTGACACACGCAGTCAACATCCTTTATGACAAAGTACAATACGTTGTTTGCTATAGTGCATTCCAAACCAAGTCGTATTGGTGTTTTCTGACTCACAATGTGGTGTTTTTTAGGGAAAAATGGGTTAACAATTTGAAGTGTTGACTGTTGGTACCAGACAGTGCTTAGTCTTAGCTACTGTGTTGAAATGTGATGTTTTTCACTCCTATTCGTTATCTGGATCTCGCTGTTTGTACCGTGATTTTTTGAAGAATATCAGGCAACTTTCTTGGCTACTTCTTTTTTTTCCACACAGGGCAGTGATGATCATGACCAGTGCATTGTGTATAACACAGTTTCTGATCAAAGACCGACACATAGGAATTTCCTACATCGTTGACAGACAAAGAGAAAGAAAAAGTAAAAGGTTGTTGTAGGTCATATTCAGCACCAATGTACTACTTAAGCGTTCCCAACGCTCAGAGCTGTATGAGCTCTGAGAGTCGTGGCAGGAACAACTGTGATGTGCCACCCACTCACTGTGCTTTAAGACCGCCAGCCAAATAAAGCATCTGGAAAATGAGACGTTCATCATTGATTTCCAACAAGGTCAAAACAAAGCTTTCAAACTATATGTGCATCCTCCACTCACTGTGAATAGATCTTTTCACATTTATCCACTTGATGCAGACTTAATTATGCTGTCAGCGTGGGCTGAAGAGAATATAAAAATATTTAAAAAACATATGCAGCATAGAAACACTGCTTATGGAGCTCAGAGAACATTAAGCCAGTTTAATGGAGCAATGTCTATTCAAATTGAAAAAATCTATTTTTTTTTCTCATCTGAATGGCAGGTGTTTTTCTTTGTTTTGAGAAGAGCTGACAGCTATTAACGAAATGTCCACATCTTGGCTCTGGCTCTTGTTTCAAAGTGCCATTTATTTTATATTCAATACTAAGAGTCTAAAAGCTGTGTCTCATGTTCAATCTCTTGTTGTCTTGTCTAACTGTAGAAGAGAAGGTATCAGCTTCCCTCATTTATAGGACTGACTTTCTACTTTATTATTATATTCCAATTCAAAACACAGTGTCAAACTCACAGACTCAAGATAGCGCACAGTGTACATTTCATTGCAGGAATTAAAGTTATGAATTATTAAATTGACTCCTGTAGGATGATTCTGTTACCTCTGCTTCAGCAGCTGCAGAGTCATGTGGAGCTGGTGTCTGACTATATTACTGACCATAGGAGCACTCACAGTGTCTCTCTATACAATGATACATTATTAAGACATTAACCAGTATTAATCCTGCACAGTGTGTAACACACAAATAATAATCTCAATTACCTTAGTATGAAATGTCTATCTGAAACTGAACTGCATGTACTGGATACTTTGAATTCCATAGATATTATAGTTGCACCATATACTTGGGCAAAAAAATAACAAAAATACACTTACAAAGTTACTAGGGTAACTCAGAACAATGAGCCATATTTTTTGTGATAATAACAAGTAGTAATATCTGCTGACCACCACATATCAAAAAAGAGGAATACATGCATATAACATGCCAGTTTTCTATCAAGGATATGGAGCCAATCATTAGAGGGGCAACACTTTTATAGAGCACAGAAACCTGTTGGCAATATGCAGCTGTGAGGACCTCATCAGTTCCAGACTAATAATTTGAGCAGAAGTACTGAGCCAAGCTGCCACATTAAGAGTCTACAGCAGCTCAGCTCTGGAGGTATGCATGGCACATCTGTGTTGGAATTCAACTGACATCGCAAGAGCCAAGATTGTTGATTGTTCAAGTGATTAATAAGGCGTTCAGACTCCCCTCAAATTGCATCAAACCACAACCAATCTGGTATAAAATCAGTTAGAATCCATGCAGAGTCTGTGCTACTTAAGATAGTCTAGAACCAGTACTTCAATCAAAGCCGCAGTTAAGGTGTATCCCTGTGAATCCATTCCCCGATTTCGACTGGCTAATTTAAGTTGCGCGTTGAGGCATAAAGCAGGCAGGTCAGGCTATCTGGCTAAAACAGCAGTCCTCAAACGTAGATTACACGGCCTCTTATCAAACACTTTGCTCTCATTAACATCTGTCCTTATCCTTTAACTCACTGCTTAAGAACAATCAGAAGAGGCGGGTTCAATTTGCAATCAGAAGCAAAAAGGACTTTCCCCTTGATAGAAGTGAGTGGAATAATAATATTATAAGTATGTGGGGAGCTCACATAAGTAGTAAGAAGAAAGAAGTAAGATCTAGTTCTCTTTGTTTCATATTTAATAGTTCCTCTTGAATAAATTACCCTTTTTTTGCTTTTCACACCTGGACTCTCAAACCTTACTGCCGAGTTCCAGACAGAGAGGGTGTGTGTGTGTGTGTGTGTGTGTGTGTGTGTGTGTGTGTGTGTGTGTGTGTGTGTGTGTGTGTGTGTGTGTGTGTGTGTGTGTGTGTGTGCACTCTCATTTCTCTGTGAGTCTTCATAGGTGTGTGTGTGTGAACGCCCCCAGTGTGTTGTCATTGCCTCAAACTGACAGCTGAACTATCCACCCGGCATTAATTGAGTTCATACACGCATTAAATCGCTCTGGAAAATGGGGTGGGGAAAACACACACACACACACACACACACAAAAGAAACAGAAAGAAAACACCCTTCACACCGTAATTTGTTTTTCATATGTCGCCTCCTGACACCCGCGAAGATTGAGGGGCAATATTAGCCAGAGATTATGTCCAAATTAGAAAAGTTGTTTTTGCCGGCGTTGAGCGCACGCACCGACTGACAGACCAAGACGAGCTGTTTGAGTGTTTATCAGCCAGGCGTCGTGAAGCAATGGAGGGGCTCTGATACAGACGGACATGTTTGTGTTGTGGGGGAAAAATACTTCTGGAAAGAGAGTGGACAGAGACTGAGGAGAGAAGGAAAGAGCCACATGTCAAATGGAGGCATGTATGAATGAATGAGGGATGAAAGAGGAGCGAGGATTTGATTAGTTTCTGCGCTAGGAAGGTAAGAGGATGGAGAGAGGGATGACGGAGGAATAGAGCGATTGGGGGATAGAATGGAGTGAGAAAGTGATGAGTGAGTGAGTGATAGATAGAGGGGAGTTGGGGGTGAAGTATGGGGTAAGAGTGAGAGGGAGAGGTAAATGAGTGACAGTTGGGGGAACGAGTGGTGGAATTAGTCTGTGAGATGAGTGGGTGAAGAAGGGAGACTACATGTGTGAGTGAGAGAGTATCTGGATATAATTTAAGTATACTTTTTGCAAGCTGGAAAATATTAAAGCATACAAATCTCATAATTTGTGTAATAAACTAGCCATGCCTTAACTCACAGAGGTCAATGATCAAGTGTTGGATGCCAGTGTGTGTGTGTGTGTGTGTTAAGGATTACTTATTGACACTGTCAAGAATACAAAAGTGTACTAACATAGTTGAGGTCAAAGTGGTGCATCCTGGTCTATACCAGCATCACCTGAGTCTTTAAAACACACAATGCTGCAAACACACATGTAGCATGAGAGTCCAGAGAGCAGTTAGAAGATGTGTAATCAAGACAGAGTTCGGCTTAACAGCTCAATTAGCGGTCGTAATTAAAACACTCGCTCAAAGACAGATAGCATGGATCTCTGTTCTTCTCTCTCTTTCACACACACATACACACACACACACACACACACATTCTCTCTCTCACACACACACACACACACACAAACACACACACACACACACACAAACTGGAAAAATGTAACGGTTACACAAAGGGGCTCCTACAGAATCGTATAAATAATGTAGAGACATTATTTCTGCCCACACACTGACACACACACTGAGAAAATTAAGCTGTTCCGTGAGTTCAGTAATGGCAGAAACCGGGGGAAAGCTACTCATGCATGTAATTATTAATCAGCACCACCAACAAACCTGCCCACATCAGCTTATACACTGCTGCTGCCTAGATAATATTGTCCTGTCTCCAAATCTGACCCCAAACCAGTTTTATGTACTGCCTCTGTATCAGTGTGGAGGAGAAGGAGCGAGTGTGCTGGAGTCTCAATGGCCTTGCTGCTTGTTTATTGAGTGCAGGGTAACGATGATCAGTGTTATAAAGGTTTACCCCCACGCTCACCGTTGTGGTTGGAGTGGTGTGTTCAAGTGCTGATGGGAAGCTCCCGAAACGCTGGTGTCGATTTCAATTAAAAACAGAAAGGGAAGTAAAAATAAATGAATCAATAAAAATACACCAAGCTTTTTGTTGTTGTTAGTGAATAGTTCTCAGGGATGACTTTCAAACATATTTGGTCCATTGATGTTCTCCTTATTCAAACAGTTTGTCCTCCAGCTGCCCAGTTCTGTGAAGTTTGTTTTATGTCCTGTGTTATGTTGCTTCAATATATCTGGGTTAGAGTCTCCAAATACATTGAATTTCTCCATTTGTATGTTCAATTTTAGACCATGTAAAGCTGACCATGGAGTAGCTTATTGTGATAATTGTTTTCATTTTACTTGTTTATTATTTTTTCTATCTAGCTATACTGCCGGGTGCTGATACCTACCTGAGGCAGACAATTACTGAACGGTGAAAGTATGGTAAAGCTATGGCTCACAGGTAAAGCTCACAAAGCTACAATATGGTACTGCAACCTCCAGTGTAAGTGTAAGGCTGTCCTAAATGTTACAATCCCTCAATGCATTCTTAATATATTCCGCTTGGAATACAAACTAAGTTAAAGTTGAGTTTTGAGTTAAGATATAAAGACCTCCACAGAGTCGGATTGTCGGAAGTCAGCAGGGAAATTATGTCAGAGAAAAGAGGCCCGATAATAGAAAGCCCTGCTGCAGCCCTCTGACTTCTCTTTCCACTCAGGACTGAGCCCTGTACTAGTGAGAGAGCACAGTGCTCAGGATGGGGCAGAGGGTATAATGAGATCAGACAGTTAAGGGGCGAGGCGCATTTATAAGGTTATATGTCATGAGCCCCAGTTCTTATTCTGGGCTCAGCGTCCATTCACCACGGCAGTTTGTGTTTAAATGTTTAAAGCCTTGCTCAGCCTCAGCAGCAGGGGGCTCAGAGGGATGAAATATAACCATTCAAAAGTTTCTTCTAACAAACTCATGGTTTTGTTTTGGTTTGTGATTCAAGAGTCCCAACAACCTTAACCCATTGATGACGGCTGCTGCGTGATGCCACATTGGCTCTCCTGCCTGATGCTGCATCGCGCAGCATTATTACTTTATCTAATTTTCATGGCATTCCCAGCATAGAATGCACTGTCATTGGTTCAAATACACATGAGGTGGGTTTTGTTGATTTTTTTAAGACCACGTGACCACCCAAAAGTTGTGTGGTTTGCCGAAAATCACGTCAATCAAAAAAATAAAAAATAAAAAAATAAAACAAAATTATAAAAAAAATACGCCGGCTATGTCGGCGACGGAACAGTTAGTGGCGTTTGGTGCGCAGAATCAAGGTCTACTATAGACTACTGACGAAAATCACACAACACATTGCATCTATTTATTAACAATATTTAATAATCTTCTAATTCATCTAATTTTGACGATTTTTTGAAATATTTGTTGGTGTGTAAGCGCTACGGGAGCATGTCTAAATAAAACCTGTGAACCTTAACTTTTAAATGTATTTTATTTCATGTTTATATGTGCTACACAGGCTTAGATATTAAGGTTTTGGTAGACTTGACAATTCGTACTATTTTTTCAGAAAACCCTCAGGCATTAAGGACATGCATCTTAGATTGCCATAGTCATCAATGGGTTAAGGCCTTTGCACACCGGGCGCGCTTTATTCGTGCGATTCATCCGTTAATTAACGAATGTATACAGAGTCAATACAAGCTTCCACACCAGCGCCGTCATTTCGCACCGCGAATTTGCGTTTTTTATTTTTTCGAACTGAGTTCGATTTTTCTGGGACGTCGCTTCTTAAAGTGAGACGCGACAAAATTCACATTTCAAAACATTCGCTTTTACGTTGCGTTTATTCGCGTCGCGCCCGGTGTGCAAAGGCCTTTAGAGTCACTGGATGGCGGATCAATCATGTGACCCCTTACAACTACCACTCAAGTCTTCAGCCTTCTACACAGAGAAAGAGAGATATGGAAAGTACTTGATGGAGTTGAACCGAAAGAGAAGAAAAAGTTTGGTAAGACAGTATTTTTTTAACTTTCTGTTCACGGATCGTGTTTTGTTTTATTATGTAAAGTTGGAAACTCTAAAAGAATGAAAAATGTCACAACCCTCCCAAAGGCTGAAGTTAATCACAAAAACAACATACCAAATACAAAAACAACAACCTCAGGGTCCTCGCTCGTCCTTGATAAACACAGTGATGTGGTCATATTTTGTTTTTAATGGGGGAAGCCATGCATGCAAATACAGGCTTCTTTTCAAATCTGTAATGAGGGATAGCTTGATGTTAGAAGATGATGATATGAAGAAGATGAAGAACATTGAATAAATTGTTTGCAGCACAACATAATGCCATTGTTTGAAAATATGATAAATCCACATGAGCAGCCTCAATGAAAAATTCATGGTAATGCACCGGGGAGCAGCAGTAAAAGTCACCCAGGCTGAAATCGAGGTCAGAACAGGACGAAAATGGAAAGTATACTTTGCCCCTAACTTATTCTTGCCAATTGTCTGGAACTTATGCTTATGATCATTTTACATTCAAGTATCTATCAATTCCTATCCTTTATTGTGTCATCAAGCATATCAAATCTTTCACAACATAACCCACCTTTCATTTATTTCCCTTGTAGGCTAGAACATTGCCTTCTCATTGATTTTTTTATCTATATTTTGTTTAAATTCAAAGCAGAACATTAAGTAACGTAATATTTTTTTGTTAATGCATTTTAGCCTTAGGCTGCCTTGAACCTCCACACTGAACCTCTGTGTGTTTTCCTCATAGTCGGAGGTGGGTGGGTGGATAAGTCAACACAACCTGCGATGTGATTTCATTACAGCGTAATAATCCTTTACAGCTCGTGCCGTCCCACACTGCTGTCACCCACTCGTAACCACAATAAATCTCACCAACGAGAGCGTTTCGCCGCAAAGGGAGAAGCAACACAAAAACAGCCAGTGGAGAAAAAAAGTGCAATTTTTATTTGTTTTGACACTTTTTTAAGTGTATCTTGGTGTAACTTTATGTCTTCTCTTGTCATATTTATGGTGTTTCCGTCCAATCCAGTGGAGTTTTTATTATCTTGATTTGTTGTTGCTTCTGTTTTATTTCTTACTTTGTTCTTTTCTATCATTGTGCGTTGCTGCCAAAGGCTTTTTGTTTTGGTAGATTTTGCAACTTTTGCTGTTTATCATTGGCAAGTCTTTCCTGTGTTTAAACATTCAAAAAAAATGCAACCGTCTGTATTCCACTGTCGAGAGACACATTTTTAAAGTGTCAGGAAACACAAATGCAATTATAATTTGCGGCTTGGAAGGCTTTCAGTTGCTGACAATCCCATGATTTCCCCTCAAAATTCAAGGATTCTTGAAGTCTTAGCCAATTTTCAATTACAAATGTTCCAATTTATATGAACTGATAAAAGTATTGAGCTTTCTTGTACTGAAAAATGCAGACGCAAACACCACAAATAGATTAAAATGTAATTATTCGTTATTGTTTGAGACTTAATTGATGAGGAAAGCAGTTGAACTGTCAGTTGAGGACCCTGTCCGCAACAAATCACATTAATACAATGCTAATTTGTTTTACGGAATGAGGGAAGTGCCATGTTTATTTACTGCACCAACTACCAGGGGGAAATGGTCAGGGTGGAAAGTGAATGTAACTATATTTTAACATTAGACTGCAGGTGGAATCGTGAATCACATGTTTGGTTTGGATTAAGCAAAACAGATTAGATTAGATGTGTTTAAGATTGGGGAAAAAAAGATCAAAGATTTTGATAACATGGTTACATTCACAGTTGGCTTTGTTTTAAAGACAAAGCATGATCTTTCTCTAATCTTAACCAGGTGCTGTGACTGCCTGACATAACCATGAAGAAGTGCAATCATGCTGCATTTGCTTCAAGCAGATAATGTATAAATAAACGAATAATAATAATAAATGTTACCAGTGACTTGCCAAATACAAAATTAAGTATTAAGTGTAAGGAAGGGTTATCTGAAATATATGCACTATGAAGTTGAAGTATAACTAAGCACTGAGCACCCACTCATTCTTTCAGACAACATGGAAGTGCCATAGGAGAGGGTAGATCACTGATTCTCTTCGCAGATTTGGTTTCCGTGCCACAAAGATGTTATCTGATGAACACAGACACATATAGTATACAGTATATACTGTACACTCTCCCCCCAAGAGTAAGTGTGACCCCTTTCTCTTTCTTTTTCTGAAAAAAAACGATACAACTTCGAAAAAGTGAGGCTAAAATAACTAAGACCCTTTCCATAAACGGGATCCTCTTAAGGCGAAGGACAATTGCTTACAGCAGAAGAAAGTGAGCAGAAAATGTGTGTGAAAGTGTTATTTAATAAGTGTAAGGCTTCATATTACAGCAATACTGTAATTTGGTGCAAATTGCACTGAATTGTAGAACCATGTACAGATACACAATCTGCAGCCAGATGTTCTTGCAGGTCTTTGGAGGTGATCTTTGGGTTGTGTGCAACCATTCTCACAATCCGCCGCATATGCCGCTCTTGTACTTTTCTTGGTCTGCTAGACCTGGGTTTAACTGCAACTGTGCCTGTGTCCTTCCATTCCCTGACAACGTTCCTTACAGTAGAAATTGACAATTGAAACCTTTGGGAAAGCTTCTTGTAGCCTTCCCCTAAACCATGACAATGAATAATCTTTGTTTTTAAGATCTTTTGGGAGCTGTTTTGATGATCGCATTCTGTCTCACTTCTGCAGAGAGTCAAAGAGAAGTGGAACTTGCATTTAGGCACCTAAAATACCTTTTATCATGATTAAACAGACCTTTATATGAGGTTCAAGGCTTAACAACATAATCCAACCAATTTTGTGTTTAAAGTCCTCAGTTTTACATGCTGTTACAGGCATTAAAATCAGCAAGACCACAAGGGTTCCCATATTTTTGCACAGCCAGTTTTTCACATTTTATTTAATTTCATAAAACTAAATACTGCTTTTCAAAAAATCTTTGTTTGGAAAACATCCCAGTACTTAGCTGTTCCTGGTAAATGAAAGACATACCACTTTTATCTTTTTTGTGTGAAAGCAGAGTCAATTATAATGCCGGCTGAGAGGGGTTCCCAAACTTTTTCATATGACTGTATAGTTTTTTTCCTCCCGAACTTCTTCATCGGTTTCTTTTCACATCTGACATTTTTCGATATTTAAATTAAATACCAAGGAATTTCATTTTGAAGAGCAAAAGCTAAAAATAATGAGTTTTTGGGTTTGATATGAATGGGGCTCAGGGGCTGAATATCCTGAGCTGAGAGAGAGAGAGAGAGAGAGAGAGAGAGAGAGAGAGAGAGAGAGAGAGAGAGAGGGAAGTGAAATCTGGCTACTGAGTGTCACTGTACGGAAAGCAGAGCCATAAATCACCCAAACGGTAGGTATTGGAGAATCTGACAGTTGCTACTGTAAAGAAGAGGAAGTCAGGCCTGCAGGAAGCTCCTGAGTGTGTGTGTGTGTGTGTGTGTGTGTGTGTGTGTGTGTGTGTGTGTGTGTGTGTGTGTGTGTGTGTGTGTGTGTGTGTGTGTGTGTGTGTGTGTGTGTGTGTGTGTGTGTGTGTGTGTGTGTGTGTTAATTGGAGCTTGGCTGTGTACACTATAGCTGTGGACACTATCATGTGTACAATAACTGCCCATGCTTAAAATAAAGCATGTACAGCCATGTTTGTATTACCGATTGGTTCCTTCCATGTACAAAGGCTGGAGAAATAAGAGCAGGAGGCCCGAGTGGAACGGATTAACAAACAAGAGTGTTTGAGAGATAAAAAGTAAGAGGAAGAAACAAGGTAGAGGTGAAGAAAGGACAAAAGTGGTGGAACGTGTTCTATTGACTCACATCGTGCTACCGGAGTAATAATCAGCTCTGGACGGTCTAATTGAGAAATCTCATTCTCTTAAAGAATTGAGGAACAGGGGGCGGCCAAGGACACGAGGGAGGGAGAGAGAGAGAGAGAGCAATTACCTATATCCTGTCACAGTGTTTTCATCAGACATTAAGCTGCATTGATATGTTCCTACTGTGTACTGTATGGGGAGTTTGAAACATTTCAAACAGACATATTGAGAGGAAGCAGCAGCCGAAAGCTCAGAGCAATGAAAAATGTTTTCCGTGAACATGTTTGAGACAAACATAGGACTGTAACTTTAGATTGTGTTGACTGATGTCCAGATATATGAAGCTACAACATGTTAGCCTGTTGCTTTGTTTGTCCGTTTTCACAGATGGTCTCGATTGCTGTCACATATCATTTATGATCATCGGAGGAAAAATGTGTCTGTTTTCAAAAACAGTTCAAACTTTTTGATGACATGTTTGTCCTTCAGGTCTGATAAATTGACTCGTGTACATGTTTCTCCACAAATGATTTGATGAATCCCAGCCCGTAGCTAGAATACAAATATGATCAGAGTTCATTTGATTTGGCCTGAGCCGAAATGGAAGAGTTTACTTTGCAGGATTTTGACTTTGTTTAGATTCGCACAACACAAACACACAGAACCAGGGCGTGTAAACAACAGTTCATTTCTCAAGCCGTTTGTTTTGTCGGAGATTTTTGGAAACCGCATCTTTAATGGATTTGTCTCTGCTCTCCAAGTGTTGGTGATCAGACGTAAACATCCATCTCACTAAACCAATAAACCCTTGTGTTTTGTTTTGTGCTGTTTTGCTGTTGTTTGAATCCTACCCTGACTTGTGAGAAGCAGCTCTGCATCTCATTTGGAAGAGGATTGACGCCCAAATCTTCTGAGCCTCAGTGAGCCGGAGCCAGATGAGCTGGAACAACATGGTGCCCAATTTCCACAACAAACTTGAGCAGCAAACATTCAAGAACCTAAATACACTCCAAACATGTGAGTTCACCCTTTGAAAAAGCTGTCTATACTATATAATAAGCCATTAAAAGAAAGGCCTTTTTCTTAATAATATATAATATTGTGGTAATGAGCCTGTTTGTTTTCCCATGTGCTAGAGACACTGCAGGGGAATAGGTAAAATGTTTAACCAATATGCATTGGCCTCAAGCAGCAGTGATGAGCCCCTTCCACACTGGAAAACTGGTGAGATGTATGCTTTACCCAAGGCAACTGTGGTTCTTATCAGCTGCATGTTGCAGAGTGGTGTTACTACTCCACAGCATCAGGGGGCAGTATTCTGGCTTGGTGAAGAAAATGCAGCACTTTGCATTAATTGTCTACGGACTGTGAAGCGCATAATGGCTATATTGGGTGATATTGGTCAATATAAATAAAACTAATTTGATTTATTTCATACTTGATTTGATCAAGAATACCTGTAAACAATGTCAATATCAGGATTATCAGTGAGTGAGAATAGTTATTTTTAGAAGAAATAACTCATATATGATTATGTTGGAGTACAGATAGATTCATTTTTTCACTTGCTTTCATTTGAGACTTAAAGATACTTCTGGTGATAGAACAGCTATTTAGAATTACACCCAGAGGTGTTATCATATCTTGGAACTGTATAAATATTTTACTTTATTATTTTTAAATTGACCGGGGTGTGGTATTGGTTTTAAGGCACCAATCTTAAGCCGTCTCACTGGAGTGAAACTGGACCCCGTCTGTTCATCAGTTTAGTATTTATGCACTGCAGTTCAGCGTCTGAGTGAACTAAAGGCTTTGGTTCAAATTCAACAGCTATTTATTCAACCTAACAATGTTAAAGCTGCAGCCTTTCGGGGGCACACAGTGAATTGCAGTGTCTAGTTTTAGTTGTTATTCATTTATGTGTGTGCTGCATCCATCACCGCTGTAAAAACACTCAACCTATCTGTTCAGTTTGCTCCTCCCTTGACCACCCACCGTTTGTTACAAGCAGCCGGTGAAATATGTGACGCACCGTACACTGTTTAAACTGTGTGTGCATGTCGTTTCTGTGTTTTTTTTTTGTTATTTATATTTGTCAGATTGCAATTAGTGCTGCCCTGTTTGTCAAACAAGCATCCGTCAGCGCCGCGGGTGTTCACAGAGAGAACGCTAAACAAAACATTAGCGCCATAAAATGTCTCTGCTCTGAGGGGGTCCATATGCAAAGCCACTAAAACCGTACACACAAACCCAGTGATTAATGCCTCGAAATGGTATTGTGCCCCGGAATAACCAAACAAGCACATAAACACACTGACGCACATATACACTGAGTCGTACACAATTGCACACATAATGACACAACAAAATAGTAATAACTATATTTATGAAGCACTTCTCTAAATATATTTTACAACGTGGTTTGTTGTAAAAAGGGAAAGATAGTTTTAAAAAGAAAGTCAGATGGCTTGGAGATTAAATGAACTGTATCTAATGAACTTTTTGTTCCAGTATTTCACAGCTGTCGATAACTGATGCTTAGTGTCTGCTGTTACAAACTGTTTTCAGAGCTCCTACTAACATCAAACTCTCATGTGGGCCAGAAACCGGCGTTAGAGCCATGTATATGGGCAGAGATATGTGTCAGTAGAACTTGAATTCGAATTGATCGACTTGAATATGAATTGATCAACCTGCATTTGAATTATTGATACTTGAATTTGAATGTATACACTTGAATATGAATTAATCATTTGAATTTGAATTAATTATACTTAAATCTGAATCAGTTAATATTCGAAATGACACATTCAAATAAAATTTCTAAATTCAAGTTTTCAAATTCAAGTAGAAAAAATTCAGATTCAAGTAGAGAAAATTCAGATTCAAGTAAAAATGTGCACATCCGGTTTCTTTGAGGAAGAGCAATCGAGTGCAGATCTCTGATCTCGACAGCGTCCGGTGGGTGACCGTTATTTAATGTTCAGGAAATATAAAGTCATAAATTAGTTTGTTTAATCATCATCTGTGTTTTTGACCTCTTGTTTTATAATCGAAGTATCTTTTAGAACACTAATCACGTTTCAGTAATGAAACTGAAAGTAGTTATAATATCGCCAATAGGCTATAGGCTATCAATGAAAACAGACGGTCAAACAGCGTTCAAATGAGCTAAAATCCTAAATACAATAAACAGTAACATGGCAAACAATATAAACAAACAAGACAGAAGGTCAATGGCTCTTACATAGACCGAACTCTGATGTGTGACTTTATTCTTGTGCCCCGCTGTGATCGCTCTCGCTGTCATCTCTCCTATACTCTGGTTTGGTCGTGGCATAGCCTCATCCTCGCTGCTGAGACGCAGCATTTATTTAATGCTCATAGTTAATCACATAGTCTAGTGCTGAAACGAAAGCTATCAAGGCCGTGGTTTAAGGCTGAAATGATAACCGGGGCACGTTAACGTTGTCGAGGGGAAGGCTTCCGCGATCTCCGTTAGTTTCAGTTAACAGCCGACAAAGTTACAATCACAACGACCGCATAGACAGCGCATGGACAGCGTTTTAATAAAGCCTCTCATTCTTATTATCATAAGGGCGTTGATGCAAATGATGACATCTAAACATTACGGCGGCCCTGGTGGTGCGTAAAAGGACAGTGCAGTTGGCAATCTCTCCTCAGCACACTACCGCAGCTAAAAAGCCACAGTAAAAGTCGATCGCACAGCCGATTCCTGCCTCTGACACGTTGACTCGCAACATAATGAGTCGAGGCTTTAGGGTGTTGTTCTCCGGGGATGCAGCTAGATACTATTGGAGGCTCCCGTGCCTCTATTTTCTCTCCACACAAAGCGTTATCCCTCCCATGGCACACACGCATGCCGGCCGCTTCTGAGAGCACAGCCAGTGTTGGTTCCACCCAAAAAAAGATAAATAAATACAACTTGGACACAGGCCCTGAAGCTGAATGACCACTCTGGTAACGGGCAGTCCATTGCTGGACGAATACTAGACCCCGAATATAAGACGACCCAACTTTTTTACGACCTTACGCAGTGTTAATAGGCTATGTTTGCCTTTACTTGATGCATGCGCGCTCACCGGCCGGCGGAGACACAATTCTTATCAGCGGTAACTTGGCACGATACCGGCACACACCTTGGAGGAGCAGGTTGAGACTGTTTACAGAGCAATCGCGGGAGCACAGAGCAAAGTGTAGGGGGGCGGAGAGGGGTGCAGGCGGTGGTGAGGGGGGGGGGGGGTGAGGCCGCACCCCTATACTTCCAACGTCCCATTTATCTTCATCTCTTATTTATTGTAGCCTAAGTGTTTATGAATGACTGCACGTAGTGACTACAGTTGTCAGATCGCGAACAGTTTAAATAAATTAGGCCTAGGCCTATGTGTTTCAAAGGGCATCGTTTTTAGTAGGGCTGTCAAGCGATTAAAAAAATTAATCTAATTAATTACAGGCTCTGTGATTAATTAATCTAAATTAATCGCATACTTTTATGACACTTTTATACCTGTTTATAAACAGCTGTATAGCCTGCTAGTCTCTCGCTCTCTCTCTCTCTCTCTCTCTCTCTCTCTCTCTCTCTCTCTCTCTCTCTCTCTCGTAACTTCTGTCTCCACAACAGACAGCGCTGCACTGCCACAGATGCTTATGCCGATTCATTCACCATCGTCGTACTCAAAGGCAAAAATATTGAGAGACACGCACGCACGCGCACACACACACACACACACACACACACACACACACACACACACACACGTTTACGCGGACGACGAGACAGCTAGCAAACAAAATTGAGACACGGGAGAAAGATTGAGAGATATTGTTTTGAACCTAGCCTACATTGTTGCACCCACTAAATCAATAATGCACAGACACTGGCTGCGGAGAATAAAGTAAGATGTCTTCCTACCTTCATGCTTATTAAACCGTCTATAGAGCCCTCGGCCCCCTGCTTCTCTCTTTACTTTTCTCCCTTTCACCCGCGCGGGCTGTGTCTGCTTCAGGTGCAGCTCGGTGCAGCTACGCACCACTTTTGCACCGGGTCAATGGGCATTATAGAAGTGCGATTAATCTGCGTTAATTTTTTTAATCGCGTTAATTTTTCTGTGATTAATTAATCGAAATTAACGCGTTAATTTGACAGCCCTAGTTTTTAGTAATTTCTTTTAAACTCACAATGCCAGTATTCATAGGCTACTTTGTCTGAAGAACTGGGGCCTGTTTCAGGTGGTTTTGAGGCAACCCAGAGTTTGTTCGCTCTGAGTTAGTGGAAGGTCCGTGTATAAAGTGTTATTTTGTATTAAGGACTGAATCCAAAGTGACAGAAAGGAATATACCGCTCGTAATTTCGTTTTACCGTTTTCCAGCTGGAATGAAGAAATGAAAATTCCATCCGAATTTTCCTTTCTTGTTTATTGGTACAAAACGAAAAACGAATATGACAGAACAGGGAAATGGGTGAACAGAGGGTTTTGTTACTTTGTATTAAGAGCTGAGTCCCAATTACATGAAAACAAATAAACGAGCCTCATTGGCTGTGCCACTGAGAGCTTCCTGCTTCTGTATTTCCAGCGTAAAAGTAGCCTTTATAATAGGATCATAGCATACACTGACCCATAGCCTATGCCCTATTGAGCACAATCTGTAAAATGTATTGTATAGCCTACATGTTCGAATAAAATAATAGGCGACATATTTTTTATTTTTTTTATGTAAGAACACGTTCTCACTCCCAACCACTCAACATTTCTCCCCAACTCGTCCTCATTGACGCATGGTCATTGTCCCTTTGAGTCACTTTTCGACGTGCAATAATATAGCCTACCTCTATGGCCAGTACTTTGGCAAGGCATGTGCCAAGTGTGCCACCGCACAGGCAAGGACGGATTAACATGTCCACGGGCCCTGGACACAAACCAGCCATGGACCCCTACCAACACGCAATCACACACATTATAATGTGGGTCAGTGTACGCTATGGGTCAGTATATGCTATGGAGAAATGCAGCGCGCAGCCGAGAGAGAGAGAGAGAGAGAGAGACACTCTCTTTGCGTCTGAGCCTACACTCAAAGCCCCGTCTGAGCGAAGCAGCGCGTACCCCGGTGAAACGCTGTGTTGGTGTCGTTCACTGTGAGAACTCGTGAGCTGCCGTGCAGTAAAACTATGTGATTTTAGACTAAATGATCACCGGGGATTCCTGCACGTTAACGTTGTAGAGGTGACAGGCCGATCTGATTGCATGTCCCAAGCCCTGGATATACGGAGACATGTCCCCAATCTCACCTCGCACCCAGCCGAGAGTCAAGCAGCTCCGTCCGCCCGACAGCATGTCATTCAAATAGGCTGCAGCATCCAAATCATCACGTAATCACCAATTTGATACCAGAAAAGTTGCCAGCGTGTCTGTTCCTCCCCAGAGCACAGCAAATGAGATATATATTTAGGCTACTATTGTTATTATAAAATGTCACTCAAGAGAGATGATAAACAAACATAATGGTCAGATATCATTTAGAGTAGATGGCAAGATGATAAGGCAGATTCTCTGGAACAACTAAAAAAGGCAAAAGTTGATGATGTGAACAACTTGTATGTGCTTTAAAGTCGCCAGAACGCAAGAAACAGGTCTTTGAGGCTCCTGGGGGAGGACCCCCAGACCCCCGTTATTGTACAGACCCTAAATAAACGTGCCACACCGAGTTTTAATGAAACACACGCATAATCTCTTTTCTGGCTATACGTTATAGTGCAGCACCCCCACATATTGGAAATATCCTGGCGCCGTGCATGATGCTAAAGGCAAACCATCCCGTCCTGGGACCGCCACAAGATCGACTTATGCGTGGAAAGGAAGACAAATCTTTCCTCTCTTCTGGTTGACAGACAGGAGTCCGCGACGATGGCCAATACAGGGGTATACCAGGATGATTGCAACCTGGTTGTATAACGCTATGATTGTCGCAGCCGTTAAAATGAGGCTATTGATTTTCTGTTACAAAGATGTCTGAATTGTTTATTATGAAAATAGACATTTTGAATTGAAATGATATTGATGATAATGATATTATACTGTTTATGCCTAGACTGCTTTGTTTTTTGTGGGCGGGCTTTCCGCACCGACCAGGTAGGCCAGGTGTGTGTTTGTCATGATGAAAAATAAAGGCAATAATTTTTTTAAGTCGCGAGTGCTTGGAGATTATTGGAAGCTAGTCGAGCTGACCTCGCCCTCTGTACCCACGGCAGTACCCAAAGAACAGCCGAGACAATGACACTACATGTGAAAATAAAGTGACAGCTGCGCTAACTTGATCAAGAAGCCTAAGGTCAATATTTTTACAGTTGTGAATGATGATGCTGTATTATTCTACTTGTTAAACATGAAGGCTATTGCACCCAGATTACCCGCGCGCAAAAGTAAAGCTGCGTGCGTGTGTCCTTGATTAATGCACGTGCACGTCAATGAGCAGGGCCTCGCACCCCCCAGAATTTTACCTAGCAATGGCGAGACCACAGGTCTGTTTTTATAATAGGCTATTGTTAGCGAGAAATATGCATTAGGCTATGATCGCCCGATCAGGGATGGGTCAATCAACTCTGAGCGTGTTCACTCTGGGTTGAGCGTGTGCGTAAAAGCCATAGTCAATGGATCGCTGATAACATGTTTCACCATGGAAACAAGAGAAACAAATGATTGATCCTAAAACACTCCTGTTAATAAAACAAAGAATGATATATGCCTATACAACTAGGTTTATTAATCTGAATGTAGAGCATGTTCACGATGTGTAAGGTGGCCGCCATATGAACGACAAGAGGGCTGAGAACAAGGCTACTGATCAGATAAATGATCGATCAAACGTAAAATCATCAGGAAATGTAATCACGGCGTATGTTGCGGCTTTGGCGTGGTGTTTTTGTTTTTGATCCATCACACACACACACACACACACACACCCACACCCACACCCACACCCACACCCACCACACACACACACACACACACACACACACACACACACACACACACACACACACACACACACTCTTAAGGTGTGAGCATGTTATTCAATTCAGTATTTCAAAACTTAAATAAATGTAATTGCTTCCTCTAAGGAAAACAGTGTGTTCCTATTTAGGTCCACTACGTCCATTTAAGTCTAGGTTAAGTATTCCTACATTTGTGAGAACACTACCACATAAACAAAACACGGCTAGACTTAGAACAGGATAATACAACAGGGACACAGCTGTGGAGCCTTCCTCCAGATTCACTGAAAATGAGCTCTCTCTCCCTCCTGTTTCTGACATTTCTTCCTGAATTCCCAGAGGATGGCTTTTCTTTCACACAGCCTTTTGAGTCTTTTCTGTTGATGGCAAACGTGCAACACAACAACACACAACACAACCCTCCCAACGCTAACCCCAGCACCACTGAGATCGTCGAGTGGCCTAGGGATGTTTAAAGCCACCATATAGTGTAGCATGGATTACAATGTGCATTCTGGCAGTACTAGTAGTCAGAGCTAACCAGCCATGAGCAGGTATTGTGTCATTGCTGGAAAGACAGAGCTTTGGCAGTCACTAGAAGCACAAGTATGCCCCTTTGAGAGAGTGTTCTGTGTGGGTACATGTTTTGGCTTGGCTAGCAGCTCTACACAAGAGACGCTACTGGGGTGTGTGTGAGTGAAGGTGCCAATACAGACCTGCGGTGGCCTTGAAGTGAGAACTTTCAAATACAAGCAAGGACATCCAAACGTATTTTGAACATTTGTGTTGTTTGAAAAAGGACATTGAAATGATATGCCAACAAGAATATACAGTAGGGGAGAACGGGGTAATCTGAGCCACTTTTTACATTTGCTCCCCTCTAAGCGAGCTAAAATGATGTATCACTCAAATGTACACATTTCCCATTAATTCAGGATGTTTCCTAGAAATGGGCATTAGCAGAATTTGTTCAAGACAAAGGGCAGTGAAAATATGATTGTTTTAAAAAAAGTTGTCATGTGGCTCACTTTACCCCAGCTGTGGGGTAAACTGATCCACTTGCTTTTTCCACTCTGAAACTACCATAACAACACATATTGTAACAGTGAGAATCCTGAAAGCTAGCCACACATTCCAGAACTAATGTCGGACTAGTAAAAGAATGATAGGGTTTGGTCAATTAAGCAAAGCAAATTTTCACGTTATAATTCAAAAGGTTTTAATAAGATTCAAATGAAAGATAGAACCTGTTAGATTAGAACACAGTCTGGGGGTCAGAACACAGGACCCTTAAAGCCAGCTTGCAGAGGTGGGACCAAGTCATTGTTTTGCAAGTCACAAGTAAGTCTCAAGTCTTTGCCCTCAAGTCCCGAGTCAAGTCCCGAGTCAAGACAGGCAAGTCTCAAGTCAAGTCCCAAGTCCTGCACTTTGAATTTCGAGTCATTTCGAGTCATATTCACCACGGATTAACAATGTATTTACCCAGATCCTATATGCTTTTAAAATCTGTATTTATGTATTAAAACAATTGCAATTGAAATTGCAGAAACATTCATCAGTCATTTTTAACATTTAATTCATATTATGCTCTTTTAAAGAATTAACACATTTGAAAAAAAACAAGAGGAATTTAATTTGCAGAAACATTCAGCAGTCATTTTTAACATTTAATTTATATTATGCAAGACTGTTCGTCATTTTAAACCAGTCTTGTACAGAATAAACACATTTTAAAAAACAAGGGCAACTATAATTATTTTTAGAAAGTGCTAACATTGAATTTCCATGGCATTTTGCATTTGAACTAGTTACACAGCAAATAGAAAAATACTTACAACACATAACAAAGAACACGGTTGAGCATTTTATACTGTATATCATATACACATGTGACCTATGCTGAATTGCATTTGCAGAAGACCAAATTGGCCAAAAGTCGGTCAGTCATCTGTGCACGGTGGGCAGTATATTGCCACCATGGCTGAAGACTCGCTCCACTGGAGCACTTGAGGCGGGCACTGCCAAGACTCTCATGGCCACTTGGAACAGTGAAGGAAGAGTCTTCGCGTTCAGTGCCCAGAACATAAGGGCGTTCTGTCCTTCTGCTTTGTCAAGGTACCGACTGAGCTGAAGTGCTGGAGTTGTCCCGACATCCGTCGTCTGCCTCTTATGGTAGGCAGCAAACAGCCCTTCTCTTTCTCTTTGGTCCTCTGGCTCTTCTTCCTCAACAAAAGGCACAGGTTGCTCAGCCTCTGCAGCATCTTGCAGTATCAATTCTGACAAAACATGTAAAAACAATAGCAGAAAAGAGTCCTTATTCCCATTTGTGTTGGTTATGCAGTGTGTTGGACTGAAATACTTAATTATAGTTTATATTTGTTTTATTTTCCATTCTAGCTCTTTAATCCAAAGTTAAATAAAACACTAGTGTTTAAAACATTGAAAACATCAGTTGGAGAGCCATGACCATTATTCAGCCGGGATGCTACAATTACCTTTAACTCGTTGTGCCACCTCTGCCTTGACGTCATGATTGACCAACACGTGGGGCTCCACCCAGAAAAAAGCAAAGGCTGGATCCAAGGCAGCTGCTTTTAGGTACACTGGATCTGAAAAGGGTGCAGTGATCCCATCTTCTGCCCTGGCCATTTTCACGTTTATAAAGATTCCAAGAAATCTTTTTTGCAGGGAGGCCTGGAGGCTCCTGACCAGGCCGCTCAGGAAACAGACTTGAGTCTTCAGCTTCTCAAGGTGGTGGTTGAGGGACAGGATGGATGGTACAACAGCACTGATTGTGATGACCTTCTCCCCCTGTATCAAATCAGTTGCTTCTCCAAATGGCTTCAGGATGTCCACCAACTCCTTCAACAGATTCCACTCCCGTACTGTGAATGACAACTCCCTGTGCCCAGCCTTTTCGAGAACAGCAGAGAGCTTTACATGACTGCACTGGAGAACGGCCTTCACTTGCCTCAGGGTTGAGTTCCATCGTGTGCTGACTGCAGCAGGGATGCCTTTCTTTTCCCCAAATTCAGTGTCAAACACCTCTTTGAATGTGGTGCTTGTGTGCAGCATTGAGCTGAGTTTTGACAACTTGGAAAGAGAAGGAGATGCCACTTTTGTTTCTTATAAACCGTCTCCCACCACCAGCTTAAGAGTGTGCGCAAAACACTGCAAGCGCTGTTTCCTTGCCATGGAAGCATTGACTGTTTGCTGATCTTCCAGAGTTAAATCGCACCAGAGCTCAGGGTCATCAAGATCAGCTTGGTCATCCTCATCCTCTTTTTCACTGGGGAAGCACACAGTGAAAGCTTTACGCATGTTAGCAGCATTGTCACTTATGATGTAGTTTGATTGTACTTTGATTTTGTACTCATGAGTGATGGCCTCAAATTGGTCACAAATCCGTTCGGCTGTGTGAGAGCCTTTGAATCGCTCACAGGCCAAGAGATTGGATTTAAGTTGAATCCTCTCTGCCTCTTGCTCTATCCAGTGCACAGTGACACCGAGGAATCCCCTCATCTTGCGGTCAGACCAAATGTCCACAGTGACTGATACATGGTCAGCGCTGCTCAATTGAGTTTTTAATTTCAATTGTCTCTCTTCAGCCAGGGTATCTGTTTTTGTTGTTAGTGTTCTGCGACACACTGGACTGTACTTGCTGACAAGTACGTTGAGGAAGTGCCGAAAACTCTTGTTTTCGACAATAGAAAGTGGCAAGCTACAATCAACAATTAAGTCAGACAGTATTGCGTTGGTTATGGCTTTCTGCAGTGGATGATAACTGCTGTAATGCCTGACATGATTGTCTAGGACTTGTGCGATTGAAGGCTGTACTGGTTCATTTGGGATGCTTTTGTTCATCTGGTATTCTTCAAATCTATAAGAGGTAAACATAATAAAACAGAAGTCAGAAAATCCCTCATAGCCACAAATAAATTGTATTGAAACTACTCTTTATTACCCATATTATTATTGTCAATCTCAACATTGTTATGAATTGTATTGTAGTGTGTGTATGTGTGCTTTTTTTATAGCTTAAATAATTGTAATGAAATAGTATTTATTGTAATTAAACGATTTTAAAGGTTGCAGCCCGGGCATCATGAGTGCTGTACGCCAGTGATTTATTGTGGTCTATCTTATTTTTCTATCGGTTGGAACCAACACTGTCTGTGCTCTCGGAAGCGGCCGGGGCATGCGTGTGTGCAATGGGAGAGAGAACGCTTCGTGTGGAGAGAAAACAAGAGGCACGGGAAATCGCCAAAGCCAATGCAAAGCCACGACTCATTATGTTGCCAGTCAACGTATCAGAGGCAGGAATCGGCTCCGCGATCGACTTTTACTGTGGCTTTTTAGCTGTGGCAGTTTGCAGTGCTAAGGAGAGATTGCCAACTGTGCGTTCCTTTTACGCACAACACAGCCGCCGTAATGTTTAGATTTTATCATTCGCATCAAAGCTCTAATGATAATAAGAATAAGAGGCTTTATTTAAACGCTGTCTATGCGGTCGTTGTGATTGTAACTTTATCGGCTGTAAACTGAAACTAACGGAGATCGCGGAAGCCTTCCAATTGACAACATTAACGTGCCCCAGTTATCATTTCAGCCTTAAACCACGGCGTTGATAGCTTTCGTTTCAGCACTAGGCTATGTGATTAACTATGAGCATTAAATAAATGTTGCGTCTCAGATGCCGAGGACAGCAGCGAGGATGACCCGCTATGCCACTACCGAACCAGAGAGAGATGACAGCGAGAGCGATCACAGCGGGGCAGAGGAATACAGTCTGTGGTAAACACACCAGAGTTTGGTCTATTTGCACTAGGCTACTGTTCATTTGCAATGAAGGAAAGTATTTTATTCAATGTGTTTTTATTTTCGTATATTATTTTAATAAATCAAATAAATTTATTTTTAAAAACAAGATCTGGTCTTCAAATCTTTTTTTCCAAATATGAGTTTTGAAAAACGGGGAGTCATCTTATAATCAGGGTTGTTTTATATTCGGACCAATACGGTATATGTACTGTGTTAGTGTCATTTTGGTTGGTGGTGTGCCCCAGGATTTTGTAAACGTAAAAAGGTTGAAAATCACTGACATAGAACATATGGTAACCGGCCGGCCGCCTCCCCTCATTGAAATGAATAGAGGCGGCGGGAAAGGACGTGAGTTTACAGCCCCATTGACTTAGCAAAGAAAATGTACTTAGCCAATACACATTAGTTTACATTCAAAACTTACCTTTCTTTGTGTAACTTCATGTGCCGAACGAAGTTGGAAGTGGTTCCTTCTCCATCGGCGATCCTTGTCCCACATGTTTTGCATATGGCAATTCTTTTTCTGTCTTTTACTTCATAGCTAATGAAACCAAAAGCAATTATCTTTGGTATCATTGTAGATTCTCGATTCAGTTTCAAACTGGCGCGTTGTTGTTGTTCTTCGTTGGTTCAGATTGTCCTGCAATTTCATTGGACGAATGCTTTCGGAAGAAAACGTGGGTCTGATTTGATTGGATGTTGTGCCGACAGCGCATACACCACACACACAGAGACACACACACAATGAAAGATACAAAGAGCGCAGTCATAATACGATAGGCTACGTTTTAATCTTTATTTGGGGGGTAGCAAGTCTTGTCAAGTCTTTCAAGCCAAAAGGCTCAAGTCCAAGTCAAGTCACGAGTCATTGATGTTAAAGTCCAAGTCGAGTCGCGAGTCCCTTTACATTTTGTCAAGTCAAGTCTCAAGTCATCAAATTCATGTCTCGAGTCTGACTCGAGTCCAAGTCATGTGACTCGAGTCCACACCTCTGCCAGCTTGTGTCTGGGGGTCAAAGCAGAGGAAAATCAGAACACGCGAGAACAGCCTGGGACTCAGAACACAGGAGAAGACCCGACTGGATTATAACATCAGCTTGTCATACTCTACAACTAGGCCTACTCTACATTCCAGCCCTGAAGGTTACAGGGAAAGATGAGAAGGTGCTCTTTCCGTGTGGTTGCCCCAGGTCGTCTTCCTGGTGTACTTGGCATGATGGCTTTTCTATAATGTGTATGACATTAAAATAAAACATATGTCATGTAATATTACATTAAAATATGTTTAAGACTAAACTTAACTTGTGCCTCATGGTGGGGGAAATTGAGACAGTGGCTCACTTTCCCCCACCACCACAATTTGAGAAAAACTTACCTCTCTTAGCATTTCAGGCTAATCTTTAGCTAATATCATCACATGGTTTTTATATGTTGGTAGTTCATCAACACATATGATAGAAGTTTTTCTATGTGAATACATTTGCTTTGGCACAACAGTTGATTAAGTTGACAGCAAGAAAATGTGCTTTTACATGCAAAATACCAATTTTGGTGAAAAAAACATGCTTACCACAGCACTATGAGGTCCTCTCTTTCAGGGCCATGGGGAAATGAGAGGGGCTTGAAAACATATATCTCACATGACCATAAATGTTTTCCATTGCCTAAATACAGGGGGTGGCTCACATTACCCGATGCCTCAGATTCCCCCGTTCTCCCCTATGTAATTATGTGTCCAATGCAAAATAATAAGTATTTAGCCTAGGTTTCTAGGGTTGCACAATGAAGCACTTTTAGTTCCAGAGTTTAGTTACTATTCCTTGTTGGTTAAGAAGGGCCGTGAGTGTCACGCATAAACTATTAGCTCCCTCTCCCTGTCTGATTGTGAGTGTTAAGATCTGGTTGCCATATGTTTATATCGACAAGCATATGAACAGGGTCACATTGGGTGTTTGTTCGGAGTTCCTCACTGTGTGCACTCAGAAAACAACACTCATCTCCTTAATATATGTATAATGCATATCGACCATCGCAGCCATGTTGTAAATGGGGACAACGAAGGCAATGCAGCAGTGTATGTCAAACACAGGACGGCCTATTAAACATGCATTAAAACTGTCCACGGCCTGGTGTGTGTACCAACACAATTTATTGCTGCAAGACACGGAATAATATCTGTGCCAGGAGAGACAGGAGAAGGTCATCAGCAAACAGAGCAACAACGACAACGCTCATTGCTATTCATTGGAACTGGCATGTAAATAGAAAAAAGAAGTGCCTTATGTATATGTGAGGCTCCGCGACTGCTATACGACTGCTGCCAAGAGCTAATGAAGAACCCTGCTATAATGGAGGAGCTGAGAAAACAGACAATGGCGGAGCGACGTTTATTAGTTGCTGTGTGTTTCCCGCGGGCGTTGACCTCTGGCATCAATCTATTTCAATCATATGTCCTGGTGAGGGCTGTGTGTGTAGCATGAAGAGCGGCAATTACAGCTCCACATTTTTACCGCCGAACGCAAGTATATACCGAAGAGATATGCCAAGTTTTTGACCTTTTTGAATTTCACCCAACATTGTTTGTGAGGACCTCTTGGTGCCCCCACAGCCACGTGCACACAGTGAGGGCTCTGTCACATCATTATTTATTATGGCAGCATTCACTGGGATCACTCTCTCTCTCTCTGGGAGTCCCTCTTTCCCTTTTGTATCCATTTATTCCACTTTAGCAAAACGTGTTACAATCAACAAGAACTTATTACAGACCAGCAACTAGAGTACCTACATGTCCAAGCTTTTCCGAAGAATGGGAAAAACTGTGAGATAACCAAAGATACTGCTCTCTTAACAAACTTTTAAAGGCAGTGTGGATCAGTGGATCTACAGTCTTTTGTTGGTCTGTTCAAACTACTGAGTCAATTACCGTTGACTGTTTTGGAGAGTTGCTTACAGTGTATTGTCTATTGTCTGTATTCTCTATTCTGTAAAAAAAAATCTGGATCATATTCATATGTATGTGCAGCACCTCTCTACAAAAGCACTCCTGAAGTTGACTTCAAGTTCAGAGTATCCTGCACTGTATTATATAGATACATTTAAAAGCTGTTCTTCTGCTCAAAGCTTCCGAAAGCAAATCTCTCCCGACAACTAGCAAAATCAAGCTTATTGTTGCAACTGAGTAAAGCAGTAAGCATACTGCAGTTATAATTGAGTAGACAGCTCTACAGCCCATCAGCCAAAAAACACTGACAGACTCGACTCAGATCAAGGTTCAGTGAACAGTTCATAATGATGTGTTTTTTGTATATGCAGCAGTGTCCCTGCCAGAACTAGTTCATAATTCAGTGACCGGACCAGAAATGTTCTTCTTTATTCTAAAAAAAACTTTTAGAAAAAGCATTGATAGCATCAGAGGCAACATGGTATCTGCTTTGGCCTTTATTAAATATGGCTGTCACCATACAATCTTCATGATTTTCTTCAAGCAGGAACTTTCTTTCTTTTTTTGTCTAAAGTTTTTACACATCTTGGAGACAGCATTTTTCTTCATTTTATAAATCAAAAATACTATGTTCAGGTTTTTTTAATGCATTTTCTGCATGTTATAAGAAGAACATGTATTGTTAATCAGACAATTAACAACATGTGAACCAATCATTATGTAATAATCTTCAGAATGGCTAAGAATGATTACAGTTAGTTGATGTAATTGCTTCAGAGGTTTTTGGTTCAGAGTAGTTAAAAAAACTGATGTGGAGATATTATCCTTTAAAGATGGTTGTGTAATAGAAATATACAGATGCAAACAGACAAGGTTTAGTCAAATAAACAATATATGTTATGTGGAACTGGCTTCCATCATATAACCATTGTATAAAACTCTCTGCCTTCCTCACAGTGTGGCTGTGCGTGCCTGTACCAGTGTTCTTCTCTCAGCCTGAATGGTCAGAGTTAGAAAAAAAAATCTGGTCGGTGGAGCCAGGGGATATTCTGCTGACAGAGATGCCTTCTCTTTCACACTTTGAAAAAGTTACCAGGTCTGAGTTTTGTCGGCTCTTGAATTATTCAAGAGTCTCTCATGCCTGTTGTGTGTGTGAGCTGTCTTAACACTGCCACTCTCTGTCTGACCTTGTGGCTTAGAAAATATTCAGATACCCAGCATGCCTTAGGGCAACAGTAGCAGAGATGTACACAGCAAGGATGTGTGCTCTGAAAATAGCCATTTTTTTGGTGGTTTAGATTCCTGTTACTCGACATGCCATGTTTCAAGGCAGCAATCTGAGGAAGTGGGCAGACATCATCATTCAGCAGTGATTTTGCTCAATTGTCGAACTCTGAGCAGATAAAAGCTATGTCACCTCGAGTTCTTTGATTATGGTATGATATTAATTGGCATTTCATTGACTATAGCTGCTGTTTCTAGAGTATCATGTGTAGTCAGTTCTTGTTGCATTACCACCACCAATTTTACATCAGTGAGTGGAGTTTCATGATTTGCTGCATGCTAGCATCTATGAGGTTGCATGACAAAACCAGGACCCAATCTTAAAATCATTGCTTCCTGGAGGTACTGGAAGTCAACACCATCGGAGGAAGGCATAATTTATAGTTTAGAATTAAAAAAGTTTTATTTTAAATACTAAAACAGGGCCATTTAATGTCTAGTAAATAGTAATGGACATTTCCATTAACCTAGCCAGCCCTTTATAGTTGTTACAATTTATGATGGCCTCATTTTTGTTAAGAAACTGTTTTATTATAACCTCCCAGCAAAGGTTATTTATAGGTTTCAGAAACGTCTTTGGATATGTACACATTATTTCACTGTGATAAAAGGTCACATTAGACCCACAACATAAATACAACTGACTATTGCTTCCAAACTCCATACAGGGGGGCCAAGTGCACGCCTTTAAAACCTTATAAAGTTTACAAAAGGTGACCTTTCCGATACTCAAAAGAGAGATATCAGGTAGAGTACCATCACAAGTCTCTTATTCTCTGTCTACCCCTGTGTTCCCTTATTGTTTTTTCACTCCTTCTCCCCTCCAGACCCCTTCTCCCTTCTAGGCCCCTCTGTGTGTTTATGGCTTCCATACTGGGGAGCAATCTTTTTTCTTTTTTTTTTCTTTTTCTACGAACCAAGTATGGGATTAATGTTTGCCAGCAGTGGCAAATGGCCGTCCAGGGAGTTACCTGTCAAAACCCTGCAGTGCACTCGCCTCTCCATGGGGCAATGGATGTTACACAACAGCAGGAGACGTCACCTCACAGGAATGTGGGAAATGAGAGGGGGCGATTGTGTGTGTGTGTGTGTGTGTGTGTGTGTGTGGTCAGGGCACAGGAGCAGAGAGCTTCAGTGACTGCTGTGGAATAGAGACATGTATCAAAGGCAGATAAAATGGGTCAGTGGATACCAACCTACCAAGAAATCATGAAAACTGTTACACAACGTGCTGTAGTGTGCAGATAACTGTGAGTTTACTATCACTTTAAAATGTGTAAGGTGTTTAAGAGTAACAATTTTGAACACCATATTAAAATCAAAAAATTAATTACACATTATACACTAATCATGTCTTTCTAAAAGGTGTGTGTACTGCTTTTTGAATTTGTGCAGGGGGATTGTCTGTGGATGCCTTGTCCGTTCTAGTAGCCTGCTTAAGACCACTCAATCCTCATCACCCACTTTGTCTCAAACAGGTCTGGTGTTTGAATGAAAGCTGATTCTGCTTTCATTCTGTCATGAAGAATAGTGGTAAGAAACAGTTGTATTTTTTTCTTATTATTGTTAAAAACATCAAGTGCTCCTAGAAACCCCTGCCACTTCTTCCATGTCAACTTGTTTGGCCTTGTTAGCTCTAATAACAATGAATACACAGTGCAAGCTGCTGGTTGGAGTCCATGCTTGTGACTGGCTTGTAATTGGCATTCTTGCAGGATTTGAGGGTCCTCTATCACCAGAAATCCTTCGGTTACTAAGCAGTCTTTCAGTGTGTTGTGTAGTGTATTTACTCAGTCCTAAGGTTTTTGGTGAAGAAAATACTAAATAATATGTCCTGGGCTTAAGGTCTATAACAGAACATTTTGTATTTGTAATACACTTAGTCCTGACAGAGTGTGAGGATTGAACAGTTATTGAAAATATCGGTGGATTTAATAGAAAAATGTGTCATTATTTTGTGTAATTGTATACATTGTGTGACATTAGTCTTTGTTTGGCATATATATAGGACTTGGCATTCCATCTAAACTTAACATATATTTTAGCAAAGCAGGTTAAATGCATAGAAGATACTTGAACATGTCATGTTGAAGCATTCGTTTGTGGATTAAAGAGGATATGCAGTATGGCAGACATGCATTATGGTACATAACCAAAATAAATCAGTCACTTTGAAGTTGATCCTCACAATATCACAAATGTAAAAGCCATTGTGCATGGATTATGATTAAACAGTTTCCTGAAGTTACAGACATGACAAAGCATTGCTGACGTTAAGGGTTTAGAGAGATTGTGTTACTGAAGCATCAGTCTTGTTAAACTACCATTGAGCAAGACACAGCTTGCCAGCACTTAGAACAGTTACTTTCTTTTACAATTATTTCAGCACTTGAAATAATAGTGGAATTAAACTACTCCACCATTAGCTAAGCAGCCCTGGAAACCCCATACGGAGCGCTAGACATCCCCAAGCAGTTTTTTTTTTGTGCTCTGATAATTAGCTCCTAAAAGTTTTTCGTTTTTGAATCCAGTCTCACAGGAGAGCAGGGATACTCAGCCAATGGTGGGTCCCTGGAACCAGAGCTCATTACAAAAACTACTTTTGTTAGAAGAAGACCAATTTGTGTCTGTCCTGGGATCCATTTTGGGTCCTGACCCTCAGCTTAAGAATGGTTGCTGTAGACTCTGAGGTATGGGCCGGCCCCTGGCTCCCCCTTACACTGATGCACTCACTCCATCTCCATTCATGAGGTCATCCTTAACATGCTGAAGTTTTGCAATAGGCAGGCAGATAATAAGGAAGTGTACTCTCTAAACAAGGAGTTGGCGCATACATTTAAGACATCAACTCTATTAATCCAACCCACACTGTTATGGTTGTGGGAGCCGTGGAAGTTCTCAAAGTTCTTTTTTATAATAGGGGGAAGCTTGGTACAGCAGCTTGAAGTAATGTGTTCGTTAGCAGATAATCATCCTTTTTCTAGGCTGTCCTTCAACCAAAAGAACAACACTTAAAAGCCTGAGATAAAAATGTTTTTGAAATGTGTTTATTTTCCAAGTCATAAGGGTTATAAATATATTTATACACTGAATATATATATGTACAAAATTAAGTGAACCAAGTTGTTGAGTGAATTTTGTACGAGTTTGTATTTTTATATTTAAGTAGTGAAGGCTTTGTGTCCACTCTCACCCCTTCGAAAATGTGCAAACTGGTTTAATCAGGCCAAGTGCTAGGACTGACAGCTGAACAATAAATATTAGATATATAAAATAAATTCTATCTGCATTGTTTCGTGTTTGTCTAACTGATACTTTTACTGATTTAATGAGGTAAAAGTATGTTGGCTCCAAAAATCAGTGATGAGATTTCATAATTTAAGTGAGAGAATGAGACCATGGCAAAGTGAATGTGACACTCATTAGCATGCAGTGTTCCCTGCTCTAAGTTGGTTAGAATTGACTGTGTTGATCGTCCGTGACATTAACTATCTGTACAGTTAAGCTTGTAATTGTCCTAACCTTTTGTCTACTCCATGTGTTGTGTTTATCTGTAATTAATTATTAGTTTTTCACAGACATCAAAGAAGACCTGGACCTCTGAGATGGATGCTTAAAGTGGTGTTAGGTTGTCGCACTGCACTTTAAGGTAAAGCAACTTGTTTATTTTAATGATGCGTTAAAGATAGGTTGGTTTGCAGAAAAAAAAGTGAAATCTGAATGCCTTCAGCCAACATATTTATGTGTCTTTGTTCTTTTTCATGTTTCTTCAGCATGGTTCCTCGGTGTGACTATAAACTCCCAAAGTATAAAAAACACCTTTATTCAAAGTGAGATTGTTCTCCCCATTTGACATTATAAGACCCCCACCCTTTACCAACCTAACTTAGCACCTGTTTTTTGCACATTCTGGATATTTCATTTAGTTTCAAAACTTTAATCGCAGGGAGATCAAACAGAACAGTTCCTCTCATGGTGCCTTAAACGGTGCTACATCACTGTTATAACTGCAATCAAGGACTGCCATGCATTATGTTGTCTGGTTTTTACAGCAAGCAGTAACATGCGGCAACACATGAAAAGAGTGGTGATTTCAAAGCTATACTCCGTGATTGCCACAAACTTTGTCACCGCAAGCAATTAACATTTTTGATTACGATGTGCTGTGCTCCATCGGAATCATCGCCGCAGTTGGGGAGCTCCTTTATGAAAAGACATTACTTTGCTCAAACAACATTAACATCGGAGCTGCTCACAATGGCACCCAGCCTGTCACACTAAACTATAAAAAAGGGGCCCCAAACAAATCCTTTAAAAGTCAAGAAGCTGTGAATTTGCCACATTCGTCTCAATTGATGGATTGAAATTGGCGGAAATCCCAAAGTCAGTGAGCTGTGTACAGTTTACTAATGTAACCAAAAAAATAATAATTAAGCTTCAAATTACCTCTGGCCACATAAAGCTTCTCAATTTGGTGCCAATACATATGCCAAATCTTAAAATAAAGTCAATTCAGGACATTCTGCACTCCCTGCTGTGTGCTTATTTAAGCAGTTTCCCTCCCAATAGCTGCCTGTACTAGTATCCCAACAGAAGGGCAGGCCTGCTGGAAAGGGTCTACAAAGTGGTCTCAACCCAAATTTCCTGGATTCCTCCCTACAAGGCCTTAGACAGGTAGACGTGCTTTGAAGAATGAGAGACAAACAGAAACACAACCGGAAAAACCGAGAACTGGCAAAACAATCTTGTGTGGAAAGGCTCATTCAGATACAGTCCAACTAGGAGAGAGGGTAATTTTTTGAAAAAGTTATTTTATAAAGTAGTTGGAAATACAGCCCCTTTTCACCTATTGGTTTCCTTTTTGTTTGACATTTGATCCATACTTTATTTCAAAAAACAAAGCTGCACTGCACACAATTGTTCGATTGAAGTATATGGTATACCCAAGTGTTTCTCTTCTCCTTCTGTAAAAACATATCTACACATAGTAAATAAGACTCATCGATGATGAATCATCACCTGAGATCTCTGGGTCTTTTGGGTTTTTCAACAACTTTTTTATCCCAAAGCTGCGTCCACTTCTTGATGTCTTGACACCATTCTATAGATACCATATATTAATAAATAAACGTGTTATTCTGCTGCCTCTGTGATGTTCCTCATGACCCATTGCTAACCTAACACAATGTTCCCACCTTTCAAGGTCTGGGTATTGATCCATCTTCCTCCCAGCTGTGGCCTCCTCCTCCATAAGGTCCTAACATGGAACAGTCAACTCCAGCAAAGCAGTTTGCCTTGATGTTTCAGACATCTGGACCTACTGTATATCTGTCTGGGCCTGGGTTATCCACATCATGGGAGACAGCCCCAAATGCTTCCCATAGAAAAGCTTAGAGTTAACAGGTAAACCAAGGGTCTTCATCCTTGAAGTATTCTCTCTTTAACAAGCTGCAACATATTCTTTGTAATCACTTATGATGAGGCATAATATTTAACTTAGTGCAACTTGTCCAAGGAATTTGGTAGTTTTGCTAACTGTATCCTCCAATGAGAAACCATAATGGGCTTTATTAATGCCCCATGAGGTTATAGCTGTAGCCTTACAATCAGATCCATTTCATTTCATGTGAAGTGCACAACATCTTCATCAAAGAAATTAATTTTTTCCTTCTGATTTTTTTCTAAAGTTCTCAAAAGATTCACATGATTCACTTTTGTCGTGCCTGTATGGGTTGTTTTAGAAGGTAGCCTAAGAAACGTATAAATCATATTTGGTGTAAGGATTTGTTGGGTTAAATAGTAGAAGTAGAAGCAGAAATGCAGCAGAAATGCAGACCTTGCCTCTGTCTCTCATGATATCAACCATCAATGTTGTGTGTATTGGATAGTCGAGACAAAATCTGCTGGCTGGGTTCAATCCATCCTGATCCCTCCTGGATTCCAAAGCTGCACGGCTCAGCTTTTCCTTAACCTGAAAGATATGGTGGAGGTGTGTGTGTGTGTGTGTGTGTGTGTGTGTGTGTGTGTGTGTGTGTGTGTGTGTGTGTGTGTGTGTGTGTGTGTGTGTGTGTGTGTGTGTGTGTGTGTGTGTGTGTCTGTGCTTTACGTGGAGTTGAACATATAGGAACATGCCCCCCCCCTACATTGTCAGACATAATCTCAGCAGTTAGAGGGATGACATGGAGGGTTTATTTGTGCTGAAGTCTGTCTGACGTGGATCCCCGCTTTCCAGAGGTATTAGGGTAGACATGATGACATCATTTTTTATTTATTTTTTATTTATCCTTTATTTAACCAGGTTAGTCTCATTGAGATTAAAATCTCTTTTACAAGAGAGACCTGGCCAAGATGGACAGCAGATACACATAAAACACAATACAAAATACAAGTTCGATATTAAGTACAGTTGTAAAACATAAAAATAAGATTCACTGGACCGATAGCGCCGACACAGCCTTCAACCCACGATACCCATTCCCATGCTGAGCCCACAGGAAGTAAAGTTGTATAGAGTCTCCTGATAGAGACAGGCAGTCCAAGCATCACTGCTGCTGCTGCTGCTGCTGCTGCTAAACACGTATTTACCTGTAGATTGTCCTTGAAACATATATGGAGGAGGGAGAGTATAACGGACATAATGGGAGTGAGGAATAGGGTTTGAATGTGAGATAAATGGAGGCAAAACAAAGTAGGTATTGAGAAAGAATAAAAGCAATAAAGGTAAACAAAACGGAACAATTGAATGCATTACTAACGCATATGCAGCAGGAAATGAATCACCGTTTCCCCTATCCATTCACACTAGACAATTTTTTTTTTTTTAATTACTGGAACAACAACAAAGGGATCTTCAGAAGATAAAATGCTTCCTTTGTGTTCAGATCTGGAAGACATTAGAAGAGAATAATAGAAGGATTTTTTTTTCAAATCCAAACACTCTGTTCAATCGAACAAGTGGATAATACGCATTAATCTGGTTTTACTCCGTCATATCAACCCTTATACAACTTATCTGTAAGTCTCAACTGTGATATATGCTGTATAAGGGCAGCTTGTTGCATTGTATGAGGTTATGCCATACATACAACATATTTAAAAAATATATTTTCAGATGCCTTCCAGTCAACTTTGCATATAAAGTTATGAACATCTTGTGAGAGACTTGTGGAAATGTAATGTAAAACTATCTCACCAGAATACTTTTTTCTTTGGAACCAGAGCAGTATTTTTGTCCACAAAGCAATCGGGGGATTGAATGTTTCATTCTGCAGATGCAAATTAAAAATATAAGAAAAGTTGCACTTGTTTGAAATTAATTATGACTGAGTAAAATGAACTGCTCAGTGGACAAGGCATAGAAGGCATAGAAGGAAAAAAGTTGCATGTCCTACCTATTCAGCACTTCATGTCTTCCTAATGTGATTTCAGAGAGGACCAAATGTGTTTAGTATCGATCCAAATAGCATTAATCCCCAACACGCTGGCCGATGTGGATAGTATTGCAGCAGTTAGTTCATTAGTGAGACCAAAGTCAAGCAGTCATTCCGTTAGTTCATTTCACATGACAGTTATTGTAAATTCAGGTTTCAGACTTTTCACTAGGCTACTGCTCATGTGAAACCTCCAACGAATCAGACTAAATGCTTAATAATTCAGGCTTGGGTGAAAAAAGGACAAAATAACAATTTCTGAATCCTTCTGACTCTGTTTTCCATTACACAAACACAACAAAAGATGAAATCCACCTTGAAAAAATCAAAACAAACCCACAAATGTTCAGAATGCTTTTTGTTCTGTTTGTTTATATATACAGTATTTCATATATTTTTTCCAATTGTTATATGGTAAGACTTAAGACTCCTATTCATTCCCACTAATACCTTCAAAATAAATGTATGTTGGACTCAATTGGTGTTCATTCATTAATGGGTTTTCATGGTAGAGTGTTCAGTGTTCCGGCAGCTTATCTGCGTTGTGAAATGTATTTAGTATCGATCAGAGAAGACTTCCTCTCAGTCCCCTTGGTGCATATGTGTCAGGACTGTCAATTGGCCTGTAAGGCAATCTCCTAAGTAGACGAGTAAGTGGCTGGCTGGGATTTTTTAAATGTACGTATACAATAGACCTATATCTAATAGTAGCATTTAGATTATAATGTTTTCCACAAATCAAAGTTTAAAGTAGATACACGTAGTTATAGTAGCTTTAAAAAGATACATGTTAAGTTTTTGTTAAAGGTTTACTAAGCCAGTTCCAGCAAACATTTGGGGAACATTTGTATATGTTCATACTAACAATAAGACTTTATACTATGGATACAGAGTGGGGGATGGGGAATAATAATAGGAAAAATATATAAAATTACAAGAATAAAACATAGTTCAGGAAAACATATTTACCTACTAAACAAAGGCGAGCACAGGCTGATGGCTCACACAATTCATGATAATATGATGATGATAAAATCTGGTCCTGATTTAGCAAAAGATTAGACATTTCCCTATTTAAAAAAGTAGTAGGGTAGGCTGTAACTTTAGGCTCAGCTGGACTTCATTTTCCCAGATATCTGATCAACTGAGGTGATGATTGGTTGTTACACTCAGCTGGAAGTATCTTTGATCTGTTGCTATATGACGTCATGTGATGAAAGAGGTTTCTATTGATTCAGAGCACTGCAAGGATGAAACGCTGAGCTGAGCCGAGGTGTAGCATCCCATGGGTCCTCTTTATCTCCAGCTGGAATTTTAAGGACCTACGGTATAGGCATACTTTACAAACGGTATATGTGTTCCCTTTTCAGACATTTTTTTCTTTACAGGATGCCAAAGCTCATGATATAACGGATCACGTGACCACCAAAAAAAGCTACTGGTCACAGTTTGAGCTAGTATGTTCTATTACGTCTGAGGAATTGTTGCATGTATAAAATCATCCTTAAAGAGGACCTATGCTACTTTTCGACTTTTATGACCTATAAACGTTGTTATAATGATGTATAGTCATGTTTAACCATACTAGCGTATCAAATAATGACGTACATGCATTTAGACGTATTCCCTGCTTACCGTCTGGGGTGGCTATGCAGAGCACTAAACACTAGGGCAGCCGGTCGAGAATTCAATTGTTCAAATTTCCGGGTATCGTGTCGTCACGTTCCCAGATGTTTCCATGTATGGTAATGCTGCTCAGGCAAGCTCCGGCCATGCCCCCACCTTCCTCTCTCAGAAATCTCCCCGCACGCTGCTGGAAATGTTCTGGAAGATTTAACCAATAACCAATCACAAAGGAGTGGGGTTTGCAGGGGGGGGTGGGCGGAGAAGCTCAAAGCAGTGTGTGGAGCAGAATGCTGTGCTCGCTAGGGTGAGAGGAAGAGTGTCCCGAAAATCTACATGGTTTTTTGTGATGTGATTCGTGTCAGGTTGCTCTATAGCAGTTTTTAACAAGAAATTAAGACCAGAAAAGTAGTATAATAGGAGATCTTTAAAAGGGAAATCAATCTTGAAACACTTGTAACAAATCGTGTCGTATTTCAGCATCAGCAGCACTGGCAGGCCTTCTACAAACAATAACCCGCAATCAACTCATTTTTTTAATGATGATGATACATAATCATTTAAAAAGCACTTCACTTTAATCTTTCAGAAGATAAAAAAAATCCATTTTGATATAATGTCAAAGGGAATATTAATTGAATTCACTAAAGAGAGGAGTAATCTGGTTGAATCTTAACACAAACTTGATTAGAGTGGGAATTGAAGAAGTCTCTTCAAGAGACTTTCCAGACACTTAACTGATAACATAAATGTAATGTAAAAAGAATAATTTGCAGTTAACTTAAGGAGGAATGATAACCAATTTTGCAGCTGTGAGCAGCATTTAACCCTTTTTCTCATTACAGATTTGGTTTTACGAACAATGAAGCATAGAAAGTGGAACATCTAGCCATTTAAGGTGGAGTCATTATGGAGAATGCTTGTTGTCAAAATTACTTTTTGTCAAAATGAGTGAAGATCTCTATTACCTGTTCGCGCTGTGTGTGTACTAATAAAAAAACTAGTTTGTTTGCAAGAAAATTGCAGAACCATCGCTGAACAGAAATGTCCAATAATCAAGAATATTGGAAGCCAACAGATGAAAAGGCATTGATTCTTTAAGATTAGGTGCTAAATGCAGACGGAAGTTTAATAAAATGCAGGAACCTCTACACATGGTTCCTCCTGAAAATTGTATTTTTCCCATCTGATGTGCTTTACTGGTTTATGGCTTCGACAAGCAAATAAGCAGTCCCTTTGTCATCAAGAGGTTTCCAGCCTGCATCATTATGGACTTGTTGAGCCTGTGTGGAAGCTATGTGGCCTACTGCTTGCTAGCAAACAAGCTGCCATGATCTCAATATGAGAGCAATCCAATTTAAGAACTCACCAGGTACCAAACAACAACAAAAACTCGACAAAGGCCAGGTGATCTTCCCAGACAGTCTTTTACTTTTACTATTGCGTTAATAGTTCGTCTGAAGCTGTTTGGAGTGTGTTATGTCAGATGCGTGTAAAAATGCCTATTTATGAAGGAAAAATGACTATGGACAAAGGTGTAAAAATCCAGGATCTAGGCCTCAGTATTTTATTTGAGTAAATTGACAAGGCTGGTTGACAGGACAGAAAAGCAGGAAGAAGTGAAGTCCTTCTCTACATCAGAGTATTATATTGTCTAACATGTCTACTGATTGGTCGAATGTTGTTGTCAGGCAGATTTCAGTGTCCTCCTCTTGTCCGAAACCAGAGATCATGAAGTTTTCCTCCCCCGGCCCGGAGCATCCTCTAAGACGCCCTTGGCCAGAAGGCCCTCTGTTCTACCAGAACCTCTACCCTTAGGAATGTATCTTATCTAATGGGAGATCAGCTTCAGTTTTTATTGCTCAGCCTCCAAACTGAGACCGAAGTGAATCATTTCTTAAAGTCAAATGTGAAGAATATACAACTTGTTTAAATTGATTATACAAGAGTAAATGCATATTAATGGGGGGGCATAATATCACAAATTAGAGTTTATTTTTCCTAACAGTTACGATGATGGCACTCCAAGATAAAAGGGTATTCAACCAAATCTTTACCCATCTGGAACAATCTAACCAAGGAAAATGCTTACCAACAACAGGAAGTCCTGATCAGCTCTAGCAGATAGTGGCGGAACTGAGCAGCTGTGAAGTATCGAACTTCTTCTGTTAATGTGAAGCAGGGCCTCTCAGGAGAGAAAGGCAGCACAGACAATCTCTCTGTAATAATAATAATAAAAAAAAAACAGAATGAAGGGTATTTTGCATTGTGCAGCGTCAGGCCTCTATTTCCCCAAAGAATCACAACAGAGGGAGTGACTCAACCTTAGTGTTATGATTAGGGGTTTGATGCTGTTTTAGTTTTTTGTTTATTTTACCTTTTAATTTAAATTTATTTATTCTGATGTTCTATGTTATTCTTGGTCCTACCTGACACAGACTATTACTGGCGCAGGAAAAAGCCTTTATATATTTTTCTAAAAAAAATATTAAATTCATATTCTGCTGCAAGTTTGACTCACTCCCTCAAAGTTAGCTGGAAAGATTTCTTGTTGAGTTCTCCTGGAGCAAAAAAAAATTACCAACATCTCTGGATTTAACCAAATTTATTTCACCAAAATATGTCATAAGAACACATCCCAGGAATAACACCATAAAAGTGAATGAACATTAGTGTCTGCTAATGGTTTATTAGATTTAGGGCTTTGGAAAAGAGGATTCAAATCTAAATCCTAATTAAATCAGGTTTGTAATATACGGTATACATTGTTTACTCATTAACTTCTGCACTATAATCCACTTATTATTTGCCATCTATCTATTTGTTTTGAGTTACAAATATGGATATTTTTTTCCAAAATATGGTTAAATACACAGCTCCTGTCTCAATCTTCATGAGAACAATATTTAGGTTTATGTTCATATATCTGAGAGCTTGGCGTCACACTGTATGTGTATGGGGGGCGATACTGACCAGAATGCACCCCACACCACTTTATATTCTTCTTAAGCACATTTTTTTTTGCCATAACAAGTGAAAAGTTCAGTATGTGGGTGTTATATATAAAGTCAAGTACATCTAATGGAATCCATACAGCGGAGGAGTCAGGCCCTGATCTGCAAACTAGGCCAAACCCAGAAAAATGACTCTGCTCCTTGCACAACTCCAGCGCTGCCATAAACACTCTGGAGAGCTCTGCTGTGAGTGTTTATTCTTAGCTGCAGTCACCCTTAATCAGTACAGCATTTATGTAGCCACTAAAGTAAGTGTAGAGCTTGGCTATAGTCTACAGAGGATCCTGTGGAACAAATGAAGACATTGAGATGAAACTGACCAGGCAGGAGACAGTTTGGACGATTGTGCGAAACATTCAGAGTGTCTGTATTTCAGGTACAGGCACTCTGAATGTCATGAGTAGTTACCGTAGTCTACTGAAAATGAGAAGAAGAATAAAAAATAGTGATTTATTTTTATTATAAAAAACATAATTATTTAGAATTCATTTGTTTGACTCGACATCATTTTAAATGAGGGACACCCCTCAATTGATCTCTCGAGTATAAATATAAGTTGAATAAATAAATAAAGAAATAAAGAAATAAAAATTCCACTTTTCCACTTTTGACTTTCTTCAATAACAACTACAATAACAAAAACAACAAAGTTGAAGTTGTTTTTTTGTTACCTCTTAAAATTAAATAAAAGATCAATAACAAACAAAATCTGTTCAACAACAGCATACAGTTCATATGTAACCATAAATGTGTCTCCTAAACAACAGGGGGCAGCACTGAGCCTGCCTGGTTAGTCATCCAGGTGAGGAGGTCAGAGGGCAACAACAATGGCAGCCAGCACTAAGGGGAGAAGAGGAAAAAATAGCAAAAATTCAACATGTAACTGACAAAAAAGGTTCAAAAGCCAGCGGAAGATGTGTTCTGAGGAATGTTGCTCTCTTGTGCAGCGCCTGAGGAGAGTTTATTGATGCTGTTTGCTGCAGCCAGAGGCCTGAACACTGCTGTAAGGTAGACAGCTCATCAAGGTGAGTGACAAGCTTCTGGGAACAGAACAACAGAAGAAGAGGACCAGACTAACAATAGATCCAATGCCTGAAGGCGAAAAAAAACTAGCAGAGACGAGACAAGTTAAAGAAAAGCTTGTAGAACTCCTGACAATCAGAGATGTTGTGAGCAGCAGGGAGTAGCTCTACAGTCGGAGGTAGACTGTGATATTTTGGAGAAAAGGTTTTGGCTTCCAATATTGGAAAAAATCTCCTGAAAAAGGAGGGTTCAGTTACAGACATGTACCTCACACAATTAGATTTTTTTTTAGTTTTTTTTAGCTATGCTGGCAGTATGGCTGTTATGATGGCAATATCAGCCTGCTGGCCAACAGCTTTGGTCTGGACTGAAATATCTCAATAATTATTGTATAGATTGGCTTGAAATTTGGTTCAAACAGTCATGGTTCCCAGCGTATTATCTAAAGACTTTGGCGATCCTCTGACTCTTTATCCAGCCTCACTAGCAGGTCATAGTTTCCAACCATCCTGTTCAAAGTTCAACTTAATGGATTCAAATATTGTTTTAGAGTTAACTTGCAGAGGTTTGTATGCTTATTCTAAAGATGATGACAATGGTGAACCTTATTCCCACAAAACATCACTACATTTCCATTGTCATTAGTAGCATGATGTGATGTTGATTTTAGCTTTCATCTCAAAAACTCAGTATTCAGCATAAAACATGCAAAATGTTAAACAATCTTTTATGTAGGGGAAAAATGAATGATTATATAGCATTGTACCACATTTAATTTTTTATTTTTTTTACTCACTATCAGAGACTCTGGTCCCTACTGAGCAATTCATTTACATCTATTTCCCTCTATCTCTATGCATAGAAAGCTACTGAGCATTATTACATGAGACTTTTTGTACTGCATAGTATAGTGATCAGTGTTTTCCCACAGGGAACACAAAAACTTTGATTTTTGGGGATATAAAATTGGGAAAGTTGGACACTGTTTAGCAGAGATTTGTTGCGCTCTACATGTCCCAGCTCTTCGCAACTGAAGTGACGCTGATGTTAATAATCTTGATACTTGAGACACAAGAGTTTCACTGTGACACTAATTAAGTGATATTGACTGTCTTAGAGAGATAACTAAAACTCAAAGCAGATGTCATTTGTTGTCGGGACGTAACAAAAAACATTCTGTAAGAAAAGACAAACATCAGCCTAAACTCCTCCAACCTGTGTCTTTTATGTCTTTCATATTGTGTCTTTTTGATTTGACGGTTAATCTTGGGAACCATAGCACACAAGCTGAATTCTGCCACCACCAGCCCGTCAAAGTGTCAAAGAACTGAACTCCCAATCGCTTTACTCAGCGCAACGAGTCACTCTGGATACGGGCAATAGTTAAGACGCGTTCAAATGCATACGGATGTGCTCTGTCACCAGTAAGACTGTGCCTCTTGTTGTTGGCTGCTTGGTATTTCTCTCCCTATCCCAAGTGAGGGGAGTTCACAACGTAGTGGCGCAGCATGTAGCTGAGTGCTATTTAATTACCTGCTTTTGGGAAACTGCTGGGAACGCAACTAATTTAGGTCTTGTTTGAAGGGTAAACAAACGTGCCCAAAGATGTCTCCCATCACCCTCCCAGCAGAGGAGGAGGAAGGTGGTGGGGGAGGAAGAGGCTGCTTCCTATCACAAATATTATAATAGCCTTCAGAGAGGCTCTTGGACGGGGATTGAAGGCAAAGCAGCCATAGTGACATTGAATAGTTGTAACTTTGCATAACACCACCGTGGAATGATCAAACTTTGGCTGATATTCAAATAGCGAGCTTTGTTCAGAGACACTCCAGTGCAAAGGCTTTGGAAACTACAGCAGGAGAATAAAGCAGGAAAGAACTTAGCTTTGATTGTTGAGAACAGTGTTTGAAATCTACAGGTGTGGCAGTGAGCAGAAACTTTGACTTTAAAGCCGACAGATATGCTGAGTAGGTCTGAGACTTAGGTGGGTGGATTTCTAATTTTGGAGCTGGAGGAAGTCCTTATTGTTCGAATGTGGAAATTCTCCACCTGTTTCACTGTGGATTCAAACATCTGAAGTCTTTGTTAACTTGTTTAAATTTAATCTGAGTGCAGTGTTCCACAGCATACTCAATAGTGAATGTGGTCTCTTTTATTAGGACAGCTATACTGTTTCTGCTGCTGTTTTGTCTAAGATAAATACATCTGAATGGAACTTTCATGGAAATTGTATAAACTGAAAAGAAACATATACTTAGAAAACATGTAACTAGTTAGGACTCTGGAGTTTTTAATGGTTAGGTTGTTCTGATGGTTTCGCTCTAAAACCTTTTGTATGGCAGTACTGGATCCCCTTCATTTCAGAGTGCCACTATACCATCAACCATTGTACTAATGGAAATGACTGACCATTTCCTAAATTACTTTAGTGACCACACATGTACAGTTCCGTTTCCTTTGCTGTTGTTAGATCTAAAGCCGCTATCACAGAGTAGATTCCCGTTAAGGGCAGTGCCAGTCAAATCAACAGGAAGTTTGTTTGTTGATGAAAATGGAAATAAGGTCTCAGGTCACCAGGGGAGTGCTGTACATGGATCAGAACTGCACAGTTACTGTATTAACATGGTGATGAAACCTGCTGATAACAGCTGCTCAATTATCATTAAAGCCACTACGAGTAACATGGCACGTTGGCGTCCCCTTTGGACAAAAGCGGTAGTATTTTTACGACGCCCGCTGTCGCAAAGCTGTTTTCTAGCTCGTGCCAGGCGCGTGAGTGTGAACTGAGAAGGGAGCAATATAGTGCATGTCCGTGTGTTGAAAGTGTGAGGACTCTTTTCGGCTCCGTGAGAGTGGTTTTGACACTGCATGAACTAATGCCAGTCACTGCCACACGCACCTGATTGCAATGAGTTGATGCAGCAGTGTCACCTAACTACTCTCTCTCACGGAGCTGAAAGATTACGTGTCCGACTCCTCACAGAAAGCGAATGAACGATAGACGGCAGTTAGTATGGATCACGATGAGGTAATGTGTTTATGTTGTTGTAAATAATTGCTATTTCAGATAATGGTTATCTGATGATGGTGAAGCAAAGCAAACTTTGTGTTAGTACCAACCGCTCATTCATTTAGGAATAAACACTGCAGTCTAGTTTCGCTCTCGTGAAATTGTATACACGTTGCTTGGCGCCCTCGTCCCCCCCGTAGCCTATATCACTCTCCCTTTTAGCTTTTCTTCATTGCATTTTCTTTTTTTTCTTTGATGGTTCAGCCCCGTTATCAGTCATTATGACGACAAATAACTGTATCAAACAAGGCTCCCGCTCCCCTTCCCTCACCTGGAGGGATAGGCTTCTCAATTCACGTTGCTGTGCCACACTGAAATCTGCGACCAATACGGATATGTGACCATAGAGCTTACACGAGTGAACCGAAAATCGGACTGGGTGTGCGACCAGACCAAAAGCAGTAATAAAAACTATTTAAAAACATCTTTCTTTGCACTGATGGTCTCGTTTGCTGTTAAAGGTAATTTATGATTATCAGAGGAAACATGAGGCTGTTTAAAAGATATTTAAATGTTACTCGTAGCCGCTTTAAAGTGACTGAAGGAACAGAGTTAAATGGAACTGAGAGGCCAATGGAGTAGGGTTGGTATTTTTTTTTAAATAACTTACCAAAAATGTTCTGAATCCACATGCAGCTGTGAAACAAATGAATCAATTTTATAATTGGAAAGTTTCTTTATAAATTACATTCATTTTAAGAAATAAATGATTATGAATCCTGAAATTTGAAACAGTCTGAAATAAACTCATATTAATTGCCAGTCAGAGATAATGAGTTTTTCCTCAGTATGAAAAAGATGGAAATCATTTCCTGTGCTTCCAAAGCAAATTTAAATATCTCAAGAGTTTTGTTTATTGATGTAACCAATTAGCCGAATAACATTGCTGCCAAACATCCTGTTTTCCATCAACATATTTACACTTGTTTCGCAAAGAATATTTAGCTTAATTAACACTTTTTCACTGTACATTTCCATCAATTATAATAATATTTTTTTAAACCGTTTCTACTTCATTCTGCTGTTCATTTCGGCAACACAGCACATTTCCAACTTGCACTTTCCAAAATATTATCTTACAACCCTTGGCTCCATACTGTATATTGTCCTTAAGTCTGCTCTTTTTGTTCTTGTGTATTCCTGTTTCTTTTCAACAACACTTACAACTGAAAGGCAAAAAGTGCAGTCAAGTTAGCACAAACAGCTGGTTATTCTTTGAAAACAGGTGTGTCCGTATCATACCTGAGTTTCACTTCTGAAGCAGCACATTTTTTGATACTGTAGTTTGACGTTCATTAACATGTTTTTCAACAAAACTCACCAATTTCTCAAATGCATGATACTCTGAACTAAATATTTAGTCGGTACTGTAAAAGTACTGAGGCTTGATCCATAAGACTGAAACACATTGGGAGGTAGCATTCATTTACACATTACCATATACAGGATGTAAGCCATTGAGTCCCCATGGTCCCCTTTTCCCTCTACTCCTCTTTCCATTCATCATTTCCATCTTTTTTTCTATCCTCCTCCACCCCTTCCCAGCAGATCTGACCTATACTGTTTATGTATCCTCTGTCCCAAGAGAGGAAGTGTGTTTAAACAGATTTCAGCATTAATGGCGATGATGCGTGTGTACTTGCCTGTTGGTTATTTAAAGCTTACATTATCTTTTTCATTTTCTAAGTTGACTTTGGTTTTGAATCCTACCCTAATCTCAAAAACCCTTCCTCACTCATTCTCTCATAACTGGAGCTTCCAAATCTGAATTCAACAATCAAAATTTTTTAGGTCTTTAGAGACCCATCTCCAAGTCATTGTAATGCAGTTATGCAATGCTCCCAAACCCCATATCCCCCAACCCAGAGTCTTGAAAGTGTTTGTCACGTCTGAAGCCTTTCATGTCAACAGCTGTGTGCATTTGTGTGTAACAGAGAAAGAATTTGAGCTTGTGTTTATAACTCAAGTGTGTGTGTGTCTGCTGTTTCCATTAGTGTGTGTGTGTGTGTGTGTGTGTGTGTGTGTGTGTGTGTGTGTGTGTGTGTGTGTGTGTGTGTGTGTGTGTGTGTGTGCGTGCGTGTGTTCGTGTCCACTTTTCTTGTCTATTATCCAGGTTAAATGTCATTTCCTCTTTTCAGGCCGGCCAAAACCTTTCACTTCCCACACCAAACAAACTCACACAAAGGGAAAACACACTATGCTCCTGCTCTGCTTCACATTCATCCTCTTGAACACACCCAGATGCACACTCACACACACACACACACACACACACACACACACACACACACACACACACACACACACCCATAATAGTTTGTCCATCCACATAAACAGTACCACACACATTTTTCTCTCAACCGTCCTGAAACACACACACACACATAACTTTCTCTGAGGGGGAGGTTTAAGTGGTGTAGACTTTTTTGCATCAAGTGTCTGCCCCCCCCCCCCCGCCTCCTCTTCCTCCTCCTTCCTCACTTAGCTGAACTCTCGAATCAAACACACGCTCTAGGCATGAGCCTTGACGGAGCATACACTGCCCATATGGGCTTGTAGAGAAACTATCCAGAGATGCAGCTTTTTCTCAGTGGGACTATGTAAACTGTTTTAACGTATGGAATATGGCTCAGCATCCGACAGTAAAAACTCCACTGCGGAGGTCCTTAAGCGAGCAGGTGAAAGACTCCACCAACAAGGCTTTGGATGTCTTCTGGAGAGGCGTCAGGGAGAGACGGCTCTGGGGTGAGTTGGGATGTGATGCCAATGGAGATTGTTCAAGGCAAGGCAAGGCAAGTTTATTTATATAGCACAATTCAGATACAAGGCCACTCAAAGTGTTCAGCTGGTTGGCCCAAGGAAAGGAACGTTTGTAAACACGAGGTTGCAGCAGCATCGTTGTGACAGCAAAGGCTTGTTTTACTGCATATCTGAGTGGTTAAATAACTTTCTACAATACAATATGATAGAGAGGGTCACTTTTGCAAAGCAGATCTTGTTGATTGATATATATGTCAGTCACCCGATGTAAGAGTATGGCACTTGAATGCATTATTAGTAATGTGTGGAACCATTGAACTTCTATTGAATGGAGACTTGAGCTGTGTTTGGCTTCGGCTATACAGACAATACCTGAAAGGAGGATACATGTATTTTCTCGATTTTTCTATAGTAATGTGATAATTAAATAATAGCAGCCTTATTCATTCTTGGGGATGGCAAACTGAGTTCTCGCCTCTATACTTCCAGGAATCTCAGCATGCCCTCCAGATACTGCAAACTGTTGCATTCAGTGACCCCATGATCTGTCAGAATTTAGGAATAGCTTCTGACAGAACCTTGGGGTCACTGAACCTAACTCAGCAGGCGGCCGGTGGTGTTTCATCACTATTAACACAGAGCAGGTTTTAACGGATCAGTGAACCATGGAGTGAGAGCTGTGGTGTGCGGTGAGAAGAGGGTCTGGGGTTACACCGAAGCCGCAGGAAATGGTTTTGTTTTTATTTTCCTGGAGGAAGTGTGTGTGTGTGTGTGTGTGTGTGTGTGTGTGTGTGTGTGTGTGTGTGTGTGTGTGTGTGTGTGTGTGTGTGTGTGTGTGTGTGTGTGTGTGTGTGTGTGTGTGTGTGTGTGTGTGTGTGTGTGTGTGTGTGTGTGTGTGTGTGTGTGTGTGTGTGTGCGCCTGTGGGCTCGTTAGGTGAACTTGTGACTGGAAGGTTAATTCACTCGACGTGCTGGCATAATGTTAAGATGACCCCGGGGGCAACACTTCCTCGCCTACACCTGCTGCTGCAGCCATGTGTTGAATTCTCAGGTGTAAACCCGATGGAGCGTATGAATGTAAAACAGGGAGCTGTGAGATAAGTCATAGCCTAACTAAAGAGAGAAAAAGAAAGGAGCTTAGAAATAGTGAAGCTAGCTTAATTAGCAGCTAAATAATAGCCTATGTTACCTCCATATTTGTAGTTTTGAATATTTGGATTATTTCAATTTGTTTGTATTTCATGCGATATTCATAAGCTGTAGACTTTGTTTACTGTAAAATGTACAAGGGTCGTCTTGCACGTTTTGACGATATGTAGCAACAGTAATCAGTTGAAATCTGTTACAACTATTTAGCTACAGGTAACAATAAATAACTATAATTACGTTGGGAAAAGCACGCAGAGTAGGTATAATACTGATCAGCAGGATGTATGACTGGTGAGGCAGGTTTCTAAGCTGAGAAGCTTTTAGTCATGATGCTGCTAAATTCAAACCAGGTAGGCCTTCAGGGCTTTTGATGAACTTATATGATAAACTGAAAGGTTAAGAGTTGAATAATTCTCCTGCTGTTAAGGTCCAAATTCTGACTGAGCGCTTCTTAAACCTCAAGGATATCTCTAATTATTTCACTGAGCGTGTGTGTGGGGGGGGGGGGGGGTATGTTGGTGTATGAATGAGTGTGTATGTGTGGGAAGATTGTTTTTCTTCTCTTTTTGTGTTTGATTCAGACAGCTGGTTCTGCTTTTTCTGCAAGCGCGGAGTCCTGGCCCCAAATAACGTTATGTGTGTGTGTGTGTGTTTACAATTGCGTGTATGTTTGGGTTAGGTCAGCATATGACGTTGGAGCAGTTGCTTCTCATTGATTGGCTGAGATGGGTTGTGTAATCTTGTGGCGCACATACTTTTTCACAGAGAGGAATACAAAGACAGTTTTTTTTAAGTATCATAGGGTCTGGTTTGCATGAAACTGTTTCTACACACATTTATACAATTTCAAATCCTTTCATCTTTCAGTATTTACATCAGTTAGAACCCCAGTAAGTTGAGAATGCCACAATGGCTATGTGATGACGTGTGAAAACAATCGGAAACAACCCAAAGCTTAATATTACAAGCAAGAATGCCGATATGATTGCTGAAATACGGAATACATTTCTTTGCTTTCATCGCTGCCTGTCTCTGAAGCCTCTTCACCACCACTGCAGCAGCATCTCCCTACGGTCCTAATATTTACCTCTCCGCAAAGAAAAGTTGTCATAACTAACAGCCCAAATATGGTGTTTAATTCAAACCTCGAAGGCAATGCTCTTTCCAAACACAGTCACTGCCAGACGCGCTCTGTAAACTCTGCGGGAACTTTTTCCCCTCACACCTGGGCAGACTCAACATCGCCGTGACAGAAATCCAGACGTCACTGCCAGATTCAAAATTTGGAATTCGATTCCACAGGTGGAGACAGTTGGTCTGGGAGTATATAAAAAAAAGCAAATATATAATAATAGGAAAGGCCACGTTGAATAGGCAGAAACAACAGTCAGGTTCTTGTATTTGTGCTGTGTTGTTGGTGGTTTTGTGGCAGTGGGACACAATCTCAAAGGTCTTAAAACGGACATTTTGATTAAAGACAGATTTAAAGGAGTTTTTCTATAGACTTGAAGGGATGTTTCTCAAGAAATCCAGTTTCCACTCCCCAGCAAGAAAAAGGGCTTTTACCGCACGCTTTAATATAACAGGGGACAGTTGTTCAGGTTTTTATAAGGCCACCGTGCTACAAGTCTATAAAGTCTGTGCTTGTGTTGAAAGAACATAGAAAAATAAGAGTTTTATACCGAATAGAAATCTATAAAGAACTGCAATTAATCGTTGAATTTACTGAGCAGGGGGCTGCCTTCATTGCAGCACGTCGGCAGATAAGCGAGCCAGGAAGTTTGACCCCGGGTTCGGCTTTGATTATAATTTCTTCTCTGGTGATTGGGTTTAATTGTTCCCATGTAGTGTCTGCAGGAAACCAACAGTTGTGCCGAGATTATCTCAGTCTGTTTAATCAGATTGTGTTTAGAGCGAATCTTTGTAGATTTTAGGCCAGAAATTGCAACGATTTAACTTTTATTTCGATGGATTAATGTAATGACTATAACTTTTAATTTATTTGTGTAATTAGGATTTGGTTGACTTTAGTTTCCTTTTTTATTGTTTGGCTTTTAATTTGTAAACATATTTTTTTAATGCATTTAGCACCACTGGGTCTGTGATACTGGAGGAAAGGTTAATTATGTGATGAACAACAACAACAATTTAAAAAAGTTATCTTTACAGCCAAAAAGGAAGCTGGCAAAAGCAATAGAAAATTTCAACCCTCAACATAAAACAAAAGCATTTTTCTGAGACCCAGAAGCTGCTGTTTATCTACATAAAAAGACAACTAATTATACTTATAATAACTTTACGTTGAACAACTTAACATAATGAAGAGCTTCTTGAGGACAAAGATGATTAGAACTTAAAATGAGGGGCAAAGAGAGCACCGAGGCTGCGAGCCAAATGTGATGGGAGGAATCAATGTGAACGCATGGTGTTTATTTTGTAGCGATCTGAGTCAGGCCAAACCAAACAGCCAAGTGGGGAAGCTGGGGTGGGAACCTGGGAAAAGCTAACACACACACACACACACACACACCAAGTTCCTCCTCTTGCCTCTGCAGTTTTGACAGAAAGAGTAGAACACACACATGGACGCTTTATCATCACACACATACACACACACATGTGTTGGTTATGGTCTCGCAACTTGTGTGGTACATTAGTTTTGTGGGAGAGAGGAGGGAAGAGTGTGTGTGTGTGTGGGTGGGGGGGTAAATAAACAGAAAATAATTACTGTCCTCTCTACCACAATGTTCAAGGGCAGGGTCACTTCTGGAATTTTTTTGATTTTTCAGGATGAAAATCAATCCATTAAAAATGATTTGCAGCAATCGGTGCATTCCGTTGCAAAGGCGAAGAGAATCCCTTTTCTGGTTGTGGAGTTTTGTCAGTGATTGCACGTTGTCCAAGCAATGGCCATGGCACGTCTCCCATAACTGCAGGCAGCAACAGTCATATCAACAAGTGAACAGACCTTGAGTATGTACTTCTTACTCTAGTGCTGGAACAAATCAAGCGGGACCCCCAAAGGCCCCAAAAGTTAGTGTATGGTATTTTTCAGCACACATTTAGCAGTTAGGTTTGTACAGAACAGGCGGGGAAAAGTGAGCACTTTTGTCAAAGTCAATGCAACTTGAGTTCATTTACTCAGAGTACTGTAGCTGTAGTTACTACACTCAAAAATATAAACGCAACACTTTTGTTTTTGCTCCCATTTTTCATGAGATGGACTTAAAGATCTAAAATTAATTCCAGATACACAATATTACCATTTCTCTCAAAACATTGTTCACAAATCTGTCTAAATGTGTGATAGTGAGCACTTCTGCTTTGCTGAGATAATCCATCCCACCTCACAGGTGTGCCACATCAAGATGCTGATCTGACATCATGATTAGTGCACAGGTGTGCCTTAGACTGTCCACAATAAAAGGCCACTCTGAAATGTGCATTTTTTTGCTTTATTGGGGGTCTGGGGACTCAGAACCAGTCAGTATCTGATGTGACCACCATTTGCCTCATGCAGTGCAACACATCTTCTTCGCATAGAGTTTATCAGATTGTCAATTGTGGCCTGTGGAATGTTGGTCCACTCCTCTTCAATGGCTGTGCGAAGTTGCTGGATATTAGTGGGAAGTGGTGCACGCTGTCGTATAAGCCGGTCAAGCACATCCCAAACATGCTCAATGGGTGACATGTCCGGTGAGTATGCTGGCCATGCAAGAACTGGGACATTTTCAGCTTCCAAGAATTGTGTACAGATCCTTGCAACATGGAGCTGTGCATTATCTTGCTGAAACGTGAGGTGATGTTCATGGATGTATGGCACAACAATGGGCCTCAGGATCTCATCACGGTATCTCTGTGCATTCAAACTGCCATCAATAAAATGCACTTGTGTTCTTCGTCCATAACAGATGCCTGCCCATACCATAACCCCACCACCACCATGGGCCACTCGATCCACAACATTGACATCAGCAAAGCGCTCACCCACACGACGCCACACACGTTGTCTGCCATCTGCCCTGAACAATGTAAACCGAGATTCATCCGTGAAGAGAACACCTCTCCAACGTGCCAGACGCCATCGAATGTGAGCATTTGCCCACTCAAGTCTGTTACGGCGACGAGCTGGAGTCAGGTCAAGACCCCGATGAGGACGACGAGCATGCAGTTGAGCTTCCCTGAGACGGTTTCTGACAGTTTGTGCAGAAATTGTTTGGTTATGCAAACCAATTGTTTCAGCAGCTGTCTCAGTGGCTGGTCTCAGACGATCTTGGAGGTGAACCTGCTGGATGTGGAGGTCCTGGGCTGGTGTGGTTACACGTGGTCTGCGGTTGTGAGGCCGGTTGGATGTACTGCCATATTCTCTGAAACGCCTTTGGAGACGGCTTATGGTGGAGAAATGAACATTCAATGCACGAGCAACAGATCTGGTTGACATTCCTGCTGTCAACATGCCAATTGCACGCTCCCTCAATGCTTGTGGCATTTTGCTGTGAGACAAAACTGCACATTTCAGGGTGGCCTTTTATTGTGGACAGTCTAAGGCACACCTGTGCACTAATCATGATGTCAGATCAGCATCTTGATGTGGCACACCTGTGAGGTGGGATGGATTATCTCAGCAAAGCAGAAGTGCTCACTATCACACATTTAGACAGATTTGTGAACAATGTTTGAGAGAAATGGTAATATTGTGTATCTGGAACAAATTTTAGATCTTTAAGTCCATCTCATGAAAAATGGGAGCAAAAACAAAAGTGTTGCGTTCATATTTTTGTTGAGTTTAGTTATTTTGATTCAAAATGTTAATACATGTGAGAGTATTTCAACACTGTGGTATGCTTGTCGCTTGCCAGCAACAGTGTGAATGTATTTTCTGTTGTATTAAGCTAGCTAGCAGTTAGTTAGCTCAGGTGGGCAATGGGCACATTCATGTTACCGTTTAACATGCTGGTGACTTGAGCTCAGAATCTCGGCCGACAAGTAGTCACTACGTCATCAATATTGGACCACTACCTCTTTATAAGGACGAAGAAATTGAACTTGCTGTGTGGAAATTTGTAAAAATGTTAGGAGTAAAGAAAGTTTTCCCAGTAAGCTGACTGACTGCCACTGGATGCAAAGCTGTTTGTGGAGGACTTGTTTCTGAAATCGAAAGCAAATGAACTGTCATCTTGAAATATAGTGTGCGGCCGTGAAGGGAGGAAGCTCGGAGTTGCCACCAATAGTTCCACTTGTAGCAGTCACTGCAGAAGCTCAACCTAATGAAGTTCTTCCACTGAGTTCCTTCAGAATCGTCTGTGGTTTTCTTTTATGCGTTCAGTATTGGTTTCAATCAGGACATTTTCAGAACTGTGTCTGGTTGGTGCAATTTAGGTCAGAGATCTGTGCATAAAGGCATACTGGTATTTTGCAAAGTGAATGCAATGAAAAAATACAGGCATGTGGAAAAATAAAGGGGGCCTTACCCAATCATCATTTTAAGTAGGGCCTCATTCTCCTTTTTCTTTGTCTCACGTCATAGCTGACTGGATTTCATAAGTAATATGACTTCACCCTAAATGCCAGCACCACATGGCTGCCTTCCTTTCCTCTCCTTCCTTTCTTCCTACCATCTCTCTATTCACTTCCTGTGTCCTTCTCTTCTTCCCTCTTCATATGACAGGCTCAGGGGAGTGCTGTGTGTGTGTGTGTGTGTGTGTGTGTGTGTGTGTGTGTGTGTGTGTGTGTGTGTGTGTGTGTGTGTGTGTGTGTGTGTGTGTGTGTGTGTGTGTGTGTGTGTGTGTGTGTGTGTGTGTGTGTGTGTGTGTGTGTGTGTGCTTTCAACTATTCTGATCGAGACTACGTTAGTTAGAAAAAATAAAAAAAACTTCCAGATGGTGGAAAGAATAAAAATCCCCAGCTTGAAGTAGAAAGAAGAAAAAAACCAAGCCGGAATAAAAAGTAAAAAGATTTCAGGTTTCTCGACTCCATCAGCCAAGAGAATATTTGAAAATTACCCTTTTTACTGATAGGTTCCCCCTTCTGCACATACTATTTCAGAATTCATGGATATTTTACCGTATTGGGCCCTCCGAATCATTCTTTATCAAAAAACGGTTTGATTTTCTGAAGATGCAATCGGTAAGTGGGAGAAGATGAGAATAAGAGGGGTGAGAATGACTGACTCTGCTTGAAGCTGAACAGAAAATGGGTCTCCAATGCCGCAGCAGGTGAGTCAGAAAGTTGCTAGGATTTGGCTTGGTTTGCTATGCCTTTCAAGGGCCTGTTAACACCGCCAAGGGCCACAGCTACCTGGGTGAGTGAGTGAGTGTAATCGCAGAGAGCTTTGTATTTCACAACCTTTTTAAGTACGTCTGGAGAAAGTCTAATGAGTTGCCTGTGGTTTACCTTTCAATTTCTGGTCCACACAAAAACAAAGAGCAAAGATGGTCATTCCACCTTCCATTTATCCATCCACTTACAATCACTTATCCAGCCTTCTTAGCCACAGTCCTTTTAAATGCATGATAACCCCAACACAAAGCCATAATGCACTCTAATGTTAGGCCTCAATGCATTAAGTAAAAGCAAGTATTCAGATCCAAGTTGCACTACTGCAGGCTTGTCAGGGTCACCTCCACTGAGTGTTTTGCAGACCATGATGCCATGGGCTGAACCAAACTAGTTAAAGTCAGCGAACCCAGTGTTTAGTTTAATGGTTCGGTAGCTAACACTGCCTTCGTCAGAACACAGCATTGACCACCGGACTCTCAAAAGACAATGCTGAAAGTAAATCCTGCGGTCTAATGAGCTGTTTGTTTTGTTTACAGTCCGTCGAAGCAGCGCAGCGTTGAAGAAACCGTTTATAGACTCTACTTGATTTATTGAACGTAACAGCAAGTCAGTCACAATGACGAGCCAAGAGTTTATTTTACATTTTTATATAAGGCCAACATAGAGCACTTTCTTTTACTTTTACTGTTTTTTCCATCGGCTGCCAACATTTCTTTAAGGTTTTGTGGTTTGGTAAAGTGGTGCCAATAGTCAGGCTCCAAGTTTCCAGTAAAAATTATATTGTGACCATTTTCCAGCCAAAATTGGTGACAATGTAGAAAAACATGAGATGGAACTGAGTGCTCCAGCTGCCCTCAACCTTTAAGTGTTTTGTTGGCATTTACTGTCTCCGGGCGAAATAAGAAATCAGTCCAATGCTTCAATCACAATAAAACATAACTCAACAGTGGATGTCTGCTTGAAGGACCAGGCCATCTGGTTGAGTATACTTATACAGTATGGTACTGTATATATATACACATAAACAACAACACAATTTAACTCAGCGTATATTTGAACAATTGAAAAAATAAAAATCACAAACATGTAATAGGGCACAGCAATATTACATGTTTAAATAAAGAGAAAGACTATTATAAAGTTATTTAAAGGTAATTATCGGGGTTTGGTTCCAATGGCAGCTTCTATTTTAATAACTGCATTTGCTTACAAATCTCTCAAATATCCTGTTTATCTGTCAGTATTCTTTCTTTTATTAGCCTCACAGGCCTTAGATCATATACGCTGTAACTAAATAACATTAATTCCATAACAGCTCAATTTAAACTTTGTAAGTGGTTGACGTGTTCTCTGCAAACCTTTGTCTAAATTCAGACTGTTTGTGAAATAATCATAAACTGCATCATTGCTCTACAACTAGTTCAATTTAACACAATCCAAACTCCTTCAAATCATAAAATCACTAAATTGCCACGCTTACAAAACCCAAGAATGATCGAACGCAAGATAAAAACTTTGGAAATTCCACATTTACGACTGGGAATATTGTTCTGGCAAAGCCGGCTGCAAAATTGGCCAACAGGCCGAAAACTATGAGAGTATGAGACATTTGAGTAAATCTAATCTAACACACAAAGTAGTGTTTTAATAACTGACCACTGCTAGGTCAGTTGGTTTGACAAGATTTTTAAAAAAGGAAAAAAAGCCACCCGTGTCACCACAATGAAGTACAATGAAAATCACCAGATGTGTTATAAAAGCAGCCGCGTGACAGGCCTTTGAAAAGGAAACATATTGAAAAGAGCAGAACTATGCCGTCAGCAGAAGCCACAGTCCCATATTCCCTGGTATGTTTTTGTGTTGGTTTTATTATCTTGGAGGAAATGTGCTTTAGAAAGCTTCCATGGAGAGAGCAGAGCGGGGAGGAGGAGGCAGGCCACCTGAGAGGCTCAGAAAGAACCAAAACGACTGCTTTTCTCATCACCTCGCTGTAGGTTTTTCACAGAGGAAAAAGGTGTGGCAGCCAACCAGGGCACAGCAGAGGAAAAAGTGCTTATCTCAAAGGATTCCTCTCTCTTGGATCAGCAGGTAGTCCTATGGCTTAGAGAGAGAGTCTGCTTATTAAAAGGTACAACAGCGCAACTCTTCATCCTGAGGCAGGAACTATTTCACTGTAGTTCAGCTCACACATCAGTTATGGCACACTCTGCATTCTCATTCTTGCTGAAACACTGCCTTTGTGTTTTTCTCTGTAATGAATTTAGCAGAACCTTTTTCTTCTGCTCTCACTTTATTTGTAGGTGCACAGGTATGCGGGGCGAGCTCAACACACGCGAAATAAAGGTTGAAGATGGCGGATTGCCTTTGAAGGTTTTACTGGATGCAAGTGTGAAACTGTGATGACTGTATTAAATCAACCGGTCAGGAAATGATGGTAATCCATTAAAAATAATCAGACCAATGGTATTGTAAAAGTGAGTTAGTACGGTAACAAGGGAACTGGATTCATAAAAGTAAAAACTAATGCTACTGATAAAGTGCATTGTGCTTCATGTCAGGCAGGAGAATCACCGGTGAAAGATCATCTTTACGTCCTCACAGGAAGTACATCATAAAATAATACAACAGAGTTGAACCGGCAGCTCTATGGCTCAACACAAACTGAAAACTAGAATCGGTGGTTATACGAATGCCTCTACAAGCCATACAATTGACAAACAGTGAAATTACAGTGGTGGTTAGGGAATGCAATAAAGAAGGTATAACAGCTCTTAAGAAGCTAATATATAGTAAAAGATCACTGCGACCTGACAATATGTAAGGTTGCCTTGGCCTTTGAGCTTTAACCTCCAAGATCAAATCAGTTCATCCTAATGTCCATGTTTAAGGTTATGCTAAAGTTGACTAAAATCAATATTGCCTCTGGACATGGGCCCTGGCCAGCGAGGAGGCTTGATGATAATTTTCACACATTATTTTTCTTGAGGCTGTTGTATAGGGTTGCCTTAGATTGTTTAGTTGTCCATGATATTGCTTGCAGTTCTCCGTGTTTCTCTTAACACTCACATACTTAAAACTAAGTCAAGATGATATTCGGATCCATCTGCTCTTACAACTCGCATCTGTTTCAGCCACTGGGAAATGGAAATTCACTAGCTTTTTGGTTTCACCCTTCAAACCAAATCAACCTGTGTCTTTTAGGTGCAGGTAAGCTGATTAGCTCCTCTTGTTCTCTTAATTAATCCCCCATGCACCTCTTGTGTCATTGTTCCTCTTCCTGCTGCAGGCCCAGTTTCAACTAAAAGCCCCACCATGATTTGTGATCTGGTTTTCAAGAGCCAGAATGTTTTTGGGCGGTGAGCTTTTGTTCACGTGTGGTATAAAATAATCAAACGCTGAACACCGGCTTCCCTCTTCCAGTTTATGAGTTTGCCTGCCACTGTTGTTTCACAAAGAGAGCTTTCTACAGAGCATACCTGAATGGAGGTGATGTTCATTATCATATCTATGAAAAGTCCCTGGATCCAGTCATTACTTGTGAATCCGTGCCTTAATAACTTCCCCATGCCGCTACCCAGGGTAGAAAAAAAACTAAATGGTTGTTTATTTTTCTTTCTTGCAACTTTTTCCCATCTTGTGTAAGGACACATGATAAAGGCACAGGTGAGAAATTGGCTGTGACAATGCAGGACAGCAGCATTGTGTCGCTCAGGCGGATGGCAGCCAGTCATCTCGCATAACGTTGGCCCCAAACAGACCTTGTGTACCAAGTCTGATGCTGAAGTCTGAATTTTTAAAAAAATCTTATTAAACAGCTTTTTAAATTATTAGGAAAATATGGCTATAGATGAGCCAATTTCTCCCTTGTACATTCTGTGGACAAAATAGTCAACAGTTATATACAGTTGTATAGCTGGGTTTTTTACTTATTTTTATTTGAAGATCACAGTACCAAACACGTGCTGTATGTGTAAAACATAAATGTGCCCTTTTTACACGCTTTCAACAGTCATTCTTTTGAACACATTGTTTTTCTTGTTTAATCTGTTTTGGAAAAGAATATGAATTGATAAAAATATGAATTGCATTGATACATTAGAGATGATCTGTATAATAAATTGTTTCTACTTAAACTTGCAAAAGCTTTGGTTAAAGACTATGGAGAGCATATCGGCTATTAGCAAATAATACAAACGTTACTGAAATGAATCATTAAACAATAAAACTCAAAGCAGTTGTTCTGACAGAAAGTCCTGACTTACCACATTCTGCTTCATTATAGAAAATTCACCATATGTCTTAGTAGTTGTGTGTTTAATTAGACTACACTCAGGCATGTGGCGCATGTTAACAACACATTGAAATTGTGCATGTTGCAGCATGATTAAATAACACCAGCAATAGTAAATTAATGTCAGAATGTTAAAGTAAGAGTCAGCAATAGTTACAACCATGAAAGCTTATAGCAAAAACCAGCTGTACAACTGCTCATTGGTGCATATGCTGTCCTGTGTGAATCTACAATAGTGTGAGCAAATATAAATAAATTGGCCTCAAGCACAGATAACCTCAGGGTCAACCACTGCTGCACTGCCACAGCAGGAGCAGGTTTGAAGATAAATGCTGGAGTCACAGTCCAAAATACAACCTTATAAAATGAAGCTTTAATGTTGAGTAATAAGTTAGCCTGGTTCTGTTTTTTTTGTATATAAACCAGAGCTAATAATCAAACTGTTCCATAAGGTCACAGTCTCATTTAGAAACATTGTGCATAAAATAAACTCAGTGGCCATGAGTGTTTGGAGTAAGCCATTGAAAGAATTTCATTTGAAAAATTGAAGGGTGCCAAAATATGATTTTTGACCTTCATCTCGACTCTTTCCATCATTCTGACCAAAACCACATCAACTGCTTCATATAGTGCAGCCACCTGCATCTTTTCTTATTCGAGTGCACAGCTCTCCAAAACATCATCACATCCCAGAAGTTAAACACAAAATGTGCTCAAACTTTAACCAAACGGACTTTCTCTGCAGTTAAAAAGGTCAACAGTTCATAGAGAAGTACTAGAATGTTTAGTTTTTGCCTGATATGAAAGATTGAAAACACATATGAGTGGTTTTTGGCCACTTGTAAGTAAAGGTCTTAAGTTCCGGTAACTAAAACCACTTGGATAAATTTGAGTAACATCATCTTCGTGTTGGAAAGAAGCTAACCTTTAACCGCTGTTAATAGGATTCACAACATGTTTTTTCTAAAGTCAGTGGGTGCTTTGTTCACTCATCCGTCCTGACCTCTCTAACCCCAATGCAGACATTTGTATGTGAGTGCACTGCTGACCGCAAACCAAACCTTTACATACCAAAACACTCACACACAGCTGTGGTGTTATTTTGATCAATTTTTTACCGATGTGTGTGTGTCGCCTACACCATCTGACCATCGAAAATGTGTATTGTTAAAAATCATCAATGTGGACATTTACAGTGGAGTTTTTGTAACTAGGTTTCTAGTCAACAATACCCCTTATCCTGTAGTTTCTTGTCTGACGTGTGTATACTAATCTGTGCAGACTGTTCACAGGCACGTTAAGATGTTTTATTAAAGTTGCAAGTCCCCTGGAGGAAGCTGTTTGCTGTGGTTGATGGGTGCTTTGTGTCTTATACCTGCCTGAGTCACTGCCATTCACATCATCACATGGACTTTCTCTGGTTTTATGGCTCCATTCTCAAACCGCTAACTGATGAGCAGATGTTAAATGGTTCTCAGGGAAAAAGTAAGTGGGCGTCTATATTCACTCTGCATATAACTGTGTGTGTGTGTGTGTGTGTGTGTGTGTGTGTGTGTGTGTGTGTGTGTGTGTGTGTGTGTGTGTGTGTGTGTGTGTGTGTGTGTGTGTGTGTGTGTGTGTGTGTGTGTGTGTGTGTGTGTGTGTGTGTGTGTGTGTGTGTGTGTGTGTGTGTGTGTGTGTGTCTGAATGACTGCGACAGGATTGGCTGTGAGACAAGTAGCTCTGTTGTTAAGAACTTCTCTGCACGTCAGAGAGGCAGAAAGCCTTATGGCCCTATAAGGAGTGTGCGCCGGTCGAGTGAAAGTGCGTGGTCAGGTTTGTGTTTGGTCGAACGCTCCACCTGAACCTTTGCTTTCTTCAAAACAAAAAGCTTTATACATTCTCATTTCTCAGCCCCGGGGTTGACTGGCTCTGTATAAGCAGTCGTTTTTCAGATGTGTCGAAGTAACTTGCTCTTGCGACCTTTGAAATTAGTCAAGTATAATAACGACCCCATTAAAACAGAATTACTTTGTGATGTTAAAGATCACACAATTCAAACCAATAAAACAAACAATTCAAGCTCCTGAAGTGAGTGTGGTCAGAAGCAGGTTCACAGATTGTGCTGAGTTGTTGTTGTGAGTTGATTTGCAGAAACCCTGGCTAGAGAAACTCTTAAATCAATATATTTATTAGATTTAGATTCAAAAATGTGAAGTGTGGGGATGAGGGTCTGGCGCTATTCCATAGGTTTCTCTTGTTGTCGACAAATCCAAACATCCCACCCTAGAAAAAAAATATATTTCAGGGGGGGTCCCCCAATCCGTTGAAACCCCACCGCACGCAAAATGAAACAAAATAATTCCCCCCCCCAAATCATTTTGTAAAGGAACCTTGGATTTGCATACAGAACCTATACAGCAAACTTTGTAATGTAACACGCAAGGCAAGGTAAGGTAATCTCCAACTCAAACAATTCAAACTAAACCATGGTATCCATTTCATGATAGCCATGTGTCCTTGTTGTTTGTCTTATTATTTACTGTTCTTGGCCCATCCTGCAAAGTCGTAAGATTGTTCACAAAAAAAGCTAGCAATAGAAATTGACTTTGATGAATTACCTAGAGCTCTGCGTCTGTCATATTCGCCTTCATGCACTACCACAAGAAAGGGCCAAACCCACAGTTTGAGAACCACCAGTATAGCGTGTCCCAACCATAGATAGAACCAACCAACCAGTTTCAACCAGGATACAGTTCTGTTTATTGGACACTCTAAATAATGCAAATGAGTTGTTACCTGAAAGGTAGGAAATTAATCTAAAAAAGTCTACTCATAATGCGCTGCAATGCTGTAAAAGTATCCAAAGTTTGTTTGCTCAAACATGCAAAAAGTGGTGGTATTTAAAAAAGCATTGTGCAGATATCATTATAAATCTTACTAACAGATCTGTATAGCTGTCCCAGGGTGTCCTGATTAGACTTTGTTTGGCTGTACATATTCATGTCTTAATGCTAAAGAAGACGGATGATATTCTCCCTCTCTTGTATTACTTTACGTTGTTAATCCCAAACCTGCTGTTTTTATAACTCGAAGTCGGACCAAATCATCAATCTTCAATAATGAGTTTGCTTTGATGCCGACAGTCCATTTGTCAGAGTTGCTGTGTTTGGGTTGTAAAGGTCCTCATTTACCTGGAGGACAGTGTCTTACCTGTCTGAGCCCAGCTGTGCTAGACCCATTCTTTAAGAATGGTAAACAACACAATGGCTCGCAGTTTTATTTAAAGACCTATGCTGTTGCCCTTTAAGAGTTTTGAATAAAGTCAGATTCTAGAATACAGCTCTGTTACATCACAATGCAACTCAATTAGAAAACTCCTGGCGCACTTGGTACAATTTTAACAACTCCCTCTTCGGGATATAAAACTTCCCCTTATGGTGCATTATCCTCAGCAAACAGCTCTTCTCTGATTATTTGGGTTAATTCAGTGTAATTCAGACCACATCATTTCTTGTTGGTTCTGAAATATGAAAAAAGAAAGCAAGATGCTGGTTTATTTGTCGCGTTTCTCTCGGGAGTTGAACTAGGATTACAGCAGAAGGTTGCACCGAGAGAGAAGAGTGGGGATTTATTTTATGGCTGTATATCAGTAAGCTGGGCAGACCGGCTCCCTCATTAATTGCGATCCTGTTTTTTTTCTTTTGGGAGACCTGTGCTTACTGGAGGCTGAGGATTACTGGTCTCCCGCTGCTTGGCTGGCTCACAACAGTCGTCAGGGCGGCTGTGACAAAAAAAAAAAAACACCTTCACCGATTCATCTTCATGCAGAGTGAATGTGCTCACTGCTGATAAAAGGGAAAATGCAGCGCCGACGTTGCCCCCCCTGTAATACTGCAGAATCCCCCGGTGCCATCTCACTTTTCATCATCCACCTCTGTTTTGTCACTGACTAGTCGTCTTTTTTTTCTTTTCTTCTTTCATTCGATTGTCCGTCTTCCAATGTTCCCGCTGCTAGTTTCCTCTCCTCCACCTGTTTGGCGTTCTCTCTCTCTTCCCTCTTGTTTTTTTGTTATTCTCTTGTTTATTGCTTCCTCCAAAACTCCCCTCTCTCTTCATCATTGGTATCTCTTCCCTTTCTTTTTCCTCACCCACTGTCTCTGCAGTAACTGATTGAGGACAAATAGATAGCTAAGGCGACTTCATTTGTAGGCCTATAGCACATATTTCGTTCACAAAGGCAACTCAAAGAGCATCCATTTAGATAAACACACAGAACAAATGTTGTTGTGAAATGTTTTGTATTGCTTCTTTAGCATTGGAAAACTGTAGATAAAAAAAGTCAATGGATTTATAGCAAGGGTTTAACTCATTCTGGCAAAGAAAGAGACACAAAGAAAAATAAATTACTGTGATATCATACTTGCAACATTATTATTATTATTTTTTATTATTAATCAATCTTATATTTGTTAGATTTTCAAGTAAGCTTAACTTTGAAAAGTTTTTTTTTCAATCAAATGTATCACTTAGGGCTGTCAAATTAACGCGTTAATTTCGATTAATTAATCACAGAATAATTAACGTGATTAAAAAAATTAAAGCAGATTAATCGCACTTCTACATTGCCCTTTGACACGGTGCAAAAGAGGTGAGACGATAGCGGAGCTGCACCTGTAGCTTGCTGAAACGACCCGCACGGGATTAAAGAGTAAAGAAAGAAGCAGGGGAAAGAGGCCAAGGGCTTTATGGATGTGTTATGGGCTGCTCCGGGCAAATAAGCATGAAGGTAGGAATACGTCTTTTGTTATTCTCCGCAGTGTCTGTGCATTATTGATTTAGTGGGTGCCTAATTAACAATGTAGGTTCAAAACAGTATCTCTCAATCTTCCTCCGTGTCTCTGTTTGCTAGCTGCGATCGTCTCCCACAAACGGACACCCGCCCCCTCTCACTCTTCCTAGCTGGCATATGCTTGTCTTTTTTCCTCCTTTGTGTGTGTGTGTGTGTGTGTGTGTGTGTCTCAATATTTTTGGCTATGAGTAGGACGGTGAATGAGTTGGCATAGGCTATGCGCACCGCACCTGTGGCAGTGCAGCGCTGTCTGTTGTGTGGAAGATAGACAGTCGTCATTTAGCAAGAAGCAGAAGTTACGAGAGATGGAGAGAGAGAGAGAGAGTAGCCTATACAGTTGTTTACAAACAGGCATACAAGTGTCATACAAGTATGCGATTAATTTAGATTAATTAATCACAGATTAATTAATCTAAATTAGTCATTTATGTAATTAATTAGATAAATGTTTTTAATCGCTTGACAGCCCTAGTATCAATCTGTTGCTATAGCTTTGTATAAGTCAAATGCTTGATCTGCACTTATGTAATTCAAGACAGGAAGATGTGCTGTAGAACTGGAACACAAGGTATCAGTGTAGAACTGTGTATTGAAGTCCTTCCAAGAATTGCCACACATGGAGTTCAGCGTAACAGAAACTGACAAATTCACCCGCAGAATGGTTCCCCATTTTGAAGTGTACGTTCTGGGGGGGCCCTGTTGAAGACCACTGGGGGTCCCTTGATCTCTGATTTGCTAGCTTCTCTCAGTCTGCTCAACACAGTCAACTCAATAACCGCTTTATTCAAAACAAAAACTAGATTTTCAGCTGCGAGCGTGTGTTCAATTGTGTGTGTTGGTTTGTGATTGTGTGTCTTGTAATGATCAGATATTGTTTTATGGGTTTGTTTTTGTGTGTGGGTGTGTGTGTGTGTGTGTGCGTGCATGCGTTTGTGTGGTTGTGGTTAGCAACAACAGGCCTGCTGGGACTGAGATGTGTGGAGAGAGAAAAAAGATAGAAGACCCAGCCAAGAGACCCCTGCCAGGCAGGAGATGGAAACACAAAACACACAGCAGCCAAACAAACACACACACACACACACACACACACACACACACTCAAAACACACAGTGTTGCTATGCCTTGTTGCAGACTCATCCCCTTCTGAAATCTCTGAGCCACAAGACACAGAAAAATCAGTGAGACTGTGTAACTCTTGTCTTATTGAACATTTGAAAGACACACTCCTTAGATGAGATAATATAAATGATGCCATAGCAATTTTTTTTTTTTTTATTTTTGTAGGTAGTCAACCTGCTACTCTTACCGTCTTTCACACCAGACCCCCCTGTTAGGCGACATCCAATTTGCAGTAAGCCCGTTTTCCATTTGCAGTTAGTGGGCTAAATGTGAGACTCCAGGGAGCTAAGGAGCAGAATGAAGTTGAGCTGTTGTGGTGCTTCATTACTTAACTTTTCTATGGTGGAGCCAAAATTAGGTGCAAGTGGGTAGTTTAGGGAGATGACATTTGGCGGTGAAGGTTTGTTTCTTGGGATTTGTCATCCGAAATTATTAAGAGTGACCTTTGTTTTCGTTTCCCAGTGTAGACAGTGATAGTACATGACTATAATAAAATAATTTTATCCAAAGACTGTTATGAGCGTGTAGACACAGAACCGCATCATTTGTTGACAGTGTGACAATTTGATTTTGGGTTTAGATGAGAGTGCAATAATAGCTCTTCATCTTTATCACAGGCTACAGATGCCAATGCCCAGAAGTGCCTTGATGCGGAAATCATAGAAAAATCATAGTAATATCTAACAAACAAAAAGGCGTCAGATCATTTCACACTCAAACAATGGTGGTGTCATAAATTGTTAGAAAGAACAAAAATACTGTGATTTTGGGTAGAATTAAATGTGGCTTTATTTGACGGATCTGAATGAACATATAAATGGACTCCACTTATATAGCGCTTTTCCCTGGTTTTTCACGGACCCAAAGCGCTTTACATTGTTTTGTACACATTCACCCATTCACACACATTCATACACCGATAGCAGTAGCTACCAAGCAGGGTGCAAGCTATCGGGAGCAATTTAGGGTTCAGTGTCTTGCCCAAGGACACTTTGTCATGTGGCGGGGAGGCGGGGAATCGAACCACCGACACTGCAACCCAGTGGACGACCGCCCTACCCACTTCTCCACAGCCGGCCATTTTCATATAGACAAACAAATAGTGTATATACTGTGGTTTACTGAGGGATTTGAAAACTAAAGCAGGAACTCTAGGACTGTTGGAGATAGTAAAGGGACTTAGACACCAGTGAGATGTTATGTTCTCTCTATGCGCTGCTGCGTTTTAATGAACTAACTGGCTTCAGGCTAGTGACACTGTTTGAGCTACTGAACATAGTTAAAAAGCTCATCCAACAAATCCATCGTGTCATTACCACATTCATTTTCATTTAGTAATATAATTACTATGAAGGCAATCACCAAGACGACTGGCGGCTCCCTGCACCTGCCTGTGTGCTGTGTTTTACAGCACACATGCTTTAGGGTCGGATTAGCTGAATTGCTAATAAATGCTTTCTCTATTTCTGGATGCACCAAAGGACTGGTTAGCCTATGTTGATGACTTTGTGGACTTTTTACCCATGAGAACAAAGTATCACATTAAAATGAATCAGATGAATACTGCACTTCTTTTGATAAAAAAAAACCTAAAGGGTAAAGTTAGCTTTTGTGATCTTGCAGTGTGGTGTTTTGTTCAAACTGCAATCCTCCGAAAATGGATGTGTTTTTGTTGATGGCTTTTGTTTTTTTGGGTGATTCAGAATTGGCAGACTTTAAAAGCATCACACAAACTCCGCCCAGCTGCTCCATCAGCACCTGGCCTTCAGCAAGCGCACCGTGTGTGTGTGTGTGTGTGTGTGTGTGTGTGTGTGTGTGTGTGTGTGTGTGTGTGTGTGTGCGTGTGTGCCTGTTTGTGCATGGTAATACATCAAACAATAGGCAGATCTGAGCGACATATTATTTATAATGTGTTGTTCCTTTGTGTGAGGTCGGAGCTAAAAGCTCGTCTTGGATAGTTTTCAATGACTCATCAACTCGCTCGGGAATAAATTGCTTCATAATTCGATTCCTATTGAGACCTCCATAAGAAAAAAAATGTGAAGGCTCCTTTGAAAATTTGATTGCTGGCATGAAGCCTTACAACTCATTATTGAGCTATTTTTAAAATGTAAAATGCTTTAGACATTTGTGTGAATATAATGTTGCTTTACAAGGGATGGGACCATCTTCATAATGGCTATCATGATCATCATTGTCATAATTGTCTCAAATGTGTGCAGCTTCTATTGTTATGGGTGGAGAAATTCAATAAAATGTAACCCGCCATCTGTTACAGCCAAAACACGGATCATCATCAGTGATCATCATGATCAGTGAATAATGGAAACCTACCAAACAGACTTGGCATAGAGAGAATAGTCAGATTTTTTTAGATAAGTCCAAGTCTTCATCCAGCCTCAGTTGATACAGCATGTGGTATTTCAGTCAATCATCAACAGAGGACCAACATGAGCAAAGCTTGGGTTGAAAGACAAAGACACTCTGAACACTATTCAACAATATTGAACCAGCCATGTTTTGTAATCTTGGCCTGTAACTCAACCATACATCAACATTAGTGTGTTTATCTTTGTATCATTTGTTCTGACCAATAGAGCCTTGTTTGGCCTTATTGTTGTTTGTCACCTTGGAAACTTTGGCAGGTAACACACCATGTCTGTTTGTGCTAGGAGTTGGGCAACAAACAGAAGGCATGATGGGTAGTCTGTTTGTCTGTTGTTTGTTTAAAGCAGAGCCACAGCTGGCGGGCAGAGTGAGAGCCTCCCCAGAGCCCATTTGGGATCAGAGGTTTTTAGCTCCTCAGCTCATATTAATATTGGTTATGCTTTGTCTTTTCATCATATCTATTCTTTATTATGTATCTTGGTATTTGTCTCTATCTAACACATATTCTGGTCATAAAGAGTCCCTCTTGTGTGCATCTTTCTCACTGGTCTTTTCTCCTCCTCCATTAGCAACAATTAAAGTAAAAAAAAAATCTTGTTAACAGCCAGTCATTCCCTTTGTTTTTTCTCCACTTGCCATTTTTTCTAGTTGTTTGCTCTTTTCAAACTTCTTCCCTGCACCATAGCCAGTCCAGACACTGCAGGCCAAAAGAACCACCGAAAACAATAAATTGATTGTTCGGAGATGCACCTGTTTCCTCTCAATGATTGATTTGTAGAAATAGATCTTTCCTGATTGAAACAGCAGTGCTGTGTTCTTGCTGGTTTTGCTTTGTTTCTGGAAGGCTCTCTCTCTCTCTCTCTCTCTCTCTCTGAGCTGTCGTGGCTCCAGTCGATGTCTGTGCCAGCCGAAACCAGCGCCCTCCACACCCGGCAGCGCCAGACGTATTGTTGGGAGGCCTCTGTGTGAATGGATTGGTCTGGGTTCTTCACATGTGTCATTTGGCCTGGTGAATAGCCTCAGGCTGGTCTAAATGAAACACCAAAACTGCTTTCTCATTGCTAAACAAAAATCAAACCGCTGTGCGTTTTCAATATTTATCAAACGTTATGTGATATTGCATGTTGTGGCTTAAGATTTCCAGGGAGCCAATGATCATTACTTATGAAGATCAGTTACTAATTTATTTGATTAATTAATTTATTGTAAACTTGGTAGTTCTGACTTGTTCTGGAAACACTTTTTTTTTTTGCATTTAAACAAACTCTAAAAAACTGACATGGATAGTCATCTTTTATAGTATTTTAGTTCACATTATATAGTGACTTAAGTTGAAATTAAACATTTGTTGTCAGAGCTTGTACCAGCCAGACAGGGTTCAATCTTTTGATTTCCCTTATATTTGGATGTTTGCATATTTGTAGCCATGTAGTGTAAGCAGCTATGGTGTAAGCATTTTGCTACATAAAAGTTACACCATGCTGTGTATTATATCTTATACAACAACCATTATTATAGAGTTCAAACAGGCCCTCCAGATGTTCTGTCTTTCATTGGATATGAATCCTATTCTTCTGGTGTGGGTGAAGGCCTCAGGGGACACTTGACTGCAGCAATGGCACTAACTCAGCCAGGGTTTCAACTCCACAACTGAATGCACTCATGCTACCTCCACAAACCATCTAACAAATGGCTTCTTCTGCCATGCTGAAAGCAGGACAAAAGTAGTTCCCTCTCTCCTGCTGCTAATCAAAGTTGTTATGTTTGAGTTTCTTTCAGATGGTTCTATCTTCTGCTTGGTGTTGAGTGCATAAAACACCATCTAAATGATCCATGATGTAACGTATGCCTCTGTGGCGTGGCCTGCAAACACATTTCCAATAGCAATTTGAGCAGTTCCCCTGGTCTGTGGCTTGTGAGAGAACACTGACTTGACTTACAGTATGTGGACCTGAAAAACACATACTGTACATTCATTTATGTATCGATCACTGTTTCCCTTTGAGCGAAGTAGATATTTTCCAGGGAATTGTCAGGTTCACGGAAGTCAAACGCCCTCCTGGTTCTCATTGCATTGTGACGCGGGCTGCCCTTAGAACTTTATCAGTCGCCGCGTGGATGAAAAGATGAGTGAGGTACAGCAGAGACGAGGCTGGAAAACCATCTGTTAGCACTGATTTCAGACTTAGTCATGCTGGTTTGTAAGACGTATGTATTTATGCGGATCGTGTTATGTTTGATGAGCCATCCATGTTCGTTGTTATGAACTTGTTATAGACTAAACTCCATGACGCACACAGCCTCGCTGAAGACATGCAGGTGTCTATTAAAGCTGCAGTTGAGAGTTTTTTTACTGTAATATTTGGCAAAACTGTCATAATAGCCATTCAGCTATATGTAGGTGAAGTGGTCTGAAAATATTTTTTTATCACTTTGCTCCCCTCTGCCTCTGTGTGCTGCCCCCCAAAATTGCCACCGCTCATGTTAATTTTGACCAATCAGAGCGAGGTCAGATTCTCCGTTCTTATTGGCTGTGGGACCTTGGCAACGACGTTGATGCGTCAGTTGCGTGAGCGTTCACGACCCTAGCAGTCTGACACTAGCCTACTGTTTGGTCCTAGGCTACTACGGCGGACAGCGAGTAGCAATGTCTTCACAAACTAACCCTCAATTCACCATTCCCAGGATACCAACAACTAACACCGCTAAGACAGCAAAAAAACGAGGAAATACGAATGTTGAAAAGTTAACTGCTGAAAGGGAGACGGAGAGAGCTCGAAAAAAAGTACACCGGCCATGTCTTCTTGCCCTATCACATCAAGACCTCTCCGACCGCGACCTCGTCCCCTTCCTCTGCCCCTAGGCTGCCTGCCGCTAGCAGCAGGACGTCCATTGGCCCTATATAGCCCTCGTCCTGTGCTCAGTTTTGCCAACTCAAAGCGATTTTGTCGCTATATTTAGTGACTTTTCAGCCCCCCTGGCGACTTTTTTTTCAAAACAGCGACAAGCGACAAATCTAGCTTTTTTTTCTGGTGTTATTGGTGACTTTTTTCGCCAAAGCAAGTATCGCCTCTTCTCAACGAGCAGCGGGAGCACTGACACACAGCCCGCTCCTCGCGCAGCAGCCCCGAGCAGCCCCTCCCAGCTGCGGTCAGAGCAGGAGCATAGATAGTAGGAGATACACACACACCTCTCCGCTCTGTTACAATTAGTTTGCTATCTTGCCTGGCTGTTACAGCTACTTTTGTTAGGCCTACCAGCACACTTACAATGATTTTAAGCTAACATACATGGTATGTCTGTGATTAAAATGTATGCTCGATATGTACGTATGTAGTTATCATTACTAATGTTTAATCACCTCGGAATCGGACATGGTGTTTGTCTCCTGTCAATGTAACTGAATTCACATGAACGTGCATAGCTGTCGTTCAGAGGGAGGAGCTACAGCAGGTAGAGCGTTGGGAAAACAGCCGTTGGGATCCCAACGGCTGAAACTCTCAACTGCTGCTTTAACCCCCGTGACACAGGCAATATGGAAGCAAAGCAATTATGGATGTTCCCCGTTCCGCCCTAATTGACTCATCCTGGAAATGTTGAGAAACACCCATTCACCATTTATCTTCCAAATGTCCAGTCCATGCAGCACAACCAGTCGTACTCATCGATTGGACCCTTTGGCTAATGCAAGCTAGAGTGAAAGGGCTAAACAGTAGTGATCTTAAGATGAGACCAATCTAGCACTCAGCAGCACACAGTAACCAGGCGTGCTGTCAGAACCTCATACTGACTAAATGACATGCATGAAGATTATGGCTGTTAGATTGCCTGTTGTAACATTCCCTCCAACCCAAAGCAGAACGTGTTGAAAGTTAATATGCTTAACTTCTAATTAGTCATACACAACAACTCTCATATATTTTTGGTTTAAACTAGAGAGTCTGGTTTCCGGGATATGGCAATGAATCTCTTGTCTTCCTGGGGGTCCCAAAGTTGATTCAAAGTTGAGACAAAGTAGGCTTCAAGACTTTATGAGTTCCAAAATTAGGAGCGCTGCAGCTCCCACAGCGCATGCCCCCCAGCCTCACATGAATCACTTTTTATTTTTTTATTTCACAGGAGGGTGTGCTCCGACTCTGAACTAAAAACACAGCATGGAGATTTATGATAAAGGCCAGAGAAAACAGCTCTTATCTTGAGCTATTGCTAAAATAACAGCATTGGAAAAACAACGGCTATATATAAAAAAAAAAAAAAAACACAGAGGCACAATTCTGGGAAAGATTAATGATTATACAAATGAGCTGTTCAATTTCTTTAATAGTCTGAATGGTCTGCTTCATAAATGGCCACAGTTTTCTTTTCAATGTAAACAGCAATTCTATATGTGTTTGTACTTTGATTATCTTGTTGAAATTCGGATCTTAATCAATTTTAGTCAGCTGTATTAGGATTAGAGTTATGTATCAACAATCAAAGAAACCGAGGGAATTAATCCATATAAAACAAACATTTATCTTTGATGAACTAGCCCATCAACTGACAGCAATTGTTCAGCTTTAAAGCATGAGTATAGGGCTAATGTAAGAGTAAACAGTGGCGGCAAGTGGTGGTTACAGGCTGATTGTAAAAGTAGTAACAGGAGCATCAGTAGAGAAGTCAGTGAACTAATTCACACCACCATAGCTTACGTTTGCTAACATTAGCCACCATGAGCTACCGGTCACACCAGATCAAGTGAGGCTTAAAGCAGCAGCACCCCTGCTGTTTAACTGCTTATGAATTCAACTTTCTATTTGTGAGAGGAGTGATGTGTTACTTTTTCCTTTGAAAAGTTACATAGTCTAACTTTGAGGTGAATAAACTTGCAGGCTAAAATAGTCTGAAGTGATAATTTGTTGTATTTTTTCAATTGAGTGGGAAGGCTGATAACATGAAGATGTTAAAGATTACAGATTGAAGGTTCCCTGAAGGTGATTTTGATTAGTGCTATGGAGCAAAACTTCAATTAAAAACTTTAAAATCTTTATCTAACTTTAACTGACGGTAATGATAATTCAACAAGAAATCTAGCATTGTAGGAAGGGAGGACTAAAGGTGCTTTTTATAACAATTAAGTGTTAAGTGTTGTAGGATTTGTAGTTCAATCAATCACCTAGGTTAACACTGTTGCCTTGTGGACAACTGGCGCCCAAATCTACCATTATGATGTTTGGGTACAAGGATTTATGGTTTGGAGCGCAACAAGCCCCTAAATCTATCTTACTGATCTATTTTCTTCTTATTTTCTCAGTCCAAATTAGGGGTGTGATGTATTTCTTCAGTGTAGGGTTTTAATGGGCTAACGCAAGGAGTAAATCTGCAGTCAGATTGAAGGTTAAGCTGGGAGGTGAATCATTCGTTCTCTGTGTCCCAATAAATTCCAATTGGAGTCCACTTTATGCCACCTGCGCAGCATCAGTTCTCTTTGGCTGCGTTTCAATGCGTCTGTAAAAAATGTTTATAGTCTTGAAAAAAATAATCGGCCAACCAAGGCATTATTTCAGATGTGAGAGGGTGCTGCATTGCCTGCAGTTGTTGTTGTCCGAGTGATTGTGATTCAAACAGTATACAGTATCTTCAGAGCATAGAAGAAAAAGACGGTATCAGGGGTTGGAGTATGTGATCCACAGCGAGGAGAGGTGTGTGTGTGTGTGTGTGTGTGTGTGTGTGTGTGTGTGTGTGTGTGTGTGTGTGTGTGTGTGTGTGTGTGTGTGTGTGTGTGTGTGTGTGTGTGTGTGTGTGTGTGTGTGTGTGTGTGTGTGTGTGTGTGTGTGTGTGTGTGTTCACATGATTAGCATTAAAGCTTTGTCATTTAGAAACACTTGCCTTGTTACTTTTGGTTTGATTTTGAAAATCTGCAACTGAAGATTTGTCTGTCTTGAATATGAAAAAGGGATCAGAAAAATCGAAAATTCTTCTGCTGCATAATCAGCTGCTCCTTATTTTTCTCCATCCCCAGAGGTTTATCATAACTATATTGATCTGAGATGACTTCTGTCAAACAATTCTGGTCCATTTAAGAAAAAGTGCATATATATTTAGTAGTTAAAGGTATAGGAGCAAAACAAACAAAAAAGTCTGAAGATAACACGTGGCATTTAAGACACGTTAACTGTAAGCCCTTTAATAATGGGAGTGAAAGCAAAGCAGTTACAGCCCGGTGAGGCAGGCCATGTTCTTCCCACTCTAACCTCGAAAATCTGGCGTCCTCTGTGTCTCCCCTGCAGTTTACCTGACATTTCATTGATTTCACGCACCTCTCCACGCTCCCTAACCCTGCTGTAAACCTGTAAGCCAGTCTGTTGCTCTTTATGAATCCCATCTTCTCTCTCTCTCTCTCTCTCTCTCTCTCTCTCTCTCTCTCTCTCTCTCTCTCTCTCTATCTATCTGGCAAGTGTGTTCAGGAAAACTCTGTAAGGTGCCAACCTCCTTGCACCAGTGCCTCCGTGGCACATTCCCGCACATTTATCATACTTGTCGGATAAAATTACTCTGATTTAGATCAACCCCCTCCCACCCTCCCACCTCTACGCTTTCTTCCTCTGAGCCTTTCATGTGGAAATGGCTTATTCTTCACCACCACGTCTCCGCAAATAAAAAAAATGCATTTATCTCCGAGTGGCCATGCTTTTTTTTTGCTCCCCTTATTGCTTCTTGTCAGCTGTTTTCTTTTCTTAACGTGCCGCGACTCCATCTGACCTGCTTATCCAGCACATATCCAGAGCCGCTGTGGCCCCCGAGAGCAAACTGTTCCTGGACCGACTGAAATCCATCACACCACCTGGGCTCCTTATCACGTGGAGAGGAGAGGAGAGGATTGGGAGAAAGACACACGGGTGGTCTGACAAACAGGCTCGGTGTCTGGGATTTAGGAGGAGATAAAGAGAGAAAGGAAGAGAGAGCGAGAGGGAGAGAGAGAGAGAGAGAGAGGGATCACAGAGGAAGCAGAAGGTGGAGACAGAGAGATAACAGGAAAAGGCAGGAGGCAGGGGAAAGATGGCAAAAGAGATGCGAGATAGACAAACAGCAAAAGGGGGAGATGTGGTCTGAGAAGCAGCTAATAGGAATGATGGTATGACTTGACTATAAGTCAAGTATTGTAGGGTTATTGTCTGTATTTTCTACCACTACATCCCCCCCTCTGTGATGGCGAAAAGGTGAGAGAGGGACACAGAAAAGAAAGGAAAAGAGGAAGCTCTCAAACTGCCCCAATTAGCAGGAAGAAGGGAGCGACTTTTTATTTGGGATCTTTCCCAATTTTTCATCTCGTTTTCTCCTGAGAGTTCCTCCAATTCTGTTTTTCTTGTGCATTAATTTCTTCTTTTCCCCCAGGACTGGTTTGTCTTTTTATAGCCTGTTTACACAGAGACACAAGGCAGGACCCAGGAGACAAGCGTTTGAACCTCATTCCTTTCAAAGAGAAAATAGGATTTGCTGGATCTCTGGGGGTTTTTCACTAACACAAATGTGAGGTGACAAAAATGGAAACAGTTTAAACTTTGTAGGGCAAGGATCTGCCAGGATTTTCCTCAGAGTCAATCACAGCCAAACGGCACTGACTCCAAATGAATTGACAACAAATAAGTCACAGTTAAAAATCACTAAGGTTTGGGCAGACAAAAAAAGTGAATTGAAAGACCATGTATTGGATTAAAATGACTTTGATAAGGATATGGAACAATAAAATAAACCAATGTTTTTGGGAGACTTAAAGCTACTACGAGTAAGTCGGCACGTTGGCGACACCTTTGAACAAAAGCGGTAGTATTATTACGACGCCAGCTGTCGTGAAGCTGTTTTGTAGCTCGTGCAGGGAGTGCAAGATTCAAATAATCAGGAAGCAATATGGTGCGTGTCCGTGTGTTGAAAGTGTGAGGGCACCGGACTCTTTTCGGCTCCGTGAGTCTATGGGTGACACAGCATCAACTAATGGCAGTAAGTGCTAAACACACCTGATTGCAATGAGTTGATGCATTGTCACCTCTCACGGAGCTGAACGAGTCCCCGTGTCCTCACACAAAGCGAATGAACGAGAGATGGCAGTTAGTTAGTATGGATCACGATGAGGTAATGTGTTTATGTTGTAAATAATGACTATTTCAGATGAATAATGGTCATCTGATGATGCTGGTGAGGCAAAGTAAACTTTGTTTTAGTAGGCTACCGCTCATTCATTTAGGAGTAAACACTGCAGTCTAGTTTCGCTGCGTGAAATTGTGTATACGTTGCTTGGCAACGCCCTCCCGCCCGACTATCACTCTCCCTTTTAGCTTTTCTTCATTGCATTTTCTTTTCTTTCTTTGATGGTTCAGCCCCGTTATCAGTCATTATGAACAAACAACTGTCTCAAACAAGGCTCCCGCTCCCCTTCCCTCACCTGGAGGGATAGGCTTCTCAATTCACGTTCCTGCGCCACACTGAAATCTGCGACCAATACGGATATGTGACCATAGAGCATGCACGCGTGAACCGAAAATCGGACTGGGTGTACGACCAGATCAAATGCAGTAATAAAAACTATATAAAAACGTCTTTCTTTGCACTGATGGTCTCGTTTGCTGTTAAAGGTAATTTATGATTATGAGAGGAAACATGAGGCTGTTTAAAAGATATTTAAATGTTACTCGTAGCCGCTTTAATGAAAGGACTGATGTTATTGTATTCCTCAAGAGGACTCTCTCCACAGACCCTGGCGATGTTCCTTGTGTCAATGTGTTTTAACAACGGAGGGCACCTTTCTCTTATTCAGTCCAATGTGTTCAAGTGTTTAGAGCTCTTCTTGCATTTCACTATGTGCTCCAGAATGCTGAAAAAAGTTTAAAGCTACCTTTTGGGAAGTAAGATAATAATATTGTGTAGCTAGCTACCACTTTCATGATAAATGGACAAGCCTGGGGTTTTTGAAGGACAGCTTGTCAGCATGTGTCTGAGGGGAGCTGTGAGTTTTGGGGAACTTCTGACCCTTTTTCTCAATTTTTTACGGGGGATTACACAATCAGTCAAGTTCCGAGTTTTTTGAGCTGATATTCTGACCACCATTGCAACAAAAAAAAGGACCTAAAATGATGATGGATGGTTTTGGGTTGGTACCGTACTCTCATTGCTAGATGACATCATTAGCTTTTTCCCTCTTCAGTCACTCTGACATTATTTTACATTTTGACAGCAAAATGCCCTGGGGGAGTAAACAGCACAGTAAATGGTAAGAGCTGAAACAAGTGCAGTATATTGTCGTGACTGACTAGTCTAGCACTAGCATGTTCCTGCTGGCTAGCGTGAAAGCTAATAGCTCACCAGCTACACCTAGCACTAGATATAAAATGAATGAATAAATAAATAAATATAAAATGTGTATGTTTACACTTCTACACTTTTTTGGCTGTGGTTCCGTAATAACAGCCACCTGAGAGTTTCATTGATTGTGTGTGAGAGGAGAGACAGCGAAACGCCGCAGGTGAAGCCACTAAATGAGCTTCAGTTCACTCCACATCTGCTCTCTCTCTCTCTCTCTCTCTCTCTCTCTCTCTCTCTCTCTCTCTCTCTCTCTATCTCTATCTCTCTATCTCTCTGTCATGCACCTTGTTAGTGCTGAGACTCCACCACTAGAACTACAGGCCAGAGTCACAACACTCAGCCACAGATGTATCAAAATAATAAGGTGAAGACCTATGTGGTTACTGTATATATCTACGCACTGTAAACACACAGACACATAACTGATTCAATATGTTTCCGTGTCACTTAATGTCACATATTGTCTCAAACACACATATATTCTTGTATATATGTCACAATCCACAATTTAAAGTGTGGATTGTGTTTCTAAACGTTCTATACTTGTGAGGACAGTAATGGGCATGCTTTATTTCGTTAAATGTTGTATATATATATATATATAAGTTGAGTTACTGTATTAGTCAATGGTGGGTTACATTGAAATGTGTCTTTTCGCATATCCCCTCTCAAGTTACCACAGTTCGGAGGGGGTCAGAGCGCAGGGTCAGCCGCAGTACAGCGCCCCTGGAGCAGTTTGGGGTTAAGTGTCTTGCTCAATACCAGCCTCTGCTAGTTTTACATCTAACACCCTCCTGTCCGGTGCCGGGGATTGAACTAGCGACCTCATGGTTACTGGTCGGCCACCTTTCTCCAAGGCCATCCTACCACCCCTTTAAGTGGTATGTCTTGATTGCATAGACTGTGGGCATATCAAAACGCACACGCTATTTTGGTCCATGTATGTGCAGCAGTATACAATCAGCCAGGAACATTACTTTTGCTCTCTCTCTCAGCTGAAGAAAAAATATTACATTGTTGTCTAGATGGTGCAGAGCCATGCCATAGATCTGATCAGCAAGAGGCAGATGACGTGGACTTTTAAGCAGTCAATTAGTTAAACAAAGACAGAAATGGTGCACTTCTTGAATAGTTTTGTTCTAATTCTATCGTATCTCAATGCGAAATTAGTCCCATTGTGTTGTAATCAATGTGACACAGCAGCTCGTGAACGCCACTTTTCCACAAGTTTCCTGAGCCTTGTTGATAAAATCACCACAGTGGCAGCAGAGTGACAGATTGGTTCTGAGACGTCTATTCTCGGCGCAAAGTCTGCAACCCATTTTCCAACCAAAACCCATCCCACTCGCTAAGTCATTTGAATGAACCTCAGGTCTGTGTGTTCATCTTCTCCTGCCTTTGCACCTGGAAACCAAAATAACACGTGGTGGGACGAATTGCTGGAGTGCTGCACGAAAATTGTCCTAAGAGTCAAATATCCCTTTTTGAGGAAATGAAGACTGAACCAACCCTTTCCACATTGCGTTCACTATATAAAATTGTTCCTATAAGACTCACAGTTGGTCCGGACAAAGATAGTAGGACAACACACACACACACACACACACACACACACACACAAACACAGGATGGACATGGTGATTGACATGCTCTAATAACACATGCTTGTACAAACAAACAAACAAAAATACTAACGCTATTTGCTTGATTGCACACCTTTCTGCCCTTCTCTGTTTCACTCAATTTCCTGATGCACACACACACACACACACACACACACACACACACACACACATACAAACACAGTGTCCTGCTTCTCCTCTCTCTCTCATTTAATGTCCCAGTAGCCCTGATCAGATTTCAGAGTCAGCCGAGTGTGATGGAGCTGCAGCACTGCAAAACACAGAGCTCACGCTGCCTTTGTGTGTGTGTGTGTGTGTGTGTGTGTGTGTGTGTGTGTGTGTGTGTGTGTGTGTGTGTGTGTGTGTGTGTGTGTGTGTGTGTGTGTGTGTGTGTGTGTGTGTGTGTGTGTGTGTGTGTGTGTGTGTGTGTGTGTGTGTGTGTGTGTGTGTGTGTGTGTGTTTCGAAAGAAGCCCTACGTGCCAGCAAAAGAGTTTTCCACCTGGAATGGAAGGCATTAGCTGTTTAACAGAGCATCAGGGTCAAAGCTCTGCTTCCCTCACACTTTCACCAACTACTCACACTCGGAGGTCAAGAAGGTTTTATCCAGATTTGTGTAAGATCAAAAGATTTGCTTGCACTTTGCATTGTCAGCCAGATACAGATAAAAGCATGAATTAGGTTCGTCTTTTGAAATAAACCACATGTCTTTTGGGCATTTCAGCAGCCAAGGTTTGACTTATATGTTGTGAATGTTTCAAGTTTCTTTCTGAGGAAACTGTAACCCACCCTTACATTATGGCCACCTATAACTCTTAAAGCTGATTTGAGGGCGTGAGTGTGTGCAGTCGCATGGGAGGAAAAACAAGCGGATTTGTCATAGGACACCGCTGCTCTTGATGATCCATTTGTTTGAGTTTGTCGCTCTGCTCTGAACATATCTTATCTTTAATATCTGCTGACATTTAAGCGTGAAATAGGAGAGAGATTTTGAACGTAATAGCTGCATTTCAGTAGCCTGGCATTCCCAGACCTGCCACTAGGCGCTGGCAAATTAAATTTGCTGCGTGTGTTAGTCTGGACACGCTCCGTTGAAGCTTTATCAAGAAAGCCAGAAATCTGGCTGGTGGTTTCAATTGGTTCTAACTAATATGGGCGCGCCAGAGCCTTTTATATGGTGCTCTGGGGAGGACGTAACCGGATGACGACAGTGACGTGCATGCGACGTCGAAGCCGTGATAGTAAACATCAAAGATGGCTGCGGATATGCTGTGTGAGTTTGAGACTGCTTTGGCCTCGACCCTTAACGATTTGGAAGACGGCACTCAAATCTTTCATTAGCAAGTAAGTGGAATGTTCTATTTTGCCGACCGACAACGGCAAACGTTTAATTTAACAGTTTAACAGCTGTTCGCTAAACGAAAGGGGCTTACGTCGCCTTGTGCATCGCTCTGATTGGTTGTAATGCTATCCAACTGCGTGCAGTGGCATTTGAAATGCACGAGTAGGAGCCGCCCCTTGAGTTGGAAATTACTATTGATCGTGGCCAGACCCTCTATCGCTCAAGATATCAGGGTCTGGATTTCCAGGCTAGCATTTCAGGGATGGAACTCAGAATTTACACAGCTGTGTTGGTTTTTGATAAGGTATCGTAAGGTCACAAACAGTTTTTAATTTGAAATGAGCAAATGTAAATGATCTCATGTTGCGAATTTGATGTTTCCTCGTAATGTGAAACATAATGAAGGCTAAGACTTATTGAGTTCTTGTGGAAAATGTGATTTTTTTTTTTAATATATTTTAGATAATACATTGCTTTGTAGGAAGCATGTCTTTTTAAAGAAATTATTAAGAAATAATTGGGGATACTGACCAATTTAATAAAACAAAACATTTTCATTTGCTTCATTATAATTACTCATCAAAAAAACTAAATTGACACTTAATTAGGTTATTTACCATCTTGCTGCTTTTAGACACTTTGATTTTGACAGAGCAGACCTCTTCTGTCCATTACTAAGAAAATGTCACATAGAGAAATCTTCACCTCATCTCCAGCTATTTGAGAGAAAATTCTGGCAGTGGGAGCACTCTACTTTTTTTTGTTCTTTTTTGGAAAATGCCATGGCTACCAAATGTCACTATTTTTCTCCCGCAGCGCTCAACCTGACTTGACCTATTTGATTCACATCGGTGATCATTGGGCACAGCGGGACACAATTGCAGGCCTCGGGGGACCAAACAACAGCTGAATTGGTGAAAGTGGTGTTCAAAGCTTATAGTCTGGACTGAAGTGAAGGATGTCTTCATTTACTTTCACTCTCTCTCCGGTAACATAGAGATTCAGCCGAGGTCTGTGGAGTGGATGCTTTTAAGACTTGTTGGTTTTTGTGTGGTATAGGCTATAGCCACTTCTTTGACTTCAAAAATATTGTGGAGATGGAGATTGATCAATTGATAGTAATGCTGTTTTTTTTTCAGCCAAATGTAAATGTATAGATTTGAATTCACATTTGATGAAAACAGACTGATACACACTGTTTGTTTATGTTACAGTAATAAGATATTGTGCCTAAAGCTACTGTGTATAACTTTTTCATATGTCGGTTGCAATTAAGCCATTGCCAAACGAGTTATCACTAAGTTAATTAAGCCTATGAGCTCCACAAAACTATCTCGGTGTTTCTCAATATGGCAGCTTTTACAAACTTGTGTTCCCCCCACCGAACAGCAGAAGGAATAAAATCCTTGTGCGTTTACGGAAGGCTTTCCTCATGTGCCAACAGTGTTGTTGTTATTACGAAGAATTCCTCATGGGGGCAAAATAAGTTACGCACTATAGCTTGAAATTTATTTATTTATTTATTTATTTTTATTCTTCCGGACAATTACACACAATACATAATTTTCTCATTGCATATTCATACATATTACTTTATGTTATCGTCCGAAGGGAAGCAGGAGAAGCCAAAGGCTTATCGGGTCCCGCCCCCACTGCCATAAGATTCAGATACACAGATACACAGCTACTACAGTTAGAACATTTTTTTTTTTTTTTTTTTTTAAGAAGAATCATTCTAAAACACAGATAATTTTAGGAAATAACCTTACATTGGCCATTACTCAAAATATTGAATGAGATAAAAGTTGAAGTCTGAGAATCACCACAGGGCTAATGTGTCTCTGAAAGATAGAGTGGGTTGTCCACTGACTATAGGGTTGGCATTGATGAATGGGTGAATGAACGGCCAAAAATGTGGCAAGCACTTTGGGTAAAAGCGCTATAATGATGCCATTAAGACTGGATTTACAAAATGTTATAAAAAAGTTGTGAGTGATGGACTGACCAACCTTTCAGCAGCCTTTCGCCACTGACATCTGCAATTATCATGGCTAAAATGGAATGCTAAACCCTTTTCACACGGCTACGTCAATATCAGCAGTGACGTGACTCAAAAACCTGACTCATATCAATTCACCGATTCAGAGCTGTACACGAAAGACGGCAAATATTTTAACCAGCCCTGTCTTGTGATTGATTTGATTGCATTCTGTTCAAGTCTTGAACTCTTCTGTGTTTGTTTGAACTAGTGGACTACATGTTGATTAAATTAATGTATCTGTGTGATAGTATATTATTAGATTGTGCCCTGAACAGAACCCCTCACTCTTTGATTGAGCGAAACTGACTCCAAACCTAGCATTTGTAAAAATGATTGTAATTATGTAGATTGTTGAACCCTTCTGACATCTGAAACTCCAGTGTAGCTGCGGGGAACATCATGAAATCCTGCTTTTACATTTATCCAGGCACAAACTCTCACCTCATCGACCCTGCAGACAATGCACCTTTTACTCTCACCTTAAACATATGGTTTTTGTGATGTTCACAGGAAACATACCCAGATTGTTGTTTGCAAAGGAGCTGATTGAAACTAGATTTTTATATCCCAAAAAAAGTTGGGCTTCCGGCAGAAAAAGATCACTGTTTTTCTATGACAAATATAGGGAGGGGGTAGTATAAGCAGCATACTAAGATAGCCAACTCCCACCACACACCTACTATGCACTGAATCCATTAGTGCAGAACACACACACACACATGAATGCATAAAACATCCTCGCACACACATGTTTTAGTATCAGTGGCATGTTGTGGTGGCGGCCTCCTGCCACCAGGTGTCATGTTAGAGACAATCAGGGACTCAAAGGGAGGGTGAAAAAAGAAGACCTGACCACAAACAGTGTAAGCCTTATGAGTTATGTGCAGTACACAATCCAGGGTAACATGTTCATTTACAGCCAATAATCATACTGCTCATTGATCTGAAATAATTGATTGGGTTAAACACAAAGGGCAACCTAATCAGTGTTGCTCTGCTCTAGGTGGGAATCTGAGTTCTACACCTGTCAGGTGGATGGATTATCTCATCAAATGAGACGTGCTCACAAACACAGATTTATACAAACTTGTGAACAAAACCTGACGGAAATAGGCGTTTTGTGTACGTACAACAAGTCTTAGATCTTTGATTTAAGCTCAAGAAGAATTGGAGCAAAAACATATAATAAACGGACAAAGGTTTCATGATGGTATACGTCTATAAATTAAAAATGTTAACCTAGTCATCTGCAGTACATTAAATGATGAAATGTTAGTCACCCCTTCTAAGCCAATGTGATTAGTTTATTTTAAATTACGCTGTAGCAGCAGTAGGTGCTCTTACGGAACAAGAAGGAGCTTCCCCGCACCTCTCACTCCATCTTCCAGGCCTTCAAACAGTTGCGTTTTGTTTTTTCGCAATATTGATTCCTTAATGTTTAGTTGATGGAGTGCTTTGTGTTGGTCAGCGTTTTCACTAACTGCTGACGGTGTGCTGCCAGTTATTTTCCACCTGCTCCAGGCTGCACACTCGGGAGTTTTCTGCAACATTTTTCTCTGCAAAGAGACCGAGTGAGAAAGTCCAACAAATGGGTTACCGGAGCCAGAGGGAGGGGGGAAAGTAGCTGCTTTTACACACACAAAAAGTTGAATTGGTTGTGAAATAGAGTTTTTTTTTTTTTGCATGCTTGTCTTAAAAGTCAAAGACATTACGTGAACTTCCTAGCGAGAATTTTTGTATGATGTTGCACCTGAAGGCCACATTTCAATCTCTGTTTAACTCAATCAGCATTTTGTAGCATAAATCAAAGCTTCTCTTTTTCTTTTTTCTTTTTGCAATGAAAGCCTACAGACTGAAAACTTCACCGAAGCCCTTTCTTTTTTGCAGACACAAAATGATCAAGAGAATATACAGTACATCTAGTATGTCTGCAGAAATGTAGAAAATGCCCACTAGCGAGCCCTCTCAAACTGTGATAAAACCCGTGGATGTAACGCAATTAAGCAAAGGAATGATTTCACTAATTATAGACCACCATGATTCTATACAGTATATTCTCAGGGAAAGCATAATTAGCTTCTAGTGACGTGTTTGAGGAAAATAAAGTCATGAAAATGCAGCTTCAAACGGTTATCATACAGAAGACAAGCGATAATGGAAGGCAAAGTTTAAAAAATTAATTATAGCAGGTTAATCATAAAAACATTTCTTCTAGTAACTTTTAGTTAACAGAGTTGGAAATACATGAACCAATACCTATCCATTTCAATTACTCATACTATACTGACACATTTTTGATTGTACTAACTGTACCAGTGGCACTTGCCACCTCTATGGTTAGAGTTTGGTTAGCTGTAGGCAACAAAAACTACTTGGTTAAGGTTAAGAAAGATCATGGACATGGTTAAAATAAGCTAACATTGAATATCATAAGGAAACCCACGCAATCTTATGAAGTCACACAGTAACTGTTGCACAGTTCAATCTGTCAGCTGAGCCCTTCAACCTAAACAGCTGAAAACATGTTATTTTTAATCAGTCACAATAGCTTCTTTATTCCTCTGAACTATGCTGCTTGCTCCCCGCTGGCAATTTGTTCTCGGGAGTCGGAACTGTATATCAAGAGTTTTATTTTAGTAGAAATGTTCCAAGGGCAAACAAAGCTCACTGATTGCTTGGTAACAAAGAGGGTGGTGCAGATGCGAAGGCGATTGGATTTCTTCCTCAAATTTAGACTCTCTGTTCCCCTCAAACATCAGCACTGAAAAGCTTTGTATGAAAGTCTTGGATGGACAAATCATAATTTTTTATCATAATAGGGGAGAGTGGCCTAAGTTTTGCATTTTGGAAGTTGTTCCACCCCTTGTTTCTAGAATACCGTGGAAGAAATTGGAAATGTGACCACATATTTAAGAAGAGCCATCCATTTGACTCATCCTGTAAAGAAGGGAGACACAAGGAATAAGATATAAGCACATTTAAGCTCAAAAAACTGTGTTTTGCCTTTCAAAGTAAAATTTCCATGATCAAGGTTTTTTGAGTATTGTGTCTGAACACTTTTAGACAAGTTTGAAAACATTTGACACATGTTTTAGTGCTTTGGTATGCTACATTTTGAGTCTATACAGTTGGCACGATGTCAGCCCTAAATTGCTGCATCATGCTTATTATTAAAATTTCTGGGATTGGGGTGATTTGTGCCAAAGGGCCTAGGTGAGTTATAAGTAAGTAAGTAAGTAAGTAAGTAAATGTATTTATAAAAGCAAATGTATGACAGTTTGCACTGTCCAAAGTGCTGTACATAGTGCATTCAGTAGGTAAACAATGAAGGTAAAATAACAATAACCAAAATAAAAAACGTAAAGCCCATACATCCAAATAAACACAGATATTAGTGCAGAGGTAAGATAGTTAATGGGGAGGAAACACCAGGGTGTACATATGGGTTTTGAGCCTTGATTTAAAGGCCGAAATGTAGAGGGAATCACATTTGTCAGGTGGCAGTTGGTTCCACAAGCATGGAGCAACTAGTGCAAAGTACATTTCTGAGAGTTGTGCCAGTGGCATGGCTGTATACGCTGGTCACCAAAAGAAAGTGATTGTCTACAGTAGCTTAGAAGAGTGTGACATCTCAATTCCACTTAACGACACCGCTGATGAGAGTTCAGATGGCCAGAAAGATGATGATGGTGACTTTGTCATTGTGAGCTTTGCAGGTAAAACCATTAGATCTGCTAGGCCTTGTTTAAGAAAATTGTCAATCTTTGTCTTTCAATCTTTGTCAACTATTTACTTTATTTACTTTAAATACACCTGAAATAAGTGATTTTATAATGGATTTGTCTTGCATTACAGTTTATGAGATATATAGCATTGGCACAATTTACCCCATGGTATTCTCTCCAACCGCACAACTTACACCACACCGGGGGCAAGTTGTGCAACAAGACAACTTTTTTTCCCAAAGCTATATTTCTTCAACAGTTTATTCCAGATCCAAAGTTTTTATTGCCAGGGATGCACAACACCCTGAAATATATGTACATATTTGAGTTGGAGACTTTACTGTCAAGGCCTTACTTTAAAGTCACTTTGAGTGAAAAGTTGCACAACTTAGGCCACACTCCCCTATAATAATATGAATGATAAGATTGTAGAACCATTAAATTGTTTGAACAAACTGTTAAGCTATAGTAAGCAACCTATATTCAAATCTAATTATCTAATGACCGATTTCCAGCTCTTTAGTTGAACGTGACGTATGCGTAAAATTGCAATAAAATGATATTTACTGACCCAGTTCCACCTTATATTGTTAAATATTTATGCTATTCTGTGTATATCCATACTGAGGGACAATATATAGTACACAAAAGCTGTAAGAAAACTACTTGCACAAAAGTAGGTCTAAGATGAGAGCCTTTATGGGGTTTGTACCGAAAGCTACACACTTTCATACAGACGCACACATACACAAACACACACACACACACACGCACACACACATGCACACACATGCACACACATGCACACACACTTGTGCTCACAGATCTAGGAGCAAGTCTTCACTTTTTGCTCTGCAGGCTGTTCTAATCATTTGGTTCCACCGAGTCTCTGTAAGCGCAGTGTTAGCCTACATAGAGTACTATGTCTAATTCTTCAGCCTTTAGCATATTGGCCTAATTTCACTGTCGGTTGAAACCCCGTTTTTTTGCTGCAAATTGTTGCTCGACAGCTTTCAAACCTGTTTTTTTTAACACATGAAGTAGGACACTGCTGGGTGCTGTAATAAAACTGCTGTTGTAAAGATTCAACTTTTTTACTCTATAGTTACAAAGAAAAGTTGTCCGTCCCCAAAAAAACACTGCTGTTTCACTAGCTTTTAGTATTTTTCTTCTCAAAAACTCCGGACCCTGGTTTATTGAACAAAATTATGTACTAGACAGTGAAAATGTATTTGAACCTTTCTACTGAACTGTTGATAATCTCAGAAGCCAGGACTGAGAGACATAGAGAAGCAGCTTTCAGTTAGTATGTGTGAAAACCTCTTCCGTGGTACACATGGTTTTACCAATGGAGTAATAATGTTGTTGTTGTTGTTTTTTGTTGTTTTTTACTTTTAGTTGGTTGGTTAGTTAAACTAAAAGGGAAAAACTTCTTCAGGCTAACAACAAACTTCAGGTTTCTCTAATGACACTTAATTGTGGACTTTGGTTGTGTGGCATTTTTAGGCAACTTTAGTTGTAGAGTAGTGTGTCGACTGTGAAAAGCAAGACAATTACATTTCTTTTGTACAAATCACTGCTTCCGTTACAGTCCTCAACTAAGTCGGTGTGTCAATCTGCAAGGAGTGTCAGTGCCAATGGATTTATAGAAAATCATTTAGCAATAAAAGAGGAGAAGATAGCAAGGAGCAGAAAAACAATGCAGCTTTAAAAAAAATTGTTTTTGCAAATATTGTATGAGATAGCAAAGGCCTTCAACGGGTTTGTAATTGTTTACAGATGCACAAAGAGTTGCATCAATAGATTTGTTCCTTAGCAACACGTACAAGCCACTTAGGCTAATATGTCTGGGACTATTTCTCAAAGTAGTCACGGACCAATTTGTCTTTTCACAGCGTCTGACTTCATGACAAACTGTTATTTCAGTCAAAGTTTGGCTCTGCTCTGATACGAAACATTGATGGCAACTGCATTAATATTTAATATTGTTATTTTACATTAATATAAAAACACAAAAATGTTCCAAAAGATGTACTCCAAACTGTAATTGTTTACTATGGATGCATGCTGCTTTGCTGATTTATTTGATCTAAGTAAATGATGAGGTTGAATAGTTCAACACCTTTTTAGCCAGACTAGGGAAATGGCTCTCAATGTTGATAATTTCCATCACTTTGGTCCAGACAGAAATCTCTGAACATTGATTGGATTGCTATGAAAATTGGTGCACGCATTTATGTCTCACTATGGATGACTAAAATGTGTTGAATTGTAATAGTTTTGGTTATCCTTTAGACAAGAATTCATGTAGAGCCACCGTCAAGTCGAAATTTTAATCTGTCCAACCCTTGGGTTTATTTCTGCCTCAGGTCCTGGGTCATGTCTTGATTACCATAGAAACCTGTTGTCTATAGCATCTTGAGTTTAAGCTTTAGTACAAAGAGTGCCTGTTCACATGGGGTGCTTCCAAGAAAAATGTTTCTGCACCAACAACAAGCAACATCATCTGATTTTTTTTTATGACTGCAATGACTTAAGGCATATCCTTCCTGAAATGGTTAGCACTGCAATATCAGTCTAGTTCTATGTAATGCAGATGGGATTTCAAATCAAATGATATTCCGCCATTGATTGATTTAGATTTTTACAGGTATTATCACATGACTTTCTGTGATATTTGCAAATTTCATTGATTCATTAGCAGTTTTCGATGGTTCATGTTATTAAATCTGGCATTAAAGGAAAATGTCAGAGGGATTAAAGCCTCAATACCCAGGTTCTGACTCACCATGGCAATTAAGATGAAAATGTGCTAATTTTTCATTTTCTTTTCACTGTTTGTGTGTGTGTGTGTGTGTGTGTGTGTGTGTGTGTGTGTGTGTGTGTGTGTGTGTGTGTGTGTGTGTGTGTGTGTGTGCGTGCGTGCGTGCGTGCTTGCTTGTCAGTTTGTGAGCAACTTGGATGATTCAAACGATGCATTGCATTTCCCTTCAGTCCCAAGACCAATAACCTATGTAAAAACCAGATTGGACCTGTTGCTAAAGATAACTCCACCAAAAACCTGTCTCAAATACTCACCACTGGGACATATGAAAGTTGTCTCGGAAAAGTTTGTGGCTTGTTCCGTTGCAGAGAACGGCACCATTACTCAGCATGCTTTCTCTGCAGTTTGAATGGACTACAGAGGGCAACCAAATGTCTAACTCCTCAAGCCACTCAACAATGGGAATTGCAGCAAAACAGACATTTTTGTTTGGTCATAGACTTGTACAATAGACGCCGACATAACTTAACATAGCAGTTGATGCTGATACTTATACAGTATTGGTAGGATTAATCATTGAGTCCTATGTCCCTATCCACTTGACGCCATATCTAGCCATATGTTGGTGAACATACAATTATGAGAACTTACTGAGCATTGGGACAGGCAATGAAGAAGTGGATTGTTACGGGAGTGGTTTGATAACTTGCTGTATATTTTTTTATTTATTCATGTTTTTGCCATGAATTTGGGTCACCATTGTTAGCCATTGTGAATCCAAGCTGACTACAGCTGCCTGCCACCTTTCTAGTCAACAGGAGATGAGTGTTTGATATCCAAAATTAGGGTTTTGGTGCAGTTCTGCTTTAACAGCCCAGTGAGAAAGGGAACAAGTAATGAAAAGAGAGAAAATTATAAAAAGAAAAACAGACGAATAAGACGCAGACAGACCATGATATTGAGTAAAGGAGAAAGAAAAGTCTGAAAAACAGAAAAATAAATCCCAAGGAGAGACCAACATAGAGAGATTGAGAGTGAATGAGTTATCCACACACTATATATACTGTATATCCAGGTCACTTCAAAGTGCAAGAAAACCCAAAAGTAAAGTCTCGTCCTGGGACAACAGCCAAGTCCGACCTGCCCCTCTCCACTCCTTCCATTAACACTCCTCCCATCCCAGAGAAAAAAGAAAGAAAGAAAAAAAAAACTGCATGAGATTTAGTGCAACTGCAGAAAGTGTATATTAAACATTGGCAGCTTAAATATGGCTCTCCATTAACACCTCCAGAAGTGGATTATGAATCACCACTAACGAAGCAGCCTAATTTTTTCTTGTTCCCCTAGTTATCAGTCATTGTTCCCATCAACGGTTTATTGGCCCCAGGAGGGGACAGCGCCGCAGAAGTCAGCGCCACTAGAGTAATTGGAAGTTGGGAGCAGAATGCGAAGTCGAACTAAGTTTTAGAAGCAGTGAGTAAGATAGAGGATGGAAAGAAAGAAGAAATGTTGCTCTGTGTGTGAGACTTTTATGTTGTTGTTTCAATCAGGAGAGCACGAAGACATCTTGTTGCTGCGGCTCGGCAAAATTTGCATTTAATTTGTTCGATCATCCATATTTAATGTGTGGTGCATAAATGTATCTTTTTTATTAGATATCGACTTCCAACTAAAAAGATGTCCATGGGCAAAATAGTTTTAAGTCTGGATTTTAATTGTATAAGTAAGATATGTTGGATAGAAAACATTTTCTATTTTAGCCTACAAAGTTTAATCCCTCGCTGTATAAACAATGTATTTGACGATATGAAAGGTTAACCACAATTGATTGACAGCTGTTTTGAATTGTAAAACTTGTAAAATATTTCTCGTATCAAAATTGGACTTGGTTTAAAAAATACTGAATCTGCCAGTATGCCTGTCAACAGCCCGCATCACTGCCTTCACGTTAGGTCATTTGGAACAGGTCCACAGGCCTTTTCATTCAGATGTGTAGTTTGTTTCAAACATACTGAGCCCTTCAAGCGCAACACACCCCATAGGTGTATGATTAGCTTGAAGACATTTGCATCCATTGTTTTTTTTATATAAACCCAAACTCAAAACATTTCTTCAACACACTAGAATACTGTCTTTTTTTTAAGTATCCCATACATATAACATGTTGCGCATGTGAACACCATATCTTGATACAGAAGCTTAGATACAGTATGTTATTTGGATCATTCGATAGAAACCAGGATACTGTGGCAATTAAACACTATATCGTCCCTACAATCGGCCAAAACTGAAGTCAAAACTTCCAAGGAAACAATCGTATACATGCCATCCATTTCAAACTTCTTGGATCCCAAAGTCCAATGGCTTTTCAAAAAGTTAAAGAGGCAGTAAGTCATTCAGAGTCTAGACAGGGAGTGTTTGGTCCGATATAGAGTGAGTTTTTGCTGCCAGACATCTCTGCAGTTGAAGAAGAAGTAGTTGTTTAGTCACTGGTATTGATCTGCGAACCCTATCAATGCTCTGCAGATGGGAATGTTGTGCTGCGGGGCAGTAAAGAAAAAAATCTTACTTATTGCTCCTTTAAAAGCAAAGCAGAATGGAGTTGAATAAATAAAGTCAACAGGCAGGAGAGGGAGACGAGCAGACTGGTAATCAGATGTATAAGGTAGGGTCAGGACAGACGAGCGCAAAGTCGGATAACTTTACAGACAAACAATCAGACAGTCTTAGTAAGCAGACAGGCGGGCACTTAGGAAGGGTCAGTTAATCAAGGAGGGATTTCCTGAGTGGGCGTATGAGATGGCGTGGTCAGAAAGGCATGCCTCTATAAGGCGTTATATCGACATGTGGACTGTGGTCTGCCGGGCGGAGACATCCTGCATTCACGCTACAAAGAAATAGAGTTAGAAGTGTGGAACGCTGGTATTAAAATCATTTTTTTGGAGTGTCTTGCATTTTCTTGCAAAAGTGAACATAGCACCCTCCTTGAGCTTTATCCAGGTTTCTTTTACAATAACACAGACAATGTTCTAGGTACAGTTTTGATGTACATAATGTAAGTATTGATTATGTATCGATACCAACAATTCAATAAGTTATAGTCAAATCCATAGTGGTGAAATGCCTTGCTCTAAGTGGTAACATTTTGTAATATAATCATTCAGGATTTCAGCTCTTTAACACCTGTTCCATGTTTTGCCATCATGTCAGTCACAGCACATGGGCTCTTGAATGTCCCAAACTCTAGCAACATAAGTTGAGCCTTTGGAAAAAATAAACCCCCATAGAGAAAGTTCCCCTGCTTCATTGAAGGCCCTACAAGAGTCTGAATATAGCAGCGTTTTATGTTTTTGTGTGTCTGATACGTGATGCTTGTGTTTATTCACTGTGTTTTTTCATCTTCATAATTGTTACTCTTTCATCTCATTTCAAAGGAAAAATCCTAGCTACCGTAAATGGAAATGAGACTTTCCAGACAGGCTTTTACTGTCAATTTGATGGCAATTTTGGTAATTTTGTTCTGAGATAATTATTTCCAGAGGATGAGTCCTGGTATGACACATACGCATAAACACAATACATGCATATACACACACACACACACACACACAATGAAACGACACACAAATACATCATTATGCCCACAAAGTAACATAAACTCCTGCAAACAAACTGAATTCACATTAATGCATTTGGTAATTAAGAGACACAGGAAGTGAATAGCGAGGGTAAAATCCCAGAGGTCAGCCATCTGGGCTCAGTTCATGTAATGATGTTTGGGTTTTCCTTTCTGTTGAAACACTGGGAAGACTGACAACATCAATACCGGTAATTCTTAACCAGACTATTTATAGAAATATCTACAGTCATGTAGCTGTAAACAAGTATGATATTTACAGTAATATATTTCACATTAGTCATACTTTCGCAAACAATTCAATGCAATCAGTTATGTACTTGAAGTACTTATTCAAACTATTTTAACCTACAACAGACACATTTTATAACAGTGTTTTTCTTTTACATATATTAAATATTGGATTTGGTTTTTCTCCAATAAAAAAAGATTAAGCCAATGTCCACAGGTAAGTTACGATAGAATGTGTACCAGGCCACATCGCACAAACATATCTGTTTGTGCGATGTGGCCTTTTGTCCAGGCGCAAACATCACAACAAGACATTAAAAACTTAGCTTTTTTAAAAACGTTCTGCTTAAATCCTAACGTCTCACACTTCTCGCTTGGTTCAAGGCTGTTGGCAGACACTTACACAAGATGACGCCACTATCCCCTCAAGTTTGTCTCCTGCCAGTTTACTGTCTCTTCCCTCAACTTCTGAATTTTTCATGGCTTTGTTGTTTTTTTGTGTTGACTCAGTGGTTTGTCATCTGAAAAAATTTAAATAAAACCTACTCCCTGGCTTCCTGGTGGATGATAGTTGGCTAGAGCATCAACTGCATTGCCCCACCCTAGCCGCTTAAAGGTAGAGTCAGTGATTCGGAAGAAAGATTGTTGTCAAAATCAGTGAATATCTCCTCACAATCTGATATCTGTCCGTACTGCGTGTGTCCCACACACATGCAGCACGCATACGCAGCCTAGGCTCTGTAAACAGGTGTGACGCTAACGTGGCCCCTTTGTTTACATACCAATTTATAGAATCTAGGCTGTGTATTAACACTATTAACACTGGATAATCACAGTGCATGGACAGGTAGCAGATCATGAGCAGATATAAACTGATTTTGATATACAGTAATCAAGGTATCAAAGACAGAAATAGAAAATGACAAATAAAAAATATTATGTGTTCTAAGGTGTCACTAAGTGCTAAATACTGCAGAAGTGATCATAACCTAGTGTGTCAAATTTGCCAATGGTGTGAACTGTTTGATGCCCATGTCCGGCAGTGACATTAAAGCTTGAAGGTTATAGGCTTGTTGTTAGACAGGGTGTTCCCGGTGAAGGTGTTGATGGATTCTGGGCAGAGGAGGTGGTGAAGCTGGTGTCGGAGTAGGATTTCCTGACGGCAGCACTCAGAGGATCTCTGACAGTCACCAGTTTGAAGGCCTGCCATGAGTTTCCATTCATAGCTCTGAACTCAACAACAAACAACTGTTTATTTTTAAATGAACTCAAATGATCTTTAGTCTTTAAGAATTAACCAAAGCAAATCCATATTTAGATGTCTTTGGGCCATATCAAGCAAAAACATAGATCAACATTACCAGAAAATGTCCAAACTCTAAAATGAAAGCGGTCATTTCAGTCTTCACACAACTTGTTACATTTCTCATGATTTACCGTACCATGTGTCACCAATAATGTATAAGGTACCACAGGTGTAGCTTACACAAATTGTAAGTTCAATACTATTGATGATAGGCCAGGTGTAATAAACAAATGAAAGGATAAGTATGTGATACTTGTTTGTTAATATACGTGTTAAATCTCTCTATATTCAGACAGCAATCACGTTATGTGCAGTTCATAACATAGTCATTCAGCTGTGCAGTAAGAGCCAGCTACATTTCTGAGTATCCCGCTTGTTGTATCCAATCAGGAGTGGTTAAACCTGTGACTGAATGAAATATAAGCTTATTTCTAATGTAGCATATGGTGAATAGAGTTTAGAAGTAGTATATGGATATTTAATTGCAATCTAATTTAAAAGTAATCTCTCTGAAATATGCACTCACAACTATCACTTTAGAGTTGTTGATATCTGATTTACTGCTTGAGTAAATAATACATTCTCTGTGTTTTGACTCATGTAGAGATGTTAGACAGTGGCTCAAAGGTTTAGTTATTCTTTCCCTCACCAGTGTCCAGTGGCTTTGGACCTTTTGTCAGTGCAGGATGTCAAACATTGCACCAGTTCAGGCCGATTGTCATACTCGGTGCTCGGGGGGGGGGGGGAATTTCTAAACAATAATCGTACTGAAAGCCTGGTAATAACATCTGTGAACATTGTGCCAGGGGCTCTGCTGACCCCTTGGCAATGTCCCCGGCTTTCCATCCACTGCCCAGAACAAAACAACCGAACAGAAACACTTTATTTATAGTGTGTGTGTGTCCACGAGTACAATAGTAAGGGGTCAGCTCTGGGGCGTACCAGTGACTCAGCGGGATAAGGGCGCCTGTCAAACGTGTTTGTGGCCGTAAATAAATATTTTATTTGCTTGTATTTTATCCGCCTGTAGTTAATGTTTATTGCATCCATGTCACGATTATTTATGGTAGTTTTATTTATTTCAATATTTGTACTCGTACTCATGCTTCTACATAATTTTTTATTATAATTATCTCACTTTTTTCCCTGAAGAAAAAATAAATATTGAAGCTAGATAAACAATACAATCCATATAACTTGCTTTGTCCACTGCTCGTTACCCAGTATTTATATGTAATCTTTATCATTTATCATTTATTATTTAGGTTGCAGATTGACATAATAGATAATAATAATGAGATAGAATTAATTAAATATTCATCAAAAGTATGCACTCTCTTCTTATATACAGTACACTCTCACATACACCCATCTGCAGCTGGCTAATAATGAAAAAGAAAACATGGTTGACAGTATGGTAATGTTTAGGTTTTTAGCGTGGAAATAAGGGTGAGGAAAATAACAAGATGACAAAAAGAAAGCAATCCATCAATTTAATTCCCAAACAGCCATTTCGGCTTGTTATATATCGACAACAGTGGAGATGGAGCTGATTGGTTCTAGTGACCATGATACCTCCATGACAGAACATGAGGTTCATACGTTTGACACTTTCTAGTGGTTAAAAAAAGGTATGAAAACATTCCCAAGCAGTTCAGAGTTACAGCAGCAGTGAAGTGAGAATGAGGAATGCCCTTCTCAATCAGGCCCGGTTCTAGACAGTTAGATTAGGGTGGGCCTATAGAAATTTTAGGTGGGCACACTGGGCAGAGAGACCGAAGATGCGAGCTTGCGCAGAGCGCACAAGCAGACATTTTTTGCCCTTGTAAGATCTCTGCGTCTGCTTTTTGGCACATTTACTGTGAATTGTGTAGAACACAATTTGCAAATAAACTTTGAGTGTTGCTGTGTGGGAGATTTGATTCTTGCATGTTTTTTTTTCTCCAAAATGTTTATGAATAACATATAATATACATTACATACAACATAATGTATCTTTTTTTTAATCGCAGTATAAACTGTAGGCAGCCTGGGCTGATTGAAGAGAAAGCTTTGGGACTGGGCAACCTGGATGGTGGTTGTCCAGAGCTCTATATTATACACACTATATAGATATATAGTCTTTCCACTATTGGCTTCGATGTCCAGCTGGGTGAAAATAGTAGCCAGCCGAGGTCACGACCCTGCTTGGGGGGTCCGGGGGTATGCCCCCCCGGGATATTTTTTTTTACCTTTTTAAAGTGACATGCATGAATCTGGTAGCCTGGAAATCCAGACCCTGATATCTTGAACGATAGAGGGTCTGGCCACGATCAATAGTAATTTCCAACTCAAGGGGCGGCTCCTACTCGTGCATTTCAAATGCCACTGCACACAGTTGGATAGCACTACAACCAATCAGAGCGATGCACAAGGTGACGTAAGCCCCGTTCGTTTAGCGAACAGCTGTTAAACTGTTAAATTAAACGTTTGCCGTTGTCGGTCGGCAAATTAGAACATTCCACTTACTTGCTAATGAAATATTTGATTGCCGTCTTCCAAATCGTAAAGGGTCGAGGCCAAAGCAGTCTCAAACTCACACAACATATCCGCAGCCATCTTTGATGTTTACTATCACGGCTTCGACGTCGCATGCACGTCACTGTCGTCATCCGGTTACGTCCTCCCCAGAGTACCGTACAAAGGGCTCTGGCGCGCCCATATTAGATAGAACCAATTGAAATGTGAGCCCGGATTTCTGGTCTTTTTGAAAAAGCTTAAACGGAGAGTTTCCAGACCAACAGGCACAGCAAATTTAATTTGCCAGCGCCTAGTGGCAGGTCTGGGAATGCCAGGCTATGAATCTGGAGCACTTTGAGAGGAAAATTAAGAGGCTAAATCTGAGGAATTTTGTGTGAACAAATAATTTGGAGACACTGGGTCGGATGAATTAGAAGCTATTGAAGAAAGACACATGGATTTTCCATAGAAATATAAATGTGAAATAAAATATTATGCAGGGTCCTCTGGGATGGGCTTGGTGCTCTTTTACTTTTACGGGACATATTTTTCTGTAATATAATTAATTCATTTAAATGCAGTGAGAGGAACGAAGCAGAATAACTCTGTTGTCCAGTTATCTTTTTTTCCACAGATGAGGCTGAAATAGGCTATAGACTATAGACAGTGCATGGGCAACTGAGGGCAAATATTTTTAAATAAACTTAATACACACTGTGCATGCCACGGACTTGAACGTGACATGATCAGTTAACCTCGGATTACCTCCCAGATGAACTGATTCAATTATTAAGCTAATAACTATCTACCAAAACATCGTATTCCTTTTATTGTATGATAATTTACATTTAGATAATATGATGTTGATATCAAACACACAAACTAAAAAAAAATCTAAATAAAAAAAAAATGGGGGGGGGGGGGGTTCCATGGCAGTCGGGACCCTAAGCAACCGCTCATTTCGCTTATGCCTCGGGCCGGCTCTGCTGACCAGTGACCACTATAAGCAGGTGGGTAACTTGGAGGCAGGCTGTCCTGCCCACCCAAAAATACAATTAGAAGCAATGCATGGTAATGGTATATTCTTTAGTATTAATTAATTGTCTGAATTGAATTTGACATTTTCTTGGACAGCGAATGAACAGGTTTGTCTGATAGTGGGTCTGGACTTCCACCAACAAAAAAAAAATTGATTGGGTAGGCACAGTCCACATTTGGGTGGGCACGGCCCACCCTGGCTACCACCAGCCCTGTTCTCAATACTAACTCCATGGTTTAGCCTGATAAATGCTCTGAATGAACACATTTAGATTCCTTATATTAATTCAGCCTGATCTTGTGTTGTTTGCCAGTATTAGCTTGTGATACTTTCTGTTTTGTCTTAAACAATTAATAGCAAGTGATGTATTCATCCAGCCGACATAATTTTCAGTCTGCATGGAAGGTTTCTTAGCATGTTATAGAAACAGTCCATGTTTCTTGGATGTAGCTAGATAGAAAGGTAAGTCTGTTTAAATGAACCTCTTGGTATATATTTTTCACAGCACAGGGAGTCATTTGATTTAGAAAAGATATCGAAAACATCACTAAAGCAATGCATTCCTGTTGCTTATTCCTCACAGATGCAGTAGTGAAAATGATGTGTTCTACCTTAACACAGCATTCTACCTTTTGTGTTTCTCATTTGTATCACTGGCCCAGTTGTTAAATTAAATTAACAACATGTCGGGTTTCATATAACAGGGAGACATGCCACTGTGATATTCTCTGAAAAGATCACTCATATCGGAAACCCTTGTTCTTGCAGTGCTACAATAAAACTGAAGGGACAAACAAATGATACAGATACATCTTGATGTCCCTAAATCTTATGAATCCAGATAATAATCATTTGGAAACAACAAACAGCACATTTTGATTATGACATAATTCAGCAATCACTTTAACAGAATGTGCAGTTCATAACACAGGTCTCATAGTCATTCAGCTTTGCAATAATTACCAGATAAAATGTTGAGTATCCTGCTCGTTTTTATCCAATCAGGAGACAGAGAGCTATAAAGAGGCGGCGCTCTGTGCCCGTGAACGAAGACTCGCTGCTCTCCATCGCAGCAATATCTGATGAAGATGGCAGCACGTTTTTTATCTTTTTTTTTTTCAACCTTTATTTTTCCAGCTAAAACATTAAGAACAGTTTCTTATTTACATTATTTCATTTGGTTCATGTGGTGTTGACGAAGAGACGAGGGAGAGGGCTGCTAACTGCAGTTACTGACAGGAAGTTAGCTAATCGCTTACTTCTCCTTTGATAATTGTCTTGTCTTTGATTTTATTTTTATTTTTTGTCTTTGATTTATGGGAAAACCATATTTTTTATCCAAAATGGTAGCGCATATGCATGTCAAGCTTGCAGCCACAAAATGTGTGACTCAGAGAGGGAAATATATACAGTATTTGGGTGGGATTGCAAGAAGAAGAAAAAAAATTATTTCACAGATATCTATCTTGTTCTCAATCCACCCCCCCTACACTGCATGACGCACTTACGGTAAAATGTGAAACATGCAAACCACAGGCACTCCACAAATTGCTCTGAAAGATCAACATTACCATGAAACCACCCACAAGAAAACTAATTAGGGTTATTTCATTCACAAAAGGAAATACCCGTGTGTGTGTGTGGTGTGTGTGCGTGCTTGCGTGCATGCGTTAAGTGATACCTCTCCTTAAAATAAAATCTATGTCTCAAGAGATCAAGACAAAGCTTATTAAAAATTAAGTTGATTCCGAGACCTTCAAGTGCTCCAATACTTTGGTTTGTCATTTAATACCTGCAAAACCAGTGACATTTCCATCAGCCTCAACTGCACTTAATTCTTAGTGCTACTCATCAGCAGTTCAAACTGAGATGGTGACCCATTAAAACACCCTACTCAACATTGGCATGTCAACATTGTCTTTCAAGTATGTTGGCATGCTGACATCACATAGTAGGCCTACAGCCTTTGCAAAGCTGCTAGCATAGCTGATTCCTGTCTGTCAATGCCATTCCTTGTTGTTACATGAAGGTGAAGCGGTAAGTCGAATTTGATGGATCTATCCCTGGTTCATAATTCTTATTTTGCATATGTCTGATTTTACATTAGGTAACAAAAATATTGTTTAGTGAATGATGCAAGTAATTATTATTCCCACATTTATCTCCTGGTTAATTTTTTAAATCCTTTACATTTGTTGTTTTGTTTCCCAGAGGCCAAACTAACATCTTGCATGTGTTTGTTTTCTCAAATCAACAATCCAAAAGCCAAAAATATTTGTTTTACAATGATATAAAACGGAGAAATGCAGGCACAGACTCACACACACACACACGCACACACAGATGAGGTGATAGATTCTTTAGAGTGTGAGCTGCTGTGTTCAGAGGCAGGGACACAGTTCAAGCAAGAGAGCAGGCCTCTTCCTGTCCTGCTGCATCGGAAATACCAGCCCCAAATCCTTAGAGGCTGGATTCAGATTAGACTACAAATACACACACACACACACACACACACACACACACACAAGCCCAAGTAAACCCAAATACGTACACACCCCAGAGCACCTACGCAAGCAGCAGCGAAGATGCAGTGAGGCTAAGCTTGTAAGTAAAAGCAACATATTGCATCCTCACGTACTGTAGCTACTTCCCTCAAACATCAACACACACAAATATGCACACACTCATATGTACACACACACACACACACACAAAGAAACTCCCATCCGCTGAGTATTGTTGGACTCTTCCTCATCTGACGCCCGAGAGGCTCTTGCTTGGAAAAGGAAACGCAGTCTTGTGTAACCTTTATACACAAAAGAGAGACAGAGAGAGAGAGAGAGAGAGAGAGAGAGAGAGAGAGAGGGAGGGAGGGAGGGAGGGAGAGAGAGACACACATCCCTACAGTGTGTGTGTGTGCGTGTGTGCGTGTGCGTGTGTGTGTGTGTGTGTGTGTGTGTGTGTGTGTGTGAGAGAGAGAGATACACACACACACAACACACACTGTAGGGTGTGAGAGAGAGAGAGTCTTATTGTTAGCCCAGCCAGAGGTCAGGCCCTGAGCTCTGCTTTAATCCTGATTTCTACAGTCAACATGTTGTCCGCTCCAGAGATTGAAGGAAGGCCTTTCCCTGATATGACTGTGGGATGAGGGCTTTGAATACATATAAACATTAGGGCAATACAATGAGGTTAGAGAAAGACAATGTCATTGGTAGTGAGTTATTAACCTTCTCATATCTACTGATACTCTGTTACTTCAGAAGCCCACAGAGGACATGCAGGACATTTAGCAGTTTAGCAGGAGATAAATAATTATAGGAAAAGAGTATTCTGAGACAATGGCAGCACTGACGACCTTCAATAAGGTGTTTTGGTTTTATGGTCCACAAGTTTGGCTTCTTTTTTTGTTGTTTTATCCACATTGTTTAAGGCAAACAGCTTGCACATAACCCCCTGTGATCTGATGAATTTACCTTTGTTTTTGTATGGATTAAAAAAACAAGATGTCAATCCGTGGCTTTTTGAAGAGATTGTAGATGGATTTAGCTGTGTTTTGGACGGAGCCAGACTGGCTCTTTCCTAATGCCTCCAGTCTTTGCGCTCAACTAAGCTAACTGGTTGCAGGCTGTAGCAGGTTCTTCTTATTTACCTCACCGCCAGAAAGCAAATAAGCGATTTTCTCTTAATGTATAACTTTTGCCTTAAGACTTATCCACTGCGAATACTTCATGCTTAATCAACATTAACAAACATTTTTGTGTTGCTATATTTAAACAACTTACTTGGGTCTCTTTCTAAATGATCTTAGGTGTTTTCTCTGTTTTGTAGTGTAAGAAAATTGTCCTCTAGACCTGCACTCTCAACTCCGCTGGGGAGGTTCTACATGAATGTCCCACCAAACGTTTTCATAAATCCCAGAGTAAATTACATCATAATTGATACATCAGAATTCGGGCTATATGCTTGGTTACACACTACCACAATGTAAACTCAACATTGTTGCTTCAATGACAGCTGAACGTGGGAAATGCCTAAATAGGTGTTTGACTTTAGTGTTCTCGATAAACTGTATAGGCCGAATGTTGCCAAAGAGAAGAAACAAAGTTTTAGACCTATTTTGCCTCTCCACAGACTGTAAGAAAGGTCCATTAGTCGTTTACACACTCCTGGTTTCTCCTTTGTCCTGATTGTGAATTAATGTTCCGAATCACGCTGAAACCGCTCTTCACTCCACTCCTTTCCCAGGGAGTTATACACATTTAAAATCCCATAATCAAACACCTCCGCTTTAAATTGAATGCCATTAGCGCTAATGGTGTACCTTGGACTGAGCCAAGATGAAACCTTGAAGAACTACGAACTATTAGGGGCATGGCAAGGACTTTATCCTCCTTGTGTTGAGTCATACACCCACTGGGATATCGCTCTTTTTGTTTCATCTGAGGCGCCTCCCCCCCCCCCCCCTCCCAAATGGGAAGGTCAAAGATTGGACCTGGCAGGAAGTATTTCATCTGAAAAAAGGGAGAGAATCTTGTTAATTTCCTCACTCCCCTCCTTTCTCTTTGCAGTTGCAGTTTCATCATCTGAGGGGGTTTGACAGGCCCGGGCCCAAACAAAGGAGAATATTGATTTGTATCACAGGTTTCACTACGGACCTCATTTGAGTCAAAGTGGAACTCTGAACTCTCTGAATGGTCTAGATTAAATTATAGCATTCGGAAAAGGGGAAAAAAAGTAAATGTTGCCAGCATCCTAAGCCAACTCCTGCCCCCTATGGAAATCTGTGATCACCCTCCATATACCATGTGGGAAGCCAGCTCACCCTGTTGGGATCCATCATTTCCTTCCAGGGAGGGTCAACAAAATACCACTTTTTACATATTTTATCTCCCCAAATTTGGCCGTTGCCTTGTCATGCCCTTTTTTACATGTTTTAAACTCAAAGTTATGTCAGTCTCCTCAGGCAGGCGCTCATGTGTCTGAAGTGTTTCCCTGTGGTTATTTTTAGGATGCCCCCCACTCCCCCTGCCCCTCCTCTCTGCGTTCAGATGGTCTGGTCCGAGCCACAGGAAGGGGAGTGGTAGGGAGCAACGGGAAATCTTCAACAATGACTTCATTAACATGATGCCCAACCTGACCAGTGCAACTGGACTTTACCGCCTAATGCTGGATTTATGACATTTTTTTTCTTTCTTTTTCCTTTGGATTTAATTCTGTAAATATCTGCGTGGCTCTGAATCTTCATCTATTTGTTTCGGTAACATGGAAGTTTGCTAAAGTTTCCTTCATCCAAGAAGCATGTTGATCACAAGTGAGTATGTGTTCACTTACAGCTCCTATACTGTGCGTCACATTACATTTCATTTAGCTGACGCTTTTATCCAAAGCAACTTAGTATGTTTAGTAATATGACAGACAGTGGTATAATTAGAATCTTAGCTTCTCAATTTTTCCTGTTTTGTTTTTTGTTTGTTTTTAAAGACAATTACCAATTAGTGCTTGATGAATAAGGAGATGATTGGTTGATAGGCTTGATGAGTGTTAATTAAATAGGACCTGATTAAATCTTAATTAGAACAGAATATGGCTCCTGGGCTACATACTGTATATAAAAGTGTCTTCTGAGTTTGTTGAAGTAATTGGTAAAAAAGGCTTCACATTATAATGTACATTACAGGCTGGAATGGTGTTTAGTACCTAATCGTCAGCATATCTTTTGAATAGGTATTTACAGTTTTAATCAATTCAACCAGATGTAAAAAGGGTCGTTCTTGATTCATGAGGCAGAAAAAAGAAATTTGAAGCACTCTGGTATAGACTGAGAGCTCTTTGTTGTTCGAAGGCCGTGGGCCTGAATGAAAACATCACAAGCTCCATTTTGAACTCTGCTGGTATAAATGCTTTTGTCCGTGGCAGGAAGAGCGTAGGATTCATTGTGAATGTGCGTGGGTTAATTTTAACATGTGATCTGTTGGAGCTAAACAAAACGACAAATGTTAACACATTGTAATAGAAGTTCGGGCCTAAAGCCTTTTGAATATGTGCTTATCTTTAAATGAATGCACTCCTGTATGAAAAGCATGTGTACATTATTCAACAATTACATCTGTTACCTGAAATCTGCAGATTGGGTTTTATCTATGCATGTTTGCTTTAAACAGTAGTATATGTGGACGTTGCCAAATGTGCACCTCCCATTACATGTTGTAGAAATGTACCTCTGCCTTATTACTAGATCGACTAGCAAACTGGGTTGGACTCTCTGGAACTGTACTAAACTGGTTTGAATCCTACTTAAAGGACAGAGACTACTATGTGTCAATAGGCAATTTCACATCTGAGCGGACACATATTGAATGTGGGGTCCCCCAAGGTTCCATTCTTGGGCCTCTTCTGTTTAACATCTACATGCTCCCACTAGCTAAGATTATGAATAAGAACAAATTATGCTACCATAAAATATGCAAACGACACACAAATTTACATAACCATATCACCAGGAGACTACAGTCCGATACAAGCACTGAGTAAGTGCATTGAACAAATCAATGATTGGATGTGCCAAAATTTCCTTCAATTAAACAACGACAAAACTGAAGTAATTGTCTTTGGTGCCAAAGATGAACAATTAAAAGTCAGCACACAGCTTACATCTGTTATGCTAGAAACCACACACCAAGCCAGAAATCTTGTTGTTGTCATAGACTCCGACTTGAATTTCAAGAAACACATTAAATCAATTAATAAGTCAGCAAACTACCACCTTAAAAACATATCGGGCCGGTTTCGCAGACATGGATTAAGCCTAGTTCTGGACTAAATTGTACTTTCAATGGACAATCTCCATTCAAAATTCCATTTAGTCCAGGACTAGGCTTAATCCATGTCTGTGAAACTGGCCCATCAAGAATTAAAGGACTTATGTCTCAGAAAGATTTAGAAAACTTGTCCAAGCATTTGTCTTTAGTAGACTTGACTACTGTAACAGTGTCCTTGCAGGCCTTCCAAAAAAATCTATCAGACAGCTTCAGCTAATTCAGAACGCTGCTGCTCGAGTCCTCACTAGGACCAAAAAAGTGGATCACATTACCCCAGTTCTGAGGTCTTTACACTGGCTTCCTGTCACTCAAAGAATTGATTTCAAAATACTGATGTTGGTTTATAAAGCACTAAATGGTTTAGAGCCAAAATACATTACTGATCTGCTGATACGTTATGAACCGTCCAGAAACCTTAGGTCGTCTGGGACAGGTTTACTTACAGTCCCAAGAGTTAGGACTAAACAAGGAGAAGCAGCTTTTAGTTTTTATGCACCAAATATCTGGAACAAACTCCCAGAAAACTTGAGGTCTGCTGCAACCCTCAGTTCTTTTAAATTGAGTCTGAAGACTTTTCTGTTTCCATTTTAACCTGTACTTTTTATTTTATCTAAATGTTTTGCTTCTTTTCATTCGCTTTTAAATGTCTTCTAATGTGTTTTATGTATTTTAATCTTGCCCCTGTAAAGCACTTTGAGTGGCCTTGTGTTTGAATTGTGCTATATAAATAAACTTGCCTTGCCTTGCCTTGCCTTGGCCTTGTCTTGCCTTGCCTTGCTTGCCTTACCTTCCCGTGTAGTTGTGTGCCAGTCAACGTTTTTGGCTTTCCTGGTTGAGTTCCTTTTAGACACCATGCTTTTCTAACTCACAATCTGCCTTTTGTCTGTCTACTTTAGTTATTCTCTACACTTTTTACACACACAGGGAGTGGGCCTTTCAAAAACCTCCTCAGAGCTGACACAAGCTGACCTTGTTGCATTGCATTGTAAGAACAAGAAACTGAAAGTGTTCCCACTCACAATAAATGGAAACGTTTCACTTCAGTCTTTACTGCAATTAATTTTGTTCCATTTCCTGCTCTTGCTCCTATGAAAATTGTGTCCTTGTGGTTTTCCACTTGGATTTATTTTTATTTTTTGACTGGTGGTGAACATCAGCGCATAATGGAGACTTTGGAAAGAAACCTTTGCCCTTTCATTCTGACACCAAAACCTGATGCCCGCTGTTGGCATTTGGAAAGTTAAGGTATTTAGTGTGGGGAAAAAAACTTGTACTGTAGGTACTGGAAATATCTCAGTATATCTAATAAATATCTACATTTTACCAGATATTTTTGTAAGAAGGCCCTAAACAGGCCCAGAGACAAAGTACAGTAGATGGTATTAATAGTTCATAAGTGGACTTTTCTTCTTCAAAAACTCTACTTAAAGCTGTGCTGTTTAACCTTAGACTCAACCAGGGATGTGCAGGTGCTTGTTTTGCCTGGACAGTTCCTTCAGGGGTAGGCTAAAGTTGTTTCTACCTACATATACAGTACATGTGGCTCATTGACTATCAAAACGTGAAATTCATGGACAAACCAATGTTTCAGATTCATTCAGAATTTTCAGAGATGAATTGAGGGGTGACCCTCATTTGCAGTGATGGCAAGTCAAAGGGGTATAAAGGGGTAGGCCACTACACTTTATAAACAAATCTTTGAACTACACTTGAAATGGACCAATCCAAATAATCTTGAGTCTAATTGAAAGCAGGTGTATCTGGTGTAGAAAGAAACCATATACAGTTTGGCTTGGCTTGATGAGAGTTGGTTTGCCCGGTGGCAAAATGCTGAGGCGGTGTGTCATATCTGGTTCTACAGAATACCCCTGTAGTTGCTCCAATTTGCTTCTCTGTAACCTGAGCGTGTTTATCCGAACCTAGTAAAGCCATCTTTCCACTGGCACAAAGGTTCATGAAAGGCAGTGTTGTTAGCAACGGAGGGCAACAGCATGCAGTGCAGGAATTATATACTGTACCTACGTATTTGCAAACACAGCGATACCTGCCAGCTGAGCTGTGTGTGTGTGTGTGTGTGTGTGTGTGTGTGTGCGTGTGTGCGTGTGTGCGTGTGTGCGCGTGTGTGTGTGTGGGTTCCATGAAAATCTTTGTCTTGTGAAAATATGTGGCATTTTACAAAGGGTTGCCAGGAGGACATGAATGTGACCAATCAAATGGCATGCCAGACAAATTATTGCCCCACAATAGTGGGAGAATAATTTGGCAAAGAAATTCATTCAAATCAGATTTTGTGGCTTTTTTTTCTCGTTGGCAACAGTTGTAAATTGCTAACACCACAGCACTGAGACCGCTCTGGTTAAGGTCCTCAATGATATCCAAGGTTCCATTCTTGGGCCTCTTCTGTTTAACATCTACATGCTCCCACTAGCTCAGATTATGAATAAGAACAAATTATGCTACCATAAAATATGCAAACGACACACAAATTTACATAACCATATCACCAGGAGACTACAGTCCGATACAATCACTGAGTAAGTGCATTGAACAAATCAATGACTGGATGTGCCAAAACTTTCTTCAATTAAACAACGACAAAACTGAAGTCATTGTCTTTGGTAACAGGGATGAACAATTAAAGGTCAGCGCACAGCTTAAATCTGTTATGTTAGAAAGCACACACCAAGCTAGAAATCTTGGTGTAGTCATAGATTCAGACATGAATTTCAAAAAACACATTAAATCAATTACTAAGTCAGCCTACTACCACCTTAAAAATATATCAAGAATTAAAGGGCTACTGTCTCAGCAGGACTTAGAAAAACTTGTCCATGCATTTATTTTTAGTAGACTTGACTACTGTAATAGTGTCTTTACAGGCCTTCCTAAAAAATCAATCAGACAGCTTCAGCTAATTCAAAACGCTGCTGCTCGAGTCCTCACTAGGACCAAAAAAGTGGATCACATTACCCCAGTTCTTAGGTCTTTACACTGGCTTCCTGTCACTCAAAGAATTGATTTTAAAATATTGATGTTGGTCTATAAAGCCCTAAATGGTTTAGGCCCCAAATACATCGCTGACCTGCTGATCCCATACAAACCAGTCAGAGCTCTCAGATCGTCTGACACTGGGCTACTGACAGTCCCCAGAGTAAGGACTAGACAGGGAGAGTCAGCCTTCAGTTTTAATGCACCCAAGCTCTGGAATAAACTTCCAGGGGACTTAAGGTTCGCTTCAACACTTGGCTCTTTTAAATCAGGTCTGAAGACTTTACTGTTTCCGTTTTAACCTGTAATTTTAAATTTTTATTTATTTTTATTCTTTTTAAATGTTTTAATTATTTTATGTTTTATTTATATTCATGTTTCTCATTCGCTTTTTTTTTAATGTGTGCTCTATTCTTGATGTATCTTGTTTTTGCGTCTGTAAAGCACCTTGAATGGCCTTGTGTCTGAAATGTGCTTTAGAAATAAACTTGCCTTGCCTTGCCTTGCTAGAACCTCAATCCAAACTTACATTTTAGAAACTTAACCATATAGACTTCCTAAAGACAAAATTAGTCAAAATGGACCTTTTTTGGAAGGTCAATTTGTAAACAACAAAAACATAGATGAATTAAATTAAATTAAAAGAATACTAATTTGAACAGGTGAAAACAATAATTTGCTGAGAAAACACACGTCAATGGCCCTTGTGGCATAAACCTTACACAGAATGTATCGCAGCAGGAATGTTTTTTTTTTATTAACCTGACACTCTTCAGTACAAACCCTTCTCTGCACGACAAGCAGGTGAGAGCGATGCTTACAGTTCATACCGTTATCACTTAATCTCTTCCGTTTGGAAGAATGTAACTTGACACAGACACTGATGTTTCACAGCAGCTGTAGCTCTCCGAGTCCTTCGTCTGGTTTAAGTAAATTATTTTTTTCCCCCTTTTGTCATCTCACAAGTGACAATAGGCAGACAGCAGGATCACCGTCATAGTCGCCATTAAAACTTTTTCCATATTAACTGTGGATTTTCTCTGGATTCACCTTGGACTGCTGGGGTCAGTTATGTAATCTGTAAGAACCTGCAGAATGAAGCAGTGTTAACATTTACATATGCAGTCAGTCTTACTGTGCAATCTCATTCTCAGAAGTCATTGTTGGCCTGATACTAAATTTGAGAATATGTTTCTTGTTGTTGGCTATGATTGCATTGGCTATGATTGCATTGTTTTCTGCTGGTTTACTCCAGGCTTTGAGCAAGTCCGACTATTCCTTTGTTTGTCTTTTAAGATTGTGTACACACATATGCACACGCACACATACACACACACACACACTCCCATAACTCTTCAAAACCTTCAGAAAACAAAAACGTATTGGCCCCGGTCTCAAAATGTGCCAATGTGAAGGTATTTTTAAAAAACCTGGGTCTTAATCAATGTGCATGCTCAGTCAACTTTCCATTCAGGACCCTAGTTAACCTGGCAAATTTGCAGGAAAAACCATTCAAAATGGTGCCAAGGTTGAACTTTGGAAAAAGAAAGTTTCTGTTAGTTAGAACTTTGGTGCATTGTTAGCTGAACAGGCGAGAAGTGGCCAATTGCTGTGAAGAGGAATGAGTCATGACAATTTGTGGGAAGAAAATCACTCTATTGGCACAGTAATTGCCAATCAACATTAGGGACTTTAACCTCTTCAAACCCCCAGAAAGACATTTTTTTCTATCGTTAACTAATGTGTCCTGTTCCAAAGCATCAACTCCACAAAACGTTAGTGTACGTTGTATTATGCAACAGGAAAAAATTGTGTTCAAGTGTTTACAAGATGTATTTTAAAAGCCTATTTTCTATAATCTCAAGTACAATTGAACATCAATCTGGACATTTTCAATTGATTCATTCTTATCACTATTTGTAAAAACTATATAGCATGGGGGGGAGGTGACTCTTTGTAATCTTTATGTTCCTGGTACCATCTTTCTCAAAGCTCTTCACTGCTCATTGCATGGACACAAGAAGATGTTGTGAATAAGCCTGTGATCAATGTCATTTTTCGAGATTTTGTTACGAGATTTTTCTTTTTTTTCTTCTCATTTCTACTTACTTGATATATTTGCTGCTGCTGTATCACTGCATGTTGCTGTGGACAGAAGGGTCAGCTGAATGCCTGACATGGAGTGTTGTTCATTGTGTGTTTTTCCTGTTGGATAATTAACAAGGGGGATTAGGTCCTCTATGAGTGCACACTAACACAGTTCAATAGTCACATCTGAATTTGACCGACAAATTACAGTATACTAGCTTGTCTTGTTTAGTATCAAGTTCTCTGGACTCCAAAGATTATTTTAATGAAAGTTGCTCATCCAGTAACTTTTACAAATATCATTTCTCAAAACAGTTAAGGAATTTATTATGACTCCCACCAATACATCAGCAGCAGTTTTGATGTAAAGCGCATACTTGCACACGCAGCGGTATCCTTCATTTGTTATTTGAATCTTTCTGCAACAACAGTAATTTACCATCTGTGCTTTTGTACAATGTGGTTCACACTGATTCTAATGTATATTTCAATGAGGCCATTTAAACTCTGTAAACTTTTAAGCAAAGTTTTGTCTGGATAATCAAAATGAAATATGTCATGCCAGCAGGAGTATTATAAGATATCGCTCAAGGAAACTTCACTTGGATTGCCCAGACAGAAGGGACATTTATTTATGTGCTTCGTTTGTTGGTTGGTTTTCAAACTAATGACAAATGAACATTATGCTGATTATTATGCCTCATATCAGCTGTCACACCAAGACACATCAACAGTAATCATTTTACTAACTAACTTCTGATAAAGCTTTGGGATTACAATGCTTTGTATGGGAGTTTTAGTATAGGCCTCTCTGTAACCGCAGTCATCCTAAACTTTTCCTGTGCTGAGTTGACTGGACTGACAGAGAAACAGCAGCTAGGAAAGAGGAAAACATTGTTCATGGTTTTGACAGCTGACATACCTGTGATCTCTTGACCTCTCCAAACCCTGTGAGACTCTCTATATCTCTCAAGCATCTCCTTGAACTGCTAGCGGAGCAGTGACTGCACTTTAGCCCCCACAAGCTACACAGGTGTTCAGTGAGGCGTAAAGGAGGCGCGGAAGTCCTAAAAACATCAGTTAAATGTTGGATTTTGAAGACATGGTGCGGCTCAAAAATATGGCTGAGTGTGTGTCGGATAAAAGCAGAAAGTTGAGCTTTGGTCTTCTTGTAGATTTGATTCGATGCAGAGGTCAGATAACTGTCATGTAACTCAGTTAAGGGGTTAGAAGGCTTCAGTCAGTGTGTCTTGCTTCTATTTCACCTCCGCTTAAAGGTGCACTATGTCATTTTGAGTTTGTCAAAGAAGTGAACATTTTCTAAGGTATATTCTCATAACTGAATCAACAGACTTTCCTCACCGGAAAAGTGGATCCCATGAACACTGTTAGACAGTTAGAAAGCTACCTGAGAGGTAACTGTCTCACTGTTGTTGTTTACAGCAGCAGGGCCCGCAATTTTGTTTACATGCATAATTCTAGTTTCACATTTGGTTCCAGGTGCCTCAAAATAATTCTGTTTTGATTTATGATTGTACAATCATTCAATAAGTTACATTGTAGAGATTGAACTAACTCCAGGATCTGCAAATGTAAACACATGACCCTCCCCTATAACTGCATAGTGTACCTTTTAAAAGTATAGTAATATTTTGGGAAATACACATATTCGCTTTCACTACCAACAGTTAGATGAGAAGATCGATACAGCCCTCCTGTTTATAAAGTAAATATGACTCTTCATCCAGCCGTCTGCTTAACTTAGCATAAAGAGTGGATACAAGAGAAAAGAGCTAACCTGGCTCTCTCCAAAGCGTTTACCTTTTGAAATAATCTCTGACGATAATCTTTTTGGCAGTGTCTGTACAAGTGCTTGTGGATGCCTTATTCTGTATGACAAATATGGTCAATCTGATGGATCAACATCTGCTTTTGTACCTCCAGTATCCAGACATGACTTCACCTCAGCTGAAAATAAAAAGAGGAGCTGCTAAACTAATTAGCCTAAGCAAATTAATGTCCCCAAAAAAGAATTATGCCATTGATGCAGAATATCAAAATAGTTTAACATCACAACATGTAAACTGTGGATATTCCTACCAGCATCTATAAAGCTTGCCAACACTTTTTATCGCGCAAGAACGGAATATGTGCCCAAGCAGCTGCCAGAAAATCAGCTCTAAAGAGTAACCGATCCCGACCAATAAATAGTCTGGCATATACTGAAGGTTAAATAGCAAATTGTCATTATTATTACTAAAACAAACAAGGTATAACATGTGGATTATTGAGCTTTAGATGAGCTGGTTGGCATATTCTGTTACGTTTGAAGAGTGCCAGGCTAACTGTTTTTCCCCCGTTTTTCCCTAAATTACCCTAATTTCTGGCTCACAGTGTTTCTGTTCAGTCCAAGTCAAAGCTGTGGTGTTCAGTGGCAGTCTGTAAAAGCCAAACACAGAAACGGTCCGTTGAGCACGTAACCCCACCGTCCCCAGTCAGTTCCTCCCCAGCATCCAGCAACACGCTGTCCGGCTTCCTGGCGCTAGCAGGGCGGAGCCGCGCTAATCACACATCCAAATCTCTTTATCGGGAGTCCAGAGGGGCCAAATCACAACTTCCTCAGAGACACAGTCATTGGGAAATGGGAAGAGGCCATTGCCCGATGTGCTCATGTTTTAAATGGGAGCACCAGCAGATACAATCACTTACGTGAATGCTGAACTAAAATATAGAGAGGGGTTGCTCCTGAATCAATTTGAAAGAAAACGGTATTGTCGTATTGTTGACCCCTGTGTCAAAACTTGAAAACCGGAAACTGAATATGCCCAAACAAATGTCACTTTTTCACACTTGTTTAAGGAACTTCTTCTAAAAACTACAATAACCAGTTCTACCTATTACTTCAATCCATCCACTCCCAAGATTATTCTAATAATAATAATATTAACCACTCACTTTCCCCACTGAGATTTTTCCTTCAGTGTTTAGGACTGCAACCTCGGACTTTTTCAACAGAAGCAACTTCTCTAAGCTCAAAGCCAGCCACCAGCAGAATATTAGAGCTTTTTCACGTGGAAAACTGGTTAAAAATGACAGGAGCTTTTAAATGTTTGGACCCCAGAGGTTTCAACGTGATGAGCTGTGTTTTTCCAATGTTGGATCGGAACAGTGCTCTGAGTGATGTCAGGCGTGAAGCAGTGGTGTGGGTGCCACGCGCTAAATTCAGGGCTCTCACTCCTGGTAAATCCACATATCCCTCCTGGATTTACAGATCCTTCTAGCGGACATGTGAGGCCGCCGCTCTGCAAGCACACTTGATCCCCTTTCTGTCTCAAATGTCACATCTCCATCGTTATGCCGGAAAAATGGTCTCTGTGTGCACTCAGGTGTGTAACTGGCTGGACATGTGGAGTGTTTAAATAAACAAACGTATGCTAATTCGACTGTATTTTTTCAATCTTGAATTCCTTTGCCTGTTCCTCAGTTTTAGTCAGTTTACTGCTGTATTTCGTTCTTTCCTTGTGTCATTTGGATGACTACCATATCTGCTAAACATCCAATAGTGTTTACATATCTTGGCCATCTGCTTTGCTTTTAAAATTACCCCCCCCCCCCTCCTGCCTGGGCAACTGGGTATATAAACAAGTTTACATCCTGCTGTCAATTTGACACAAACTTTTGAAAAGTCACACAAGAAATACAGATGTGCATTAGGTCTCTTTCCTTTCATCTCGGCTGAACCGAATAAGCAGGCAGTAAAAAATAAATAAAACATCAGACAAGAAGTGTTTGAAAAAGCGATCAGTCATGTGCAAACTGCCGTTGTTGTTCTTTAGTGGGAACTAATGTGGGCCTTATTTCATGCTGTCTGAATATGAAAACAGGAATTGCCCTTGGCAGTATTCTAACCACGAAAGGCCTCTTAATGCACGCAGAGAGAGAGAGCAGGTTTAACATTTCAGGAGAGAGGGCTATGGTCTCACATATTTTGAGACTGCTCAGTAAAATCTAAATCCTTCTCTGAGCTGTGCAACCAGCCTGAGAAAATGCTCCGTATTGTAAACATCCTAAATCTAACAAAAAAAGAAAAAGTGTGAACATCTTCTTGTAGTTTGCTTTTCCACTCAGCCTTTTCTAATACATTGCTTGTACAAAAGTGTTTGCAGACACACTTGACTGCGGCTAGGGTTGATGGCTTGTGTATGTATGTATGGAGATATATACTGTATGCAGAGGTAGTCCACTTCAGATATCTTTAATTTTGTTTTGAAGCGAGGTGGTGCTGATTAAGCCTGTACTCTAGTGTGTCGGGTTCTATTTGTGTTTCTTGTCTAAGTGTATGCTAGAGCTTTATTATGTCAAGCATCGCATCAAGTATATGTCTGTGTTCTGTTTTAATGGGTTTCTCATAAAAAGGCTACAGTACAGAGGGGAGTGTTAATTTATTCTTGCCCTTGTGTCCCTGACTTGATATCAGACATACTTTTTTTCAAAATATGGTTTTAATGTACTTTTATGGAGAAGGGAAGATCTGCATTTAAATTGAATACACCTCAAATTAACATTAAAAGCACAATTTAGGAGTTGGGTGAGATTACAGGTCATTAAAATTATGGAAGGAAATGTTAAAGTCATAAAATTTGCATTCTCTGCACTCTGTGTGTAAGGACATGTATATCGAGCAAAAGTTTTAGAACAGTGTCGAAACTAAAGGTCTCTGAGTTGAGGAATCAGACTAGTTTCACTAGTTCACACTATTTTGATCATTATTAAAAAGCAATTTGGATGAAGAAATGAAAGAAAAAACAGAATATTAATCCATCATGACTTAATTATTAATTGGAGTCTAGTTAAAGGCAAGGCAAGGCAAGGCAAGGCAAGTTTATTTATATAGCACAATTCAGACACAAGGCCACTCAAAGTGCTTTACAGGGGCAAGATTAGAATACATAAAACACATTATAAAACATTTAAAAGCGAATAAAAGAAGCAAATAAAAATAAAATAAAAATTAAAACTCAATTTAATAAAAGAAGCAAATAAAATGAAAATTGCAAGTTAAAAAGGAAACAAAAAAGTCTTCAGACTCGATTTAAAAGAACTGAGAGTTGCAGCAGACCTCAAGTTCTCTGGGAGTTTGTTCCAGATTGTTGGTGCATAAAAACTAAAGCTGCTTCTCCTCGTTTAGTCCTAACTCTAGGGACTGTAGTAGACCTGTCCCAGACGACCTAAGGGCTCTGGACGGTTCATAACTTATCAGCATATCAGTAATGTATTTTGGCCCTAAACCATTTAGTGCTTTATAAACCAACATCAGAATTTTGAAATCAATTCTTTGAGTGACTGGAAGCCAATGTAAAGACCTCAGAACTGGGGTAATGTGATCCACCTTTTGGCCTAGTGAGGACTCGAGCAGCAGCGTTGAATTAGCTGAAGCTGTCTGATTGATTTTTTTTGGAAGGCCAGCAAGGACACTGTTACAGTAGTCAAGTCTACTAAAGATAAATGCATGGACAAGTTTTTCTAAATCTTGCTGAGACATAAGCCCGTTAAAGAAAATATATATAAGTTGTCCACCTCAACCGACTACAACAGTAAAATCCTGATTTTACATTAAGTGCATGAATAATTATTATCTAATGATATGGTATCTAGGGGAAATAGTTCTGCATTGATTTCTTTAATTTAAAAAATGTCCCTTATTATACTTACATACTTTTACTTAGGTCACTAATAGTTCTTAACATGTTTGTTAAGGTTCAGGGATGGTGGCCAGATGTTGACTAATCCCCACTTTGACAAACCAGACTAACAACAGATGTGTGTGGACTTCCAAATTTCTCACAAATGATTCTCGTAGATCAGAATGTTAATTTCAGTTCAACCATTATTTTAGAAATGAACCCATTTGCAATCAATCAGTACCAGATGAGTAGCGTGTGAGAACAAGACATTCAGAGTAAGAATCATGGCAGATGGATAGAAGAGGAGGGGGAAAACATCTCCTTCTTCTCCCCAGAAGCTCCCCTCCCCACACTCAGCCAATTAACTGTAATAAAAATGGCCTCTTCCAAGAGTCACACATAATTAATAGCCTGTGTGGGTGTGTGTGCTTCCAGTTTTTTTTTCTCCATTTATGTTTTTTTTTTAGCCCAAATGCAAATGTAATTAAACTTCATAAACAGACGGCTGATTAAGTGCAAATATTTGCCCTCTTAAAAGCAGCTGGAGCATGACAAGATTATAATTGAACCAAATGCTGTTCCCCCCCCCTTCCTCCCTGTTTGCAGAGATTGAAGCCAAGGAGGCCTGTGATTGGCTGCGAGCGGCTGGCTTCCCTCAGTATGTGCAATTATTCAAAGGTAAATATGAGGCTGTCTGTGTAATCCTCTGCCCCGCTGTGTCAACTCTGAGATGATACAGCAGTGTCTTATTGTTTCATTTGTCTTGTCTGTGTGTCAGATGGCAGGTTCCCCATTGACATACAGTGGGCCAAGCGCGATCACCACTTCCTGGATAAGGATGCCCTCGATTCGCTCTTCAGGTAATACATACTTGGGGGGGATAACTATCTATTTTCAAATGCTGTACAAGAGGTGTGGGTGTGTAAAATTGTGAACAGCATTTATAGTTGAATATTTAAACAATACAACACCACAGCAGAAACTTACAGTGTTAATGTGCAGTGTTAGAGAAGTGTTAATCAATCTTATTGTCTTTGTGAGGACATAGTTTGTACTGGATTGGGTTATAGAGTTGTCTTTCTGTTTCTCTACCCCACGCACATTATGTTTATCACAGTTACAAATTACCCTGAAAACTAATATTAATTATTTTAAAATTCTATACAATTTAAGATATAGAGATGTAGAAAACTATTGTAAATACACAGACATTTAGAGAAGTATATCCACAGAATAAGTATTGTCATCAGTGGACTGGAGTTTGGCGCCCTCTAAATTGACCCCTAAAGCAAAACTGACTCTGCCCTGTTTGATGATGCCATACTGAATGATGTCACGCTCTTCATTGTGTTACCTAATCAACTAGGGGATGCTTCACCAGCTAATACCAGATGTAGATCTTGTATTTAATCTCCTCCGGTGGAGCGATGTTGTAGTCGGGGCGTGAAATCAGTGTAGTTACAGGTGCAACAGAGGACTCTTTTATAGGTTTTCTTTTAACCACTGCTGGTTGTTACTTTAACTTTCCTCAACCATGCTAGTTTCACATGCATGAGTAAAATCATCAGTGGCTTATGGTGCATTTTGAGGTATAGTGCCTTGCTCAAAGGCACCAGATTGGTTGTAGTGAGGAGTGTGCAAGTGCCACTATTTCTATATAGATTTATTCTGCTGGTCCAAGGATTAAACGGGTGGCCTTCTGTTCACAAGTTTACTATATATATACTATAATACACACACAACTCCCTCGATTGTAAGTCTGCATTGTTTAAGAAACTCTTGGCAAATCATTTACCCTATTATGAGGCCAAACGATGAAAGTATGATACACAGATCAGAAGTAAATGTGTTGAGGTTATTAATATATGACACTGACACTGCCAGTCTAACCACCACCCTTGTCCCCGTTCCTCTTTCAGGAGATTAAGCACTTTAAACAAATGCGTGGAAGTGAGGCTGGAGCCGCGGAGATCAAAAAGCAGGGTGAGTGTCGTGAGCAAATATAGAGATAGATACTCTCTTATTAGAGAAGCCGGAGCTGTTGGAGAGTGAATCACCATGATATCGACTCATTAAAGGCCTGCTTCACCGGTTTGAATATGAAGGTGTATTGAATTCTGAGATCCTATGTGGTATAAATGTGTGAAAAAAAATTAAATCGGTTCATCCTAGCCTGAGAAAAGGTAGAAAGAGTGTTTTTTTAACCCTATATTTCTCTTTCTCGTGACATCACAGAAAGGGAAATATAGGGTTAAAAAAAACTTACTTTGTAAATATTACTGTGATGTCTTTTACTGTGAAAGCTTATTTCTAGAGTTTATTTGTTTAAGTACAGGGCCCGTTAAGTGTCATTGGCAAATAATAAATAAATAAATAACTTTCTGGTGCATACCAGATTTTATTCTCAAAACAATCTAGCTGCATTCTAAATTCATATTATAAAGTCCAACCCAAGTAAAGAGATACTGTGAATAGTTTTTTACAAAGATGTTTGTATGAATGTATAATGTTGTTGTGATTCAAAAAATTAAGAGTGTGTGTGTGTGTGTGTGTGTGTGTGTGTGTGTGTGTGTGTGTGTGTGTGTGTGTGTGTGTGTGTGTGTGTGTGTGTGTGTGTGTGTGTGTGTGTGTGTGTGTGTGTGCATTGCGGGGCCTCAATATTTGTTTGCATGTCTTCTATTTTCAGATTATTATGTATGCCTATAACCTCTGCATGTATTACTATTACTGTGTTTACTTTTCGAATATGTGTGTGCCTTATGCAGATTTTTTGTTTGCTCCTCTTTGTGTATATGAACCTTCACAATGTTCTTCCAGGGAGACGACCACGACGAGGAAGACTTCTGTGCCATCAGCCCCAACTGGGCCTACGACAGGCGGGCGCGGAGATGGCGACGCCTCGACTCCAACATCGAAATCCTCCGCTTGTCTTACAGCCCCTCTGGATCCCGGGACGTTTCCCTGTGTGACCTCAGCGATCGCCATGAAGTCTGCTCCATCCACAGCTCCAGTAGCACTGACAGCGAAGGCCACAAAAGGGGCCACAGATTCAGCCCGACCACCTCCGCGACCGCCACCACCGCCAGCACCACGGACGACCAGGAGACCAGCAGGAGCTCCTCCCGCTGCTCCTCCACAAACAAGACACTTTCCCTGGACAACTCGTTCAGCGGTCCTCCCTCCCCCGGCGGTGGAGGAGGAAGTGGTGGAGGGTCATCCACCACCATGAGTCTGGAGGGTGAAGGCGTCTACCCAGACAAACCACCCAGAAAGAAGGGCACCAGTCTGCTGAAGAAGATGGAGAAACTGAGGCTCAGAGGGACAACTGGCCTCCTCCCGAACAGTCATAGGAGAGGGGGGAACAACGGCAGTCGAGCTCGGGCCACTGTCAGCGGACCGGTTCACGTCCAAGAGGAGGAAAGGATGGAGAGGCTCCAATGTCCATCAAGGTGAAGATTGTCGATTGCAATATTTTGAAAATGGAGGACATTCTATAAAGCTGTTTCCTGAATGCCCAAACTAGATCTCCAGGTTATAATCATAATTTAAAAAGACGTTAGTTTTGAAGAGTGAATACAAAAATTTACAAATGCGTTATTATTATCTATGAAAATCAAACGAGCTGGAAAATAACATTGGACTGATGAGGGTGAGGTCATTGCTAATGTCTTTACTCAGACTAAGAACGTTTTGAAACATGTTAAAGACCTTTATCTTTACTAACTTCCTATTTCTACTTCCCAGTGTGCAGGGTGGAGCCAGCAGTGGGGCGTCTTCCTCTCCCTCGTCTCCTCACACCATCAGCAGCAGCAGCAGCAACAGCCAATCAGAGAGCAGCAGCGCGGTGAGCACGCCCAGCCCCGTGGCCCGCGTCAGGAGCAACTGCAAACGCTCCAACAGCAACGTGGAGATGGGTGGAGGAACCACCCGGAACAACCACAACCTCACAGGGACAGAGGTCGGTCCAAACGGGGTCGAGGAAATAAAAGAGTTAAAAATGCTATGTTATGGATGTTAAGCACAAATGTTAGTCATCTTCCACATCTACACTAAATGAAAAACCAGAGGATCACTTAAGTTACTCAAACTCATCCTGAAAGGCAAAGTAGTGAATGTGGGAACCAAATTTTATGGCAATCCTTTCAGTTTTTGTTTTAGAAATCTTGGGCCATTCTTATGAACGTGATATCCCATGAACACTTTGAGAGATCTTCTTAAAACTTTGCACATATTTCCATTCCGACTCAAGGATGAACTGATTAGATTTTGGAGGTCAAAGGTCAAGGTCACTGTGACATCATGCCTCATGAACACAATATCTCAAGAACACATAGAGGGTTTTCTTCAAACATTTGCACAAATGTCAACTCTGACTCTGAAAGATTAACTGATTACATGTAGGAGGTCAAAGTTCAAAGATTTCTGCGACTTTCCATAATTGTGAGGTTGCAGCAACCTCTCCACATGGACATATTTTACTCAAATGTTGCACTAGATAGAAACAGTTTGTGTGGAATTGTCTGTCTTTACCTATTCCTTTCCTTTCATTTACACCTTCACTCATCCGTCCATTCACCCCCCCCCCCCCCCCCCCCCACTACAGGACTACAGGAACCAGATCAACAATAAAAACAACAGCAGCCACGAGAGTCTGGTGTTCCAGGTGCCCCACGGACACAAACCCGGGACCTTCCCCACCTCCCTGGCCCACAAACACATCCTGTCCCCCGTTATGGACAACACCTCCGTCAACTGGAGGACCGGGAGTTTCCACGGTTACAGGGCGCGACACAGTTGCCGGCGAGGCCCGTCGTCGCTGGCAACAACTGCCGGTGACCAGGAAATACCCTCGTCAGCCGGAGTGCCCAGCCCGCTCGCCGCGCTGGATCATCGGATAAGTATCTATGACAACGTGCCAGACGACCAGCAGCTCTCTGGAAGTGAAGGAGGAAGTGCCGGAAGTGGAAGCGATGCAGAGCGGACGGGGGAAGAGTCAGAGGTGGGTAAAAAAGAGTTTGTTTTATCCACATTTATACGATTGTATTGCGTCAAACTAAAACAAAGTCATGCAAAATAACCTAATTTATTTTCTGTAGCCTTTCCCCCCCCCCCCATAGATGGGGTTAGCATAGCCTACCTCCTGGTTCCTTTGTTAGCATCAAATTCTTTGAAAGTTTGCGTTCTTTAAAATTGATTAGTTCCTACATCTAATGCTAATATGTACAGTACATTGCAATGTTAGGTCTCTTGGCCATCAATACTGGTTAAGCATTATTATGGTTTTTAACACAAGCTAATCAAAGAAGAGGTTGTATATCAACACTGAAATAATATCTTGAAAGCATAAATAAGACAGGTTTATTTGCCTTTCATTCAAGCTTTTTAGTAATCCTCCCCCCCTCCCATGTTGTCCAAAAATAAAGGATATCAATAACATGGAAAGAATCATGTATGGATTTATTTATCTTTTGGGACCAAAGTAGAACGGTAGAACAGTGGCACAGCAGGAAGGAGCTGTCCAGGTGCTGAACAGGTAAAGAGTGTTGAATGGTGTCTGTCCGTGGTGCTGAACTGTCACTCTATAGGAAGAGTGTTTCATGGACTGCATTTATATCTTTGTTGATGGGGAGATTTGATCTAAAAAGACCGAACGCAGGTAACCCATTTAAGGATATTGATTATGCTAATATAAAGTCTATATAGTCTGTTCAAGAAAGCTAGAAATATTTTTTTGACTATTGCTTGTGACTTATTTCTTTCAAAAAGTAGAGGAGGATCCATTTGGAATAAAGTTGGAGCCTTTTTTTTTTCAAACAAGATGGCAGCCATGGAAGCAAATGTTGACGGGAAAATTATTATAGCAGTCATTAGATAATGGCTTTTAAAGGAAGCAGTAATTTTTAACGTTCCTCAAAACTGATGTATGGCAACAAAAAAAATCCATAATTTCTTAAAACCTGCTGAATCAGTCAACTCAGTAAACACTCCTAGGGAAAAAAAACCTTCTTGGAATTGCGTTTAAATGTTAAAGATTTTTTTTTTTTACTTTTTCAGGTGAGTAGGCTGCTGGCAGGTGAAGATGTTTTCTCAGCCTTGGACAGCGTGTTGGAGAGGATCAACGACCTCCAACAACTGGTGACCACCTGGTCTGAGAACCTATCGGAGGAGGAAGACCGTCAGAGAGGCTCCTCTTCCTCCTCTACTTCCTCTACTTCCTCCTCCTCTACTTCCTCTTCCAGCTCGTCTTCCTCCTCTGCTTCCTCCCAGGACTCAGCGGCCTGTGTCTCTACACCGGCCTCCCCGTGTCCCTCCTCACACAGCCACATTCACCTGGATGTACAGAGTACGGGGGAGGGGGAGGCGGATGGAGATGGAGACAGCCATGAGAAGGTACCTGTCAACGGAGAAGAGCCCAAGACCAGATCCCCACAACCCAGGAGCAGGTACGAAAAAGCTTGGAGAGTTCAATGCAAGAAATGGGAACTGCAGTTAAAGCTATGGTGCGTAACTTTTTGCATATCAATGAATGTTGGTTTCAATAGAGCCAATGCCAAACATGTTGACACAAAGTTGGTTAAGCCTATCAGCTCCACAAAACTCTCTCTATATTGTGCCAGTACGACAGTGTTTACTAACTGGTGTGGTGTTGTGTTGTTGTAATTCCTCATAATTCCTCATGGGGGCAACATAAGTTACGTACTATAGCTTTAAATTTATTTCATAATCAATTAAACTCAAATTGTTTCACAACTTTAGTTAAAAACAGATCAGGGTCATTACAAACATTGTTGACACAAGGGACTAGAGTAGTGACATTTAAGTTCCCAAGTTAAAAATTCTCCTTCTTCTTTTTTTTTTGTTGGCAAATAAAAATCAGGTCCAGCAAATACAAGCACATTATGGGACACTCTGAGCTGCTCTGTGTATCTGTAGATGTCAGCTTTTGTTTCCAGCAGAGCGCTAATAGTAACAGTTATGGGGATTTATTCCCTCGGGCATCAACCAAAGTAAAGGTGGCTTTACTGGGTAGGCACTTAAGATAAAAACAAGAACATCATGGTGGATAGGTTTGATCACCTCTCTGTAGTGCTGCTTTTATTTCTTTTAGTTGTTGCATATTTGCTCTCAGACAAAGATCAATAAAAAGTTATGATGTCTCTAAAGGCACCCGCATCATCACTGTGCGCTGATGAATGCTGCTTGTTTCTGATTGCCTGCTCTGTTTATGTTTTACTGGCTTTTTTTTAATATGATAAAGGTCAGAATATTAGTGCCTGGTCATTTAACATGATGGTTAACATGCTATCTGTAAGCGTTGACTTGCCAACATTAAGGCAGCACGCTAAATGGTATTGTGCTTGGAACTAAATGGAAGCGTGTGTGTGTGTGTGTGTGTGTGTGTGTGTGTGTGTGTGTGTGTGTGTGTGTGTGTGTGCGTGTGTGTGTGTGTGTGTGTGTGTGTGTGTGTGTGTGTGTGTGTGTGTGTGTGTGTGTGTGTGTGTGTGTGTGTGTTTGTGTGTGTGTTGGTGTGTGTGTGTGTGTGTCTGCGTGTCTTTGTGTGTGTGTGTGTGTCTGCATGTCTTTCTGTGTGTGTGTGTCTGCGTGTGTTTGTGTGTGTGTGTGTGTGTCTGTGTGTCTTTGTGTGTGTGTGTCTGTTTCTGTGTTTGTGTGTGTGAGCAATACTTATCTGTTGTCCCTGTTGACTGTGATTCCAGCAGAGTGAGCCAGCAGCTGCACTGGTCCAGTGAGCAGAGCTTGCCCTCCATGTCCTCATGTCCCGGAGTGGAGAACCAGTCTGTCTCCCAGTTCCTCCTGCTGCAGAAGCTCTCGCTGCTGAAACTCACCGCTCTCATGGACAAATACTCCCCGTCCAGCAAGCAGGGCTGGAACTGGTAAGGAGAAGTGGGAAAAGCATAGATTTTTTATTTTGTCCTACAACATTTACCCTACATCTTGAATAAAACATACTTGACAAAATAGTACAGTTTAGAGTATTTTTTGTCAAATCAGTGAATATCTCCTCACAATCCGCAACCTAGACTCTGTAAAGTGGCATGTAAATAAAGGGAGCCTACCGTAGCTAGCAACATGCCTGTTAACACAGCCTAGGCTGTGTGTTATCAATGGCTTTTTTTTTTCAGCGCACACACCGCATGTATAGGTAGCAACTTGTGAGGAGATATTCACTGATGTTGTCAACATGGATCTCCAGAATCACTGACTCCACCTTTAAGGATAAGTGTTTGGGGGTGATTTCATGCTTGAAATTAAACTAGAAGGTTCGGCAAAAGGTTGACGGCACAGTTTGGTATGGGAAGTTGAGAAACAAAACTCTATCAAAATAACAGAAGTATTCCCAGACTCTTTGCTCCTGCACAGCTGCACGGAGAAACTTCTTCAAGGAAAACGACTGTGGAAAGGAGTGCAGGTGGGCATGCGGAGGGTAAATATTTCAGGCAGCCTATTTAGAAAAGTCATTCATTATTCATGGCTCGGGTGCAACCTTGCCTCGGCTTACAAAAAAAAAAAAAAAAAAAACACAGCAACATGCTTCAAGAGGAATAAAACTGGGTTCCAAAGACACCACAGGAAGGACTGCGGGGGCCTCACCTTGGGTCTTTATTCCTGGGAAATCAGAGGGAAGTTTGCTTCTGTTGTCCTTTCCGCTCACTGGTTAACTGCTGAGGCATTGTGGGTTATTTTGGACTGCATTGGCTTCCCTCAGCAGAGTCACATTGTGTCTTTGTCCCCTATTTTTCTTCTCAGTCTCAGTTTTAATTTGTTCCCGCTCATTAAGCACAGAACTTAAACTGTAGATTATGTTGTGCAGAAGGTGTTTGAGGTCAAGGCCTAAACACGAGGTCTGCACAGAAAGACACTTGGAAATTGTTTGGAATACAGGTCCGAATTTCAGTTCATTTTATGTTATATGTATTCAGGTTCGGAGACAAACACTTGGAATGTATAATGTAAGACTTGTGTTTACTTGCCAAGCCTTAGGAGCCTCAACAAAAGAGGTGACGAGTAGATGAAATATACAGTCACAATAGCCACATTTAAAAGGTATACACCGGATTTATCTTTTAATTCTTACTGGGTTGGAGGTATAGACCCCTTTCTTTCTTTGATGTCCTTATATGGGCAGGTTGCTAGGGTACGTCAAAACCGAACAACACCATTTTGGAAACAAATTGAGGTCTTTTATGCAGTTTTAGACTTTTGAGTTCAGACTGTAGCTTGTTAAAAAAATATGTTGGATGTTTTCGTTGCACCTTTTTATTAACATAAATGCAGTTAATGAGATCAGTGTTTTGCCTCCTACACTGTGTTTTAGGAATAAGCCTTCGTGCAAAATTGAGACAAATTATTTTTTACGAATAACAAAAACATTCAAATATTCTGCTTGCGTGTAGCCTAGTCTCCTCAACCTTTTTCTAATTTCTTATGTGCTCTGAGTGAACACATGACCTGCTTGTTTTATGCTTTTGGTAGAAAAACAAATTAGATTTTTGCCGAGGGCGTTATGCTCATTGAGATAAGGGCAAATGTGAGAATTGAGCATTGCACAGAAAACCCCTGCCGAAATTGCTCTTTGCAAATATTCGTCTTTAATTTTGTCAGGATCAAAAGTGTGTTGGCGGCGGGTGTTGCTGCTCTTTGGCAGCAACAAGGCTTCCTGTCTCAGCTCCGATAGAATGTGAGTCTAAATGAATACCTGAACTCTAGAGGGAGTTAAGTTAACATTTGACAATGTTTTAAATATGCACAGACTCTGAGATGCAAACAACCTTTCCTTTCATAAATTATGTGAACATATTGTTTAATAATACAACTTAGACGTGCCTGCCGCCATCTTTTATTTAACCCGCATAAACATGGGCGGTTCACGCGATACTTCTTTGTTTTTGTTGTTATGTCGGGCAGCTTTGGGAAAAGCACTCGTCGTGATGAAATAAGAGCAACTTGAGATAACGTCCTTTTATCGGCTACATTCCGAAATGTCCACGATGTGGCCAAACTTGAAAATGATTGTCCCAAAAGAAAACTCAGGCTAGAGTTGAATGAGAGAATGGATACCATTTATATTTCTCGAGCTATCAAAATTATAATCCAATTCTCCGCCACAAAGCGGACAATCGTATTTCCTACGATGTTGAGCTATAGCTTTACGAAAAAAAGATTTGTCCTGGAAAATCACTACTTTTATCCGTATGTTGTGTCCATTAGTTACAGCTACCAACCTGTAGAATGTTCATTTATATCGAAAGATTTGGAATAAAACTAAAAGTGACACAGTTCAGCAGTCACTTGTTCTTAAAAGACACAGTGATTAAAAAGTTGCCTCTAGGAAAATAACAATTCAAAAGAAAAAAAATCTTTTCAGGCTTTCTTTCCATCTAAACGATGTAATCACGGATGCCAAAATGAGTGCTAGATTCTTAGAAATAAGCCTACATCACTTAACTGCTGATTGGTACGGCTGATACTCTGAGGCACTTTACTTAAAAATAGACTGTTTGTCTCAAGAGCTGCTGTTGGATATGGAATAAAATAAACAGATGGATGGAAAGAGTTGAGAGTGCATGTGTGACACTGTTCTCTCTCTGTCACGCTTTGTGAAAACCTACAGGGCTGACATGTGTTTTTTATAACTGATTATACTGATTGTTTGAGAGCTCTGGATGTCAATTTCTGTGCACTCAGTTAGAAAGCTTTGGCATTTCCACTGTATAAGGTTGAGCACAGCAGATGTGTTTTCCTGTGCATCAAGAACAACACAAGTGTCCCAATAGAATTGAAAGTCAATACATCAGTTATCAGTCTTAATGTTTAAAAGGTCACCGATATCAGTTTACAAACATGAACAAACTTCTGACAGTCCAGTCCCTTTGATCAGCGGCCATGTTTCCTCCGCATGTTTTTCCTTCAGAGCACATTTTGAATGGCACACACACATTTTAGTGATCACTGGGGACTTCTGTAATCAAAAAATGTTTATTTGGCTCTTCCTTCAAAAGGAAATGCATCCAACAAGCAGCCAAGTTTAGCATATTTTTTTTTAATTTTCTTGCTTGGACTTTTGCAAAAAGAGTTTCGGAGCATACTTTAATTTCCTTAACTTTTCCCCTCGGCCCCTTGTCCACGCTGTTTGAGCTAATGGATTTCTCTCTGCAGGACCGTTCCTAAACCACTGAGGAAGAGCAAGGCGCTGGAGATGAAAGGCCGGCAGGTTTTCGGGGTTCCTGTGCTCCTCAGTGTGCAGCGGAGCGGAGAGGCCCTTCCTCCCAGCATCCTCAGAGCGCTGGTTTACCTCAGGACAGAGTGTCTGGACCAGGTAATGGAGACACAAAACCAACTGGGGCGTATTAAAGACATTTTAGAAAACACTAGGAGGTGCTGACATGAGGCATGATATACCGTCAAAATCTGCAAAGACCTAATGACTTTGTTTTGAGGCGGGTGACATTCAGTGGCTCATGTTTTTTCGAAAAAGTTAGGGAAAACAGTGGACCTTTTTATAATAATATTTGGTAACACGTTACAATAAGGTACACAAAAGTGTAGTTACTACTACAGTTAAGCATTACCTACTATTACAAAGTTTTTTTTTGTGACTACTACACAGTTATGCATTACAACAGAAGCGGATCAGGGCTCAGTTCTGACTTTAATCTTTGAGTCAGCACTTTGCTTATATATATTTGTGTTGTGATTTCTCTCAGGTGGGTCTTTTCCGTAAGTCAGGAGTGAAGTCTCGTATCCAGTACCTGCGTGAGCTGGTGGAGTCTGACCCAGACGGAGTGTCATATGACGGGCAGTCCGCTTTCGACGTGGCTGACATGGTGAAGCAATACTTCAGAGACCTGCCTGAACCCATTTTCACCAGCAAACTCTGCGAAACCTTCCTACACATTTACCAATGTGAGCAGTTTCTTCTGTTTTTATGTGGCTAGTATTGAGAAGGTAACATGTCTACTATTTATTTTACAAAGTGAGGAGTCAAAGTGTGATCAAATGCCTCCAACAGAAAACAATATGGAGATAAGCCTAAAGCAGCTGTTGTGGGATTGTGATGTCAATCTGTTAGTTCAAGTCTTTGGTCCTGAGTGACAAATGTAGACTATTAGGCAAATTTACACAGTTCCTGATGTTGAATTCTAATGCCTATGACTTTTATTTTAGTGCCCCCAACAGATCATTATGCTACAAAGCATAGCATAAAACTGTTTAATTCTGGACCATACCAATGGCTTTAGCCTACCCATTTTAAATACTTATCATGCTGGCCTCTTTTTTAAGTATAGCATTAGATTATAAAATAAATTATGTAATTTTTATTTTGGTTTTCCTACAAGATACATTTTCAGAGATTGTGATTTTACAAGAGAAAACATAATCCACCACACTGAGTAATGCATTGGCTTGAATTCATCATCCAAGTTCAGAACCATGTCTACTCGGAATATAAAATATTAACCTATGATCTTTTTCTGTTTGCAGATTTTCCTAAGGACCAGCAGCAGGTTGCTGCCCAGGCGGCCATCTTGCTGCTTCCTGATGAGAACAGGGAGGCTGTGCGCACGCTGCTGTACTTCCTGTGGGACGTGGTGGCCTGTGTGGAGGAAAACCAGATGACTCCAACCAACATCGCCGTGTGTCTGGCACCCTCACTGTTCCACCTCAACACCGTCAAGAGAGACACCAACGCAGCCAGGTTGGTTACACTTTAGGCTTTTTCAATTTTTCTTTTCCCAAGGGATGCAAACACTGTGTACAATGAACATGTCAATATGTCTATGCATACATTAACAGACATATAAACACCTACATCCTAGCACCTACCCTATGCGTGAATTTTTATTTTTTTAAATAAAAAATATACAGTACATAGTATATGCAGTATATACTGTTTGTATTTATATATATATAAATTATTATAATGATAATAATATTAATACACTTGATGCTTTTTCTATTGTGTTATGTCAAACAATCCAATAAAAACAGGTTTTTCATGTGAGCCAAGTTTTAATCCAACACATACCGTCTCAAAAACAAAAAAAAAGGATGGTGTGTGTGTTCAAGTCTGAATCGTATTGTCACGGTTACATAAGTCTGTTGCATAAGAGCCCTTCCTTTAGGTGTGGAGTCCACTCTGTGTGTCTTGCTTTAATTTGATTTTAATTTGCGTTGGCTTAATGCAAAGGATCATGGAGAGTTAGCTCGTTAACTGGAAACCCCTATGTTATGGTTCATCTGGGATTTATATTCTGACGACATAGCTGTGCCTTTCATCACTTCTGGGATGTTGATGAGGAGAGTCATTGAACACAGCACAAAGGACAGTGAGAATTGGCCCATGCCCACAACTGCATTAGGTCATGATGATTATGTTATATAATGTAAGGTTTGCAGACTTTTTTGTTACAATAAAAAACACATGTATGATCCTTTGAAGGAAAATGCAATTTATTTTTGTTATGAACGTGGGTCTTTTTTTTGAGTTTTAATGGTTTTGTAGTTCTGGGGGCTATCATTCCTATATTTTATTATAATTCACAAGTTAATTACAGAAAGCGTGACAGCAAAGGAAAGGTGTAATTCATATCACGTAACACAGAATATGATGAATTCTGTACAGAATGTTGTGCTAAGAAAGCTGAAGAAAAAAACGCAACTTTAATTGGATTTTGTTACTACATTAAAGCGGCTACGAGTAACATTTGAATAACTTTTAAACAGCCTCATGTTTCCTCTGATAATCATAAATTACCTTTAACAGTAAACAAGACAATCAGTGCAAAGAAAGACGTTTTTATATAGTTTTTATTACTGCTTTTGGTCTGGTCGCACACCCAGTCCGATTTTCGGTTCGCTCGTTCAGGCTCTATGGTCACATATTCGTATTGGTCGCAGATTTTAGTGTGGCGCAGCAACGCGATTTGAGAAGCCTATCCCTCCAGGTGAGGGAAGGGGAGCGGGGGCCTTGTTTGAGACAGTTATTTGTCGTCATAATGACTGATAACGGGGCTGAACCATCAAAGAAAAAAAAGAGAATGCAATGAAGAAAAGCTAAAAGGGAGAGTGATATAGGCTACGGGCGGAGTGAGGGCGTTGCCAGGCAACGTGTATACAATTTCACGGGAGCGAACTAGACTGCAGTGTTTACTCCTAAATGAATGAGTGGTTGGTACTAACACAAAGTTTGCTTTGCTTCACCATCATCAGATAACCATTATCTGAAATAGTCATTATTTACAACAACAAGACAAACACATTACCTCATCGGGATCCATACTAACTGCCGTCTCTCGTTCATTCGCTTTCTGTGAGGACACGTAGCCTAATCTTTCAGCTCCATGAGAGAGAGTAGTTAGGTGACACTGCTGCATCAACTCATTGCAATCAGGTGTGTGTGGTACTGACTGGCATTAGTTGATGCTGTTTCACTAACCACTCTCACGGAGCCAAAAAGAGTCCGTGCCCTCACACTTTCAACACACGGACATGCACTATATTGCACCCTTCTCAGTTCACACGCGCACGCCTGGCACGAGTTAGAAAAGAGCTTTGCGACAGCGGGCGTCGTAAAAATACTACCGCTTTTGTCCAAAGGGGCCGCCAACGGACCATGTTACTCGTGGTGGCTTTAATATACTTAGTTTTGTCTTCCGACTGTAACTTCATAATGTTATGCTTCTAAATCCCAGCCTCTGATTTAGCTTTGGAGCATGACCTGCCTTCGGTTTATGTGTGCAATGTGCATGTGTCTGATTGTGTGTGTTAGCTGCTGTTACCCACGCCAGTTTGACATTTTGGTGCTATAGAAACATGTTTTTCTTCCTCCTTTTGTTGCTTAGTTATAGACGTCAGTTTACCAAAGTTCTCCTCTCTCACAGATTACATCACATCTGGATCAGATCCAGCTGTTCCTCACACAGACACACACACATACACTTTCCCTTTGCGATGAAAAAAGCTGTCAGCACAGTTTACACACAGAGTGCACATTACATAACCTCCGCCAAACACCACCCGGCCTCAGCTTCCCGCCCTGATGCAAAAGATATTATATGTATATACAGCACAAATCTGCCTTTCAGAATATATATCCTGCAGGAAGTTAGAAAAAGAGATAGAGAGGAGGAGTGATGACCATGAAATTCACCCCCTCGGAATTAACTTAAATAACTTTTTTATCTAGTGCCATGATCAGGTCAATATTAAGATTTGCTTTAGGACCAATTAGCTTAGAAAACTGGCCTACTCTCTCATTTCTGTCCTATGAACTAATTAGCAAATGTTAGCACGCGAACAAGCTATATTGAAAATACACTGAAGTACAGCCTCACAGAGCTGATAGCTGTTTAAAGAAAAACTAAATGTTCAGTGATTTCGTCAAGCAGCTGCTCACTCTGAATTTGAGCTATCGTTACTCAAACAGAAGAAATAGTGCATTTGATGGAGAAAATTTTCAGCAGCAAATTAGTCCACATTTGGTGCTCGAGTGAGTATTTGGGGCAACAGGGCCGTCGACTGTATGGAATTGAATTAAAAGAAACTACAGTGTGTGCACATCACCCATTGATGTGTTATTTAGACAACAATGGAGCTCTATAGCACAGAGGAATAAGATATATCATTGATACACACACAATACTGGTTAGCAACATGTCTTGTGTTTTATCCTCCTGACCCACCATTACCCTACTCTTTACTTCTTTTTTTCTATCATATATATTTTTGTATACACTCTCACTCCATCTCTTTCATCTCTATTTTTTATTTTACATTTTATATCTTCCTTATTTTATCTTTTAATTGTTACAATCCCTCTCTTTTCACTCACTCCTCTCCTGTAATACTCCCTTACATCTCCACCTCCTTCCCATGTTGGCTGGCTTCCTTCCTTCTTGCTGGCAGGACAGATGGAAATGACATGATGACACAATCAGCACTTTGTGCCTCCCAACTCTCGGAAGCCAAATCCCGGCCCGTCAGAAATCGTGTCACACTTTGTGCCGGGAACAATAGCTGGGGGAAATTGACTCGGGCTCGCAGCAGCGCTCCACACATCTATGAAATCTCTTTTCGCTCATATTTGCTTTTTTGGCAGAACTAGCTACTCCTACTCAGACAAATACATTTTAATGGTCTAACTACCCGTCGGACTGGCTCAGTTCCTCAGTTTTGTTGCCCTGAATAGAGTGTAGTGAGCTGTTTGATATGACAAAACGCTCATCGCTCTAACTCTAACTTTTTGTTGTCATCGGAAACAAAAACATCATAAAATATAAAAACTGTGTTTTACATAATATCAAGGACAACAACTTCCTAGAAATTGTGTCAGTTTCCAGTAAACCTCAGCGATGCAACATGAAAGCTTTCCGACATAACCTGAATCTGTCAGTGGCAGTAAATGCTGCTGCTTCCTGTCTGCTGTGTGTGTGTGTGTGTGTGTGTGTGTGTGTGTGTGTGTGTGTGTGTGTGTGTGTGTGTGTGTGTGTGTGTATCTGTGTGTGTGTGCATGTGTGTGTGAGTCTGTGTGAACTGCCTCAGTCAGCTGGCACATACACTGCCTGCACAGTGAAGCTGCCGCCACTGTGTCAGTTGTTTCACTACCATCTTCCAATTTCCTGTCAGCGTTCCCAAAGCTATATAAAAAAAAAACAAGTTGGAAATAGAAGTATGAAGTGTAGTGGTTGTGATATGTTCTCACTAGAGCAGTGGTGTCTAACTTTGTAACATAGTGGTGTTGGCTTGTCACAGCAGTTCAGCTAGTAAGTGTACGGTTGGTGGTTTTATCCCAAGAGAAAGACACACTGTATCACCCAATGACTCCCTCTGTACAGTATGGTGACACTTTATGTAACATTCACAAGCGTATAAACCAAAGAATATTTTCTTTGTCACGTACATTTTAAGTAAGAGTTTAGCTTCTCACTCACTATACTTTCATGAGGACAATAGGAAACCACAACATGTATCCACAAATACAAATCAGTAACATGTGGGTTTATAACTGTAAATAAATGTCTTTAAAATGGATGAAGACACACTTTAATATATGATTTTGTCAATGGAAGTGACGTTGATCTTGCTCTTGCAGGTCTGGTCACCGGAAGCACAGCCTGGGCCGTCCTGACCAGAGGGACCTGAGTGAGACCCTGGCTGCCACACAGGGCCTGGCCAACATGATCACTGAGGCACAGAGGCTCTTCCAGGTACAAAACACACAACCTCAAACTATACACCAGACAATTTTTATAATTTGTTTGTTATAAAGATAACATTTCTCCATCTTAATTATAATTAATTTCTACTTTTATCTCCTGGAGTTTTCCTCCATGAAATCCATGAAATTAAGGAATTTAGTGTTCCTGTATCATGTAACAGAAAAATCCATGTCATGTAACAGCTATGAAATATTCAATACATATGTAAATAAAAATAAATAAATAAAATTATAATAATTCAAGCTGAAGTGACACAAACAACAAAATCCTTTTCATAGCTTCCAGAATTTTGGCCTGGTCAGTGTGTGAGTGCTTGTGGCCCCACTGAAGACCTCCACTGTGAGGAGGTAGGAGGCCAACTGTCCCCTGCTCAGAGTGGAGGAGATGGAGAGCAGGAGGAGAGAAGGAGCAAACTGAAGCTTCTCACCCAGCACCTGCTGAGAGAGGCCAGAGAGAAGAGCCGAGGCTGGGAGAGCCATTCCTCTCCGGAGACTGTGGAGCTGGCCTTTAAGAAGGTAAATGGAGGGAGGATAGAAGGAGTTATACCTATAGAGAAGATGTACAATCCGCAAAACTCAATGCCTCTGGCCTTTGGCTTTTACAACTGCTCCTCAGGCTTGTTGGTTTTCTCCTTTTATTTCGTTAGCAAAGATGATATTATACTGAGAGGGCAAAAGGACACGCAATGGGTCAGACTGACCTGCATTTTAAGAACACAGCCTGAGTTAAACCGTAAAAGCTCTATGGAACCAATCTTCTAAGATTATAAAGTAGGTAAAATAAAGAAAGAAGGAATTAACCACCTGGGCAGAGAACTTGAGAAACATGAGCCTCCCAGTGACTCCATTTTGTTCCTCCCTGCCTCCCCTCTCCTGCAGATGGATGACGGCTGTCCTCTGTGGATGTGGCGTGGCTGTGTGGAGGTGGACGCCCCCCAGAAGGATCTGCTCCAGCGGCTGATGACGGAGCATCATCTGTGGGAGGGAAACCTGCGCCAGGCCAACGTCATCCAGACTTTATCTAAGGACGCAGATGTCTACCGCTACCTCCTCCAGGGCCAGGGCCACAGTCTGGGCTCCCAACCCCAACAGGAGCATCTACTGCTCAGGTAATGAGGACAGACGAGCCCCAGGCTTCACGGGCCTCTGGGTCTAAAGGCAGCAATTCTGAAAAATGCTTAATCAATTTTTGTCCAAATCTGTGAATATCTCCACACGATCTGTTTCCTTACAATACTGTGTGTGCGCTGAAAAAATAAATCCATAGTCAATACACAGCCTAGGCTCTGTAAACGGGCATGTTGCTATTGCTATTGTGTTTACATACACCTTGTGTATACTGCACCAGATTTTTGCGCATTCACAGTACTTGCAGGTAGCGGATAGTGAGGACATATTCACTGATTTGTTTGGACAACAAGCGTTCTCCAGAATCGCTGACTCTGCCTTTAAAAGGGGATGGAGAAGTCTCTCTGAAAGTGACGGTTTTACCTAAAGTCGGAGACAGCTGTCTTGTTGTGTGTGTGAGTCGTGTCTGTCGTTGGTTGATGAAATATTAATCCAAGCCTGAAGTCAGATGAGTCACGACAGTATCTGTGTTTGCAGCTGGATCCAATCACACTGTGTACGCCTGTCATCATTTCTCTTTTTATGAACTTTGTGTTACCCCACGATTAAGCCTTTAAAAGCTGCTCTGCGTTCAAACAAGAAAAGTTCTCACTGTTCTCAAGCCCCAAGCAGAAAATATAGCAACTTTGTACTTCTCAGCCCCAAGCCCGTTGAGCGTGCTGAACTTCCCCAAAAGTTTAATTTAAAAGCAGGCCACTGATGAAATGTATACTTTCAGCTTCTGACTCTTCAACATGATGAAAATTCATGTTAACACTAGGGATGTAACTATATACCGCAAAACGGTCGTTCGCGATATGAAACGGCCATGAATGTCAACCGTACGTTTTTTCTTGTTATACCGTGTCACGGTATTGAGGCGAGCGTGCATGGTAAATGCGCTCCGTCATTGTGGAGAGTCTGGTAAGCAACGTTGTCATAAGCGTACCACTCAATCTAACACTGTATGGGTCACACCAACATTGGAAACCAAACAATAACACATGGACACAACATCTTATCACTGAAACATGACTTTTAACTTTAAACTGAACAGTCACGTCTCACATGGGCCGTTGTTTACACTACGCAGACCAGCACGTGCAGCTTCACAACATTGAGTCACGCAGCAGCAAAGAAGAAGAGAGAGAAAGAGAAAAGGGAGAGATAGAGAAAAAGATCGGCATAGTAGCTTACCAGACTGAAGAGAAAGTTGCTCGCGGGTGAGTTATATCATTATAAATCCTGGTGAACGTGAGGAAATGAGATACAAAAAAAAAAAAAAAAACATCCACCGCGTTGAATCCCAGGTAAAGTCGGCGAACTTTGGTGAAAGGCAGATGAAGGAAATAAGTCCAAAGATCCTTTATATGTTCATCACAACTTCACATGAACTAGCATAGGAACTCAGCTATATGAGCTATACCGGTGTTGCGCCGAAAACTGTGACCTGCCAGAATATCACACATTCTGGCAGGTCACAGCTTTCGGCGTAACACCGGCATGTTGCGCAATACTATGGAATCCCTACTAGGTCAAACTAAGGTGACACTACTGTCAAGCATAGGTGACGTTGCGAAAGTGTGAGGAAGGGAGGAGGGAGAGCAGTGCACTGCAAAAACATTGATTTTGAGACTGCAGTTTTAATTAATAACAAATAAAAATCATAATTTAATATTTTACTGAGTTCATTGTGCCTGTCATAATGTAGGCCTATTAAGGTAAAAGCATGGCTTGCAAAAATATAGTTGAATAAAATAGAGTTGATAAGCAAATAAGACATGGGAAAATTATCACACTATTATTAAATTATTTTATTTTATGCATACTTTTACAGTTACAGACAAGTGCCTAAAGTTTAGATTAAATTCCTATTTAATTTTAAAATTATAGGTGTAATGCTTCTTTGAAAAAAATAGTAGCGAAGCAGTGTCTTTGTTTTGGTGATAAGTTGTTTAAATCTCTCAGAAATCTCTTCATAATAAGATATACAAATTTGAATTATTGATTTGTGTTTTATTTAAATCAGCGGTACAACATTTCATTTGAGGGGGTAGAAATGAATTCCGGGCTTGATATCGTATCGTGATATCGTGATATCAATCGCAATATCATATCGTATCGTATCGTACTCAAAATTTCATACCGTTACATCCCAAGTTAACACGATACATAGACTCAGAGCTTAGAATTGCGAGCAATTGAATGCTAAAATAAATACCGTTAGAGATCAGGTTATTGGCAAATGGTCACATTTCCCTCACTTTTTTGTCTTCTCCTTCCCCAGGACGTGGCAGGCAGACCCAGCCTCCGGCCCTCTGTACCTGTCCTGTGTATCCACAGAGCACCCTGAGGTGCTACCAGAGGGGGCCAGGGCCACAGTACACGCCTGCCTCTACCTGCTAGAGCCCACTGGAGCCAGGAAGACCCGACTGACACACCTCTGTAGAACTGATACCAGGTAAGCATGGGCTGCAAGAGGAAGGGAAAGCTTATGAAAGAGTGAACCTTGGATCCTTTTACCAATTAGTTTGCAATGGTGAATGGTGACTAGGTGATGGAGAATATACAGAAGCTGCGGTGGACTTCAAGGACAAGAAGCTAGTAACTAAAGGTGGCATCATCCATCACTGCCTCAAGGGTTAACCCCAAACTTTTATTTTCAAGCAATAGTAATTGAAACACTTACAAATGTTATATTCCACTTCTACCAAGTCTGTTAAAAAAAAAAGCTGTTGCCCTTTACACACTGCACCTTTAATCATCAGAGTGGAAAGTGAAAGAGGAGAAGCAGAGGTAGGATGAGGCTGCAGTGGGGGATGCAGAATGTACACAAAGATAACTGAAGGGACATACGTTAGCAGATGTTTTATGGTGTTTTTGCTTAGACGTACATCAAACGCGGAGATTAAGAAAGGACCATTTATTCATGATCATTGCTTCAAAAGTCTACAAAAACACCCAAGTGTTAGTCCCTGCAAAAAAAAACGCCAATCATTCACTTTGCTATACTTTAACCCTCATTTGATTTGATTTGTTCACATTTAAATGTCAGAATGGCCCTTTAAGGAGTGCAAATAAGAGATGAGTTAAAACCAAGGGCAAAGTCATTTGCAGGAACAACAGAGGCTGAGAGGATTTAAGGCCGTGAGAAGCCTGTTAAAAGAAATATCCGGAGAGAGCTCTTAGTCCTTCTCATCCGTCTTAATTGAGCCTGTTCTGGGTTTTTGACCTCTGCCAGCATCTATCTGCAGCACAATCACAAACTCCCCGGAGCTGAGCAGCACGGGAGTGAGAGGGGCCCTCCTTCTCATGATTCATGCCCTTTGAAACCAAGTTGCTGCACTTTTTCGGCTGCTTACATGATCAATTTGACTCTCGGCGGAGCTCTGCGGATCTATTTGTCTGGGCTGATTAAATGAAATGAACATCCGCGCAACAGAAAACAGGTGGCAGCCGCTCTCTGGCAGAGACTCATAGTAACTCAGTCATTAAACTGCACTGGTAGCATTATAGGGGGAAAGTTAAGGGGCCGTACAAACATTATGTGTTTCCCGAACAGTTCTAAACAAAGTTTATTTTGCTTCAACTTCATCATATTACCATTATTAATCTTACATAGTCACATATAAATACATTACCTCATTGCGATGCATCCTGCGGTCTCTCTTTCACTCACTTCCAACACGAATGCATGCCCTTACGGCACGCGCTTGAGGACTGATGGAAAAAGAAAAAAATACCGCTTTTGTCCAAAGGTGCCGCTAGAATCAACAGGAACTGAAAGCTCCTTATAGCAACTTTAATTTTGTGTTGGTGACTTACATTTTTTTTTAATAAATCTGACTAAGAAGATACTACTTACGGTCTCGGTCATAGATATTAAAATATTTCCTTAACTTGTTGTTTTGAAACAGTATGCCATCATTTACCACAGTCTTTACTAAGAAATTAGAAATACCAGTCGCACATTTTGATTAAACATCCTCAAGGTCTGCCATGACTTTGATGGACTAACATTTTATGAATATTTCTTATTCACATGGAAAGAGCTACCTTGAGAAACAGACTGGACTTTAATCAAAGGCGTTTCAGAGTGCTGTGACTCGTGACTTTAAAAAAAAAAAAAAAAAGATCACCAAAGACAGGTTTGATGTATAACTGTGTGATTATCTCGGCAGGCTTTTAGCGGGGACCATTACTACTCCACTAAAAGGCACACACTCTTTCACGGCCTTGTGTCTCTTCCTTCCTAATTTCCCCAATGAGTATAATGTGCCGAATTAAGAACAGAGCGTGTGGAGCGACAGGGAGACAGCCAGGAGCTGTACTGAAGCAGTTATCAATCTAACACACATTCGCATTTCAGGCATTTTTCGCTAAAACCGCTATCCGTCAGCGGCAAAAGGTGCGTGCAGAACTGAAATAAGGCTCCTTTTCTGAGATAATTTTCGAGCAACCAGAGCCCTGTCGGACTGCTAAAATGCTGCTGTTATGCAAGACTGATCACGTATGGAAATAATTAAAGCACCCAGAGGGATAAAATGCCTTCACTCTTTCCTTTTGTCTCTCACTTGCTCTCTCCTCTCTTCTTCTCTCATGACAGAGGCTCAAAATAAACTTCTGTGCTGTGCTAAGGCTGTAGTGTGGGCCTGTTTGCTCTGACGTTAATATTAAGTGCTTGTAAGCTTTCAAGGCGAGACAACAGATCCACACCACAAGGTCAACAGGGCTTTTTTACAGTACAGACCTGTGAAGCATATTCTATCACCTCCAGAGGAAAGTTAATATGCTCAGTGAGAGAGTGAGTGAGAGAGAAACTTCAAGGATGCTTGGTTGAGACTGGAGTCTGCCCGAAGCTGCGGCACAAACACAAGTTCAGAGAGGCATAACACATACAAACAAATAGAACTCTAACACTTACTAAGAATGTGTTTTCTTGCTGTTAGCAATGAATATTATGAGAATAGTACAGTGGTCGAACTTGTGAAGCAGCTTTGGAAGCCAGCCAGTACACAGCTCCTCTAGCAGACATGTTGACTTGTGACTAGGGATGGGACGGTATGAGATTTTATCGCGAATTGAAATAAAAAAAACTCACAGTATGTTGGCCGCTGTAAATATTTATTTTATTAGGAAAATCGTTAATATCTTCTCGAGTGACTTGAAAAAAGCTGTCTTTCTTGTAAACCTTACGATCCTATATTCATTTCCTAATTAAGTTGGAATTGACTCAATGGAACGCTGAATCTTTCCAGTCATTCCTAAATCCTAAAATCCTTGAAAGCCCTGAGACTTGAAAGACATGACTTGTGTATTGCAATATTTCCATTTAGCTCTATTTTACATTATTGAAGTAGCATTAGAAGATCTCATTCAAACTCATAGCAGAAAACAGAAGAATGTGACATCTATGTTGCACTCAGCGCCAAGGTTGCACTTGTTTCCCTGTAGTGTTTTTAAAAATGAATGGAAGAATATCGTGACTCTGAAGATAGTTAAGTATAGCCCACAAGGCCTTTAACCTTGATGAACATCTAAACAGTAGGCGCGTGGATGTCGTGATGTCTATACACATTTTAAATACAGGACAAAATGTATATCCTTCAAAAACAATGCGGAAAGTTTTCTCTGTTTCAACTTTTCTTTGCCAACTTTTCATCTGCTAAAATACCTTTTCTATCTGTTTTATCTATCTATCCAGGGGCCGGTCGCAGGAGTGGCACTGCAAAGTGAGTGGACATCTCCTGGCCTCGGGTCTGCTGGCCATCAGGGATTCCTTCAGAGCAGACCACAAAGAGACCAAGATATGAGCCAACCACGCCATCATGAAAACTAAGGACTCTGGATGATTTACAGATGTTGCACTGATCTGAAGCATTTCGCCCTCCAACTTCTTGTTAAACTGCATCCCCAATCTCACCTCATGACAGAATGCTTTGGGTGGGTGAAATAAAATAGACAACAACATCATTTTCACAGGACTTCCTCCCAAGTTTTTTGGAAGTGAAATGTGTTTCCCAGAGCACAGCAAACAGGGAAGGTCACCTATGTCCGCTTCCCTAAGCCAGTTGTGTCTCTTCGGCTTATTTTGGTGTTGTTGTATGTGTTTGCTTTTTTTTTTGTCAGCGACCTTGCATATTGCCAACAGCACCCTTGCACTTCCCTGCTGTGCCTTTTACACTTCACACTAAAGGTTGACACAAAAAAAAAACAGGGGGTGGCCAGCTTTAACAAAGGACATATAAAAAAAAGCGGAGGCCTGATTTGACTTCTTATCAAAGCAGAGGTGGGGACGCAACGTAAAAGTGGACATTATATGGACATTTGTACCAGGAACTGACATCCTCATTTTTGCCCAATTCTATTTATTTGTTTGCCTTAAATATCTTAGAAAATCGAAAAATGTAGCCATTGTTTTCCATGGATCTCTTTCCCGTAACAGCAGTAAGAGGAGGGGGAAACACATGGCAGCTTCCCGCACTAACAGAGGAAACAGACTTTTAGGCACCAGACATTCAAGCTTCAATGGAAAGGAAAGGTGGGAAGAGGGGAGAGAGTGGAAGCTGAACAGGCAAAATGACAACGGCCCCATCCAGGAATAAAGCAACGTCACAGAGAGAAACTAGATCCAGCTGCCCAGGAAGAACCTGAAAAACCCCCATTGACAGAATGTTGTTTCGAGGGTGTGATGCCGTGATGGAACATTTCTGGGTGAAGAAAAGCTCACAAACCAAAACCACATTCGTAGCAGAGAAAAGCTGCATCACCTGCAATTGATTTCTGTGTTCAATGTTGAGACCATTATCCATGTATCAAAGGCAGATGAACTGAACTGAACTCTAGGTTGTGAATATAAATCTTACAGACCCTTTTAAACGTGGCACAGGCGCCATTGAAATGTCTCAAATGTGCCATTTGAGCGACTCTTCTACCCTTTTTAATTTGTCTCTATGACTTTGTTCAATTCTACAACAGGACACACGCATGTGACAGTTCAAAGTCTAGCGATATCTACCTCTCCACAGGACGACGCTACAGTTGCGTGACTTTGAAGCGCGACAAAGTTGTGAAAGGATAGAGGCCTTGCCATCTGGCAGGGTGTGTGTGAGCCTGTGACGGATATCCCAACCAAACAACTACACCCACCAACACTTCCTGAATTTTCTTTTTCAACATTTATATTTATTTCATCATTTGCAGTCTTTTTCATGTGGCCCTCGAATGTTACTTCACTCTAATAAGCCGTCTTGTCCCACATTTCAAATCCATGTTATTGTGAAGTCGGGGCAGGTGTGTGCATGCAAAGTCAATGTTCATTCAAACGCCATATTTCCGGTTATTTAACTTAATGTCTATATAAAAAAAACAAATCTTATATCTAAATAAAACAAATATATTTAATATTGAGCTTTTGGTGAAGAAATTTTTTTATCTTCTTGTTTGTGTGAAATGGAAGTTTTATCAGAACCAAAACACCTAATTAAAATGTTTATTTCTCTCTGAATCTGTTTCCTGTTGTTTTTTTCTCCCCCTCTTTCTCTCTCTCTCTTCCAACTGCATAACAGATTAGAGGCTTTAATTTCAGAGGAGGCTGGGTGGAAACAGCAGGCAGTGTGAAGATGAGGTGCCACACTGCGCCAGCGAAACAGGCAAGAGATTAATAAGCCTGGCAGTGTGATCCCACAGCAGACTTCCAAAAAGAAAAAAAAACTCAAGACAAACGCTCACCTCTTCACTCTATTTATCATGCTTACAACCACCACTTGTGTCTAATTTGCGTACAGCTTATTTACATATCTTATTGATTCATCTCCGAGATCAGCAGATAGTGTTGAATCGCTGACAAACAGATAAACACAGAGGCGCTCAGAGCGGGAAAACAGAAGCCGAGCAACAAAACGTGTTGTAAAAATACTTCTTGTGGTGAAGGCATCACGCCCCGCTCTAAACAGGATTTAAAGGAAGAAGGATAATGTATGTAAATTACAAATCACAGAAGCACAGAGGAGCCTGTAGGCGCCGAGTGGCACCTTTAATTTTTCTGTTCAAGTCTGTTCCTTCCGTATTGGTGCTCAAGTACCAAAGTGGACTTTGGATGAACTTCAGGTCAAGAGGTCAAAAGCAAAGAAAGCTGTTGGTTAAAGAAAGTGTGGACTCGGTCTCATTTAATACTCTGAAGCTCCACTACGCATTTCAGCCTTTTGCACCAAAATCAATTGGTTTTAAAGACAATTTACAATGTTCAGTCAGAGAATAGCTGGGGAAGATAGTGGCACATTGAGCATCAAAAGAAATTGATCTGTTGGAGTTGTAGAAGACCAAATAAGAGAAAAATACTGGAATTACATTCATCAGATGGACACAATCACAACTCTCATGGGAATTGTAATGTTACTCTGTTGGCCAAGTATGCCAACACATGAGCTGTAGTGCTGGAGACAATGTGCTAGCTTTGAGTCAGTCTGCTGCCTCCTAGTGGCCTAAACTCACCGCAGAGTTGGGTGATTTTTTTCTCAGTCATTTCATTGCCTAGTCGTTTGATAAGATGTTAATCTGAAAATTTTAAAATAAGCTGCTTTAAAGCTATAGTGCGTAATTTATGTTGCCCCCATGGGGATTTGTAAGTAAATACAACAACACTGTTGGCACATCTACATTAGATAAGCCTTTGGTGATCACGCGTGGCATAGGCGTAGATTTAGGGGGGGACACAGGGGATGCCCCCCCCCCCCAATAATTAGAAGAGATACATTTTCCCCCCTCAAAAAGTAAGGAAGACAACCCTATTCTCCCCAAAGGTAAAAATAGTTCAGGATGTTGAAACACTTATATATCCCTCCTAATTGTTAATACATATTTCATTTTGCTGTGAAAAGCACCCCCTCTCAAAATCAATTTCTCTCTTCATCCCAGAATCAAATCTTTTGGTGTGCATATTTGCCTGACTGGTGTTAATAAGTGGAGTAAGTTTCATGAGCGTCAGACTTTCCTTGTGGGAGATAGCAACCCTAGCCCAACCCTAACCCTACAGAAAATGATGAATGAACAATACAGTAGAGTAACTATTTGAAAGCAATACAGAATGCCTGAGAGCCTTACTGCTTTATATTCCATTATATTTATGTCACTGGGAGCCTGTTGTCTTTTCCTTAACAGAAATTAAGACTTGTCCACCATAAATAAATAAACCCTCACTTATAATGTGTCCTCCCCAATGTTGAAGCAAAACCTACGCCCTTCACGCATGGATGTTATACCGTCTGCTGTATGTCCAGGTTTTTTCTTCGCAGTAGAACCAAAAACGTAAACATTTCTTGGGCGATTCTTGAGCTCATGTGCCAGTGTCAGTAGGTGAAACCAGTTTGTAACTACCCTACAGATAAATACAAAGAGAGTTGTGGAGCTGATAGGCTTTGTCAACTTTATGTCAAGTCGTTTGGCGATGAATTTAACCGACATTCATTGATATGAAAAAGTTACCCCCTATAGATTTAAGCAGGATATAAAGATTGTAGAGACTGCTCAAGTAAACATCCACATTTACCTTATAGGCCTCAGCACCAGAAGGACGCCCCTAGACATATCTCTCTATTGAATGGTAATTCAGTTGTGTTGAAGACGCCTGCTGCAGGCAGCTTCTCCAAACTCCCTCGGGCCTTCACACATGCAACCGCCCTGTCAGCATCCAACACTTTGAAAAGGTGAATAATATATATCAGCTGGGGCCACCGGGTGATGAGATCCATCTATCCCATTGAGGTTAGAGGGGAAAAAACCTTTTATAGCTTTCGCAGGCTTTCTCCTCCTGGAACGACTGTCAAAACACCTTTAACTCCGTCCGTCAACAGCAGTGGCACCGACTCTGTGGAAAGCTTAATGCATCTTTCATGATGCATGCTGGGGGAATTATCGCTCCAGAAGAAGGTTCTGAGATCAGCCACAAAGTCCCGGGACATACGGGGAGGATGAGAGAACTAATAGAAAGGGAAAGTAGTGAGGATATTTTTTTTATAGATGGGTCACACACACGCGCGTCTTTTCCTCGGCATGGATTAAGAAGTCTTTTAACAAGTGTTGTCAAAGCTCGTGGCGATTCCAGGAGTCATTCAACTTTCATATCTACGGAGGCGCACGGCTGTCTGCTGGGTATTAAGTCAGAAGTCACGGTTACAGGCTTGCCTAGGAGTGTGATGTATAATTAACTTCATCAAACGGGATTGTTTGCCTTGCACTTTGAGGTTCTGCAAACAAAGCCCTACTTAGGCTAAACGTGTGCAAGCAAAGGGGGGGAAGGTAAAGACTGTAATTGTGCAGCTCAAGACCAATGCGACTTTCTTTACGTCAAATTCTGGTGAGTGGGAAGCAATTGGGAATTGAAATGTATGCTAAACTATTCTCCCTGCCTAGAGCCTATAGAGCTCAGATTTGGAGACTGTTAATGTGATTAAAGGGTCTCGCAAACTTTAACTGATGGCTGAAACTGTTTGTAGTGAGAGGATCTTGGGGTAACAGTGGTGCAGCGGGACAAAGCATGTGTGTTGCTTTCTTTTATTCTCAGGACCACATTAGCACTGCATCAAAATCAGAAAACACCTCTCTTCCTTCTTACGGAAGAGTACAGGGGCAAAAGAGAAAAAATAAATTTGAAATGTTTTCATGATGCACTTGGGAATAGCGTCCAAATGTTGAGGAAAAAATGTTAAAACAATTTTGGGAATACAAATAAAATACCATGTTGAGAATAATTTCGACAGGTAAAGGCTGTGGTAAAGTTGGGAAATATGTCGACAAACTTCCAGGATCAATAACTCATAAGTAAAATGGTATCAAAACATAAACAGTGTAGTATCTTTGTTTGCTACAACCTCATTTTTACCGAAACCATCTTCCTCTAAGCTGAACTCATAACTGCATTGTACTGAAGGTATTGAATATTTTTCACTTCGGTGTTGTTTTTTCTAGACAGCGCTGACAAATCACAGCCCCCTGCACATATCAACAATATATTAGTTGAGCTTGGAGGACATCTCATTTCAGCAAAAAAAAATTAGGTTGTAATCCTATTGTCTACCTATAGCAATGATGCATCGTTTGTGGGTTTTTTTTATAAACTTTTGCTTATGGGTTATTGTTCCGAAAAGTTAGAATCCAACTTTACCTGTCAAGTTTATTCTCGACATTCCATTTCGCCTTTATTCATAAAAATGTATTCGCACTTCTTTTTATAAAGTGCAACATGAAGAAAAGAAAAAAAACTCTAATTTTTCTACTCTCCATCGGACCTTATACTCTTCCGTATCATTCTCATTCATTTCAGAAAAACAACTATTTGTTTGCACAGTCGGGGACCTGACAGCACAGGCAAAGAAACGCAGGATGAGAGGTTAAAATTGATTCACGGAAACCTATACAAGAATTCATACATAAATCAATGTTTAAAAAAGGAAAGAGAAATTGTCCGTAAACACAAAACATTCTCACGGTTCATATAACTTCTTACTTGCAAATAAACTTCTAAAGTTAGCGAGCGTGTCATTCCTAACTTCACGACTAAGTTTTCTGACTAACAGTAATTCACAAAGGGCAGGTTTCGCAGACATGGATTAAGCCTAGTTCTGGACTAAATTGTACCTTCAATGGACAATCTCCATTCAAAATTCCATTTAGTCCAGGACTTGGCTTAATCCATGTCTGTGAAACTGGCCCAAAGTGTTGGATTGCTTTAGAGCGGCTCCGCTGTCTTAGAGCAGTTATACGAATACATCTGCTGTAGAGTCAGGGTGTTAAGATTTACAACACCTAAGATTTGTTAGGTTAACTGAAAAAATAAAAAAAGGCAGATGGTGTTTGACGCCAGATACAAGCTACTGGACATCATTTTGTTTTATGTATGTATATCTAAGCCCCTTTGAGAAATGTGTTAATGAAAGTTAACTTTCTTTGACACAGACTGATTGCCTGTCAAACCAATCACTGCCGAGATTGAGTTACTAAGGCCCTGTTCTCACGGCAACACGAAACGGTGCAAACGCGGAAAAATTACTGCGGTTGAGCAGCTATTTCTGGCACCGCTGGTTGCCCCTGAAGTCCCTTTCATTTCCCCCAGTATTCCCACAGCATTAGTTATGCCAAATTGATGGACCAAACATGCTTTCTCCAAAACAAGATAAGACCTGATCTAAAATTATTTGTCATAATATGGACTGAAAGTCGGTCAGCGGAGGATTTTCTCAGGCATCTTTTGAAGTAACACATCAGTTTTACAGAACAATAATGACTGATCCACAAAGTAAACAGGGTTGAAAGGAGACTAGCCAATGTTTTGGTTTCACATCGGTTCTTTAATAAAAATGAAACTTCAAACATGGGATGTTAATTACTTCAGAGGATGAGATAAGTATTTTATCTCCCAGGGTTGGATGTAATAAGTTTGTGGTAAAAACTTCTTTAAGTCCAGTGACCTTTGGCTGTGAGTGAAAGACACTTCTTCTAGATTCTGGTGAGTTTGGTTTCAGGAAAACAAAGATGGAGGCAGTGTGCATCTCTGTGACATCACATCCTGTGTACGGGGTTGATGCCCAGCATTTCAAAGCCTTTGGCCATGACGGCGGCGGTGGCTTCACACAGCAGCATCCTCCACATGTTAATCTTCACCACCTCACCTGGAGAGACACACAGAGGAGAAGAAATATTGAAGATGTTATGTCATAGAAAATACAGTCCCCTACTGCTCAATAAATAAAGTATGGGTCCAGGAGTTGGTAACTTGTCAGTTCCAGGTTGACAAATACAAGCTTTTTACAGAGCTCTGGTGCACTCTGAAGTCAAATGTATTTATTTCTTCTTGTGGAAGATCAGAAAATAGATCACATCAGCTGTCACTAATTAACATTTATTCACTGTGTCACAGGATGACAAGCCAAAATAAAAGTTGGCTGCTGCCCAAAACATAAGCCCTTTCTCTAGCTGATGCGTCACGTCAGTTTCAGGAGTCCCCATCTCTCATTCGTTCATATTATATATTAATTATTGAATTTTTGAACCAGGACTTTCAGCATTTGGATAAAAACTATCAGATTGGACTCTGTAGCAGCAGATACTCAATTTTAAAGGGAATCACGATAAAGGACCAAAACTTTTATTAGGACGTCTCCATTTGGGAAGGTAATTATTTTCAAAATTATTAAATTTACTAATCATATAAATAATTTGAGAATTACATTTTTTCCACAGTAAGCTTTTGCACTCTTTTTACAAAACAGTTAAAGAATTATAAGTGGATTATTAGTGGGCCTGTGCACGTACTCAGATGGAAAAGAAATTGCCAGTGGTAACGGATAAGAGGGAAAAGACAAAGAGCAGGGGGAGCACATGAGACAAACAAAAACAACCACAGACAAAATTGAGCCGTCGAGGTGGATGGGCGATACGGGGGGAGAGACTGGGACACATCGGTCAGAGGTGAAGTGTGGAACGACACCAACAAACAACAATAAGGTCAGAGGGCGTGTTTAATGATGCTGTCATCCCATAGCGACGAGCTCCAATGCCACGGCAACACATTAAAATCAATGGAGCTGGACATCTGCAGCCACACGCAACATCCATGACTGCGCCGCCCGTCCACCCCGTCGGGCCAAATTACCGCACGGAGCAGGAATCCAATGAAAATGAAAGTGTGTAATGAGCAGCAGAGGGTGCATTAAACAGACAGGTCGTTAAATGGGCGTGAAACGTCGATTGGTCATTGACAGACAGCAAAATTAAGCTAGTAATTTTCACAAACAAGCCGACACGTCTAAGGGCACGGGACAGAGTGCCGCTGGTGTCAACCGGTAGCTGATGAGAAAGAGCATTTGAAAAGACAAAGGGAGGCCAAGCATTTTTACATTTTCAACAGGTTTTTGCTTTTACAAACCTGCAATGAAATATTAGCCATAGGTACTTTTACCAGTAATCAATTATCTCAATGACATTTTCTTTGTTTTTTTTTCACATTACATTTATTAATTTGCCTGTTCTTATTTTCTATATGGCTGTTGAAACCCACAATTTTCCAAAATACAACCACGGATATAATCTTAGTAGGAGTTCACGGCCCTTGTGGGAATGCTACCTGGTTTGCTGCCTGACAGCTTGATTAAACAAACTAATTTACAGAAGCCCCAAAAGATCTTAATTTATTTTTTAATCTAGTATACAGAACTCAGTGTTTGTGGGCTCTGTTGATCCATCTTGTGTGTAAAAGTTAATAAGAAAATTGTCCCACTTCAAGACAAAGCCTTATGAAACTACCGCGAGGCGTTCATTTCAGCTGATATTGAGCTTTAGTGTTGCATATTCCCAAATACATTGGCAAAGGAATTAGCACAAAACATGTGTGGCCAAAAGAATGCTGACTGAGGGGGCATTAACCTAATGAACTGAAATTGAGTAATGTATTCTGCTGTTTATTAACACACAGGCACACACACTTCATATCAGTCTGAACTGTATAACTTTTACCAAAGCAAAAATTACATAAAATAATAACCTCCAGCTGGGGGTTACTGCCACAGCGCTAACTGAAAATTAGCATAATTTAACAACTCTATAAGCCTAAAGAGTGAGCACTTCAGCGCTCTGCAGGGAACAGCCTTCCCCCGGACATTAGAAATATGGACTCACCTCTCACCTTCAAATCCCACCTTAAAACACATTTATTTAGGCAGGCATACTCACCCATGGACTGAAAATCTGCTGCAAGCTCTGTGCTTTTTAAACTTGTTTTAATTGTGTTTTTGCCTTGTTTTATGCTTGTTAGGCGACCTTGAGTGCCCTGAAAGGCGCCATATAAAATAAATGCATTATTATTATTATTATTATTATTATTATTATTATCATTATCATTATTATTATTATTATTATTATTATTATTATTATTATTATTATTATTAATAAAAGAGCTAACAGTGTTCACACAGCTTTTTAGTGGAAAACCTCTCAGACGGAAACTTGGCTGACTTCCATTGAGAAAAGAACATATGAAAAAGAATGTATGAACTTTTTTTTACCCTGTTTGACATTGTGACTTCGATATTTTGATAACTTATCAGCATCAGTGGTTTTCAAACTAACACTTTGCTTTTGGTGGTGCTGTCTTATCAGAATTTGATGGAGGATTGATATCAGTCCTGTGTCAGTGCCACACTGGCACGCAGGGATGGTTGTGAAGACTCAGTGCGTTTACATGCAGACTCATTATCGGATAACTAAACGAATAAGACCTCAACAGGACTTTTAAACTGCATGTAAACACCTTTATCCGATCTACTTCGGACACAAATCGGCACAATAACGGACAAGAGAAGTCGGATAAGAACACCTAGATAAATCGTTCATTGTCGGCTTTCTCTCTGCATGTATACAGGGATCGGATATCACATATCGGACTTCTCGTTCTGTGCTCGTGTGCCTGCTCGTGATAGGCTACACCATGGGTTATTGACGGAAGGCAACCGGACGTTGCTCTAAAACCACTTGTTGAAAGCATGGTTGAAAGGGCTACAGCGCCACCTAGCATAGTGGAGACAGCCATGCATCGGACATTTATCCGATTTCTGAAAGGCCATGTATACTCAGACAAGTGACACGGTTCGTTCGAGTGTCTTGTTCGATATATGTGATAATCCAATCTAGTTGTGCCATGGAAACGCACTGACTGTTTCCCTTTCAATAAGTTTCCTGTTACCTTCACCTGAGCCCAACCCTCCTCTAAGCGCAATGTAAAGTAGGACAAAATCCCATCCCTAATAAGTTTCCCATAAGTATTAAAAAAAAAAAAAAACCCCGGGTAGTGTACCTGTCTGTCTGTCCTTCTCTATGCAGTAGCAGCTGTCGTAGAACTCTGTGAACGTGGTGGCCAGCTCGTACAGGTAGTCGCAGAGTGTGTGGAGCAGAAGGTCGTCCAGGATCTTCTGTAGGATCTCAGGGAAGCGCAGGATGCACTTCCCAAGCTTCCACTCCTTCTCATGGTCCAGCAGAACCTCAGAGGTCTCAGCCGCTTTCCTCAGAGTGGCCTCGTCAATGTTGGCCAGGCGAGCTATGGACCTACAGCATTGTAAGACAATTACATTAATAAAGATGTGGCATATAAGTAAGTTATTCAACAGCTTTTGACCTGCTTTCATAACAACAAGTGTTCCCATAGTAATTCAGCTCCACAGGACTTTTGATAGAGATTTTAATAATACGAGGTATTGATTTGAAGTGATTCTGACTTGGTTGGTCTGACTTGTTATTTGATCAAAAGCATAACAGTGGTTTTGCCCACCTCTGCAGACAACATGACACAGATATCAGTGAATAAATGTTGTCATTAAGAATCATAAACCTCCTTTACAATAAGGCTCAGCTATAACATCTTTATTGTAATATTGTGCTGGTTACAAAGTTAAGTACCATGTCATTTCTTGATAATAACAATGAAATACATATACTTATTTTTTGAAATTAGGTTAGAACAGGTTGTTGTGCTTTTTTCAGTAAATATTTATAGTTATTACATTGAAAATTAAATGTGTTTTTGCAGGTCAATCTTAAAATTTGGAACGCTTGGAATAATGAATGAGGAGGACCATCAGTAATATATCTGTGTATAGAAATGACTGATGATGATTTAACATGTGAATGTGGTTAAAAGGTATTTGAGACAAAACAAACCAACCAGAAAGACACACAACGCTGCAAGCACCGTTCTCTCTTCTTGCCAGAGTTATCAAAGAATTATCAGTGTGACAGAAAAAAAAGAGAGATGAGGATCAAAGCAGAGTTCTTCTACCCCGGGATCATTCCAGCATTTACCAACAGGAGATTGTTCCTTTTGTACCAAAGAATAAAATCACCGCGACTGTGACTCAGCCTGCCTTTCATGTCAGAACGTTTGTGATAGCACACAGCCGTCAGATCAAGAGAAAGTTGATCCGTCGCAGATTAAATAAAAAAAGAAAATACATATTTGAAGCAGATCAGCGAGCAACAACCGTGAATGCCTCCAGTCAAGTTGATTTAAATTACTTGTTCGACAAATCCGCGCGTCTAAAATGCAAAGGTTTATTGCTTTTTCTGTGTTTCGTATCATTGTAAATCAAATATCTTTTAATAACTGTTTTTTGAACCAACAAAATAACTTCAGTCAACTTCAACACATGTAGTTTCATGGATAAATGAATGATTTCTTCATATTCACTGTGGTTTGAATCAAACTGTTATTTGAACAGCTTTTACAGTCAACACAGGTAACTGAACTTTAACACCTATTATAACATCTTCTCCGTTTTCTATTTAATCGGTACCAAATCAGACACTTAAGCTTGCATTGTTGTTTTACCGTATTTCTTCCAAACATCAGTTACCTGGGGAAAATAATCATCGCAATATGAACTGAAATCATCACTTGCAGCCATAGTGTGAGTGTCTTGCAAAACATATTGAGTGCAACCTGTCAGCAAGTTGTGGCTACAAGTGTCTGCTGTTCTCTTCTTCCTTTTTCCATTGAGATCCCCCCCCCCCCCCCCCCCCCCCCCCCCCTGTGTTACTATCTTTTCCCTCTCTGTCTTCTCTGACACTGGAACACCCAGAGTGGGACCAGCCCAGTCACTGCTCTCTATTGAACTGAATGATGCAGGAACATGGAATCCTCTCAGGCGAGTCTGCTCAGTCATCCCCACTATCCCCCCCTCAACCAAGATCAATCTTTGCCGGGCACTTTGCCACCCAATGTCTAACACCTCCAGGGGAGAAGGCTGGAGTGGAAGGGGGATGGAGATGGTCACTCGATACATGGGATAAGGAGTGAGGAGAAATTGGTCTCGTCAACTGGAAATACCCCAAAGACTAATCCCTCGCCAAAAGCTACAACAAGGGACCAGCCAGGCTCATCTGATATCGGGTAATGAAAATATACTGGTGGGAGGTTCCTCCCAATCTTTGCCGGGCACAGAGTGGAGAAACGTGTCTGAGGAACTCAATTTAACTTTTCAAGATAATTCTAAGGTCCCAGAGTGAGCAGTAGGACTTCGGTTTGAAACAGAGCGAGTGAATCATTTTACAGCTGCAGCAAGAATCTCTTCTTATCTGATTAATAGAACAACATACTGAACAGAGTATTTCTACTGCATCATCATATATGAACTACTAGTGTCACATATCAAAGGCAAAATTCTAATTTTCCCTCACATCCTGGGAGTTCCGAGTTCCCAGTTGGAAATTTCAAATGTAACACCCCCTTTGGTCCTATTTCCTACTTGGAAACAGGACAAATCACGCCAACCCCGACATCAACATTCAACATGGCTGCTCAGGGCACGAACAGTAAGTAAACACACCAAAACATTTGAAATCTAATGTGACCAATGAGTGAACCCTCACCTAATGCGGGTGAAGGCGTAGAGGAGGTAGGCTGCCGTGTTGCCTCGGTCGTCCAGCATCTTGTCAAAGGAGAAGACGTAGTCGTTGATGCGGTTGTGGGACAGATCGGCGTACTTGATGCAGCCAAAAGCCACAGACCTCTGGGCTTTGAGCAGCTCATCTGGGGTCAAGACCTGCAGAGAAGACAATTACCATCAACTTTCACTTTATAAAGCAGACACATTGAGTCAGGAGTCCACTATCTGCCCCATCACCATTTCCCTCCAAACATTCTTTAAAGGCATTAAATATTCTGATAACTCTTGTGGCTTTTATCAGCTTGTAATTACTGCAGGCAGTACTTCACCTTATGCTTCCAACAGTACAAACCAGTGAGTTGAATTTAATCCAAATAATGAATCTAATTTACTAACCTCGGGCAAAGATTAGATTGACTTATTAAGTCGTAGCCTTCCCCTGAATCTATATGTGACGTGTCCAATACCGCAGAGAAGAGTGGGAACAGATTGTGACGGGGGGATTATGCAGGACATTTTATGATAGTGATTCGATTGGAAAACAAAAAAGATACAGTCAAGAAGAGATTTAGAGACTGGGGAAATGACCTGGCATGACAGGAATAAAACGCAAAGGCAAAACAGCACCAAACATGACAGGAAAAGGCCGGGGCTAAGCTGCTAATTTTGCCATAACTGTTCGACTAAGCGTCCTATCACCACAACACATGGTACTTATCTTCACAAAATGTGTGGCAGAGGTACACCAAAACATCTGAAGCCCAGTCAATAGGCGGCCCCACTAACGCCATGATAGAGGTTATCAATATGCAGAAGGCACATTCAAAATGTCTCTGATATTTTCTAGTTTTCATTATCAATTAATGGAGCTATCGATCAGTATTTCTCAATTAATAGTTTAATCATAAGTCTAAACCATTTCAGAAAATTGTGTAAAAGAGCACATCACCAAATCCCTCACACGCTGGAGCTCGATTATCAAAATAGTTGCCGATATATTTTCCGACATTCCGCTAATTGATTCATTGACAAATTGTCACTCCTCTAGTTAAAGCCCTGATGACCGGCCAATAGCAGGGAAGGGCAGTTCCTAACAGACACACAGGGACGGGGACTGAGAGGCCAGAATACGGTGTGAGACTACAGGACAGGGAACAACAACACAGAACATCACAAGTATAGAACCCAACACAAAAGAAGAACAGAGCTGGCTATGATACAACACAACTGGAGAACACCAGTCTTAGCAGCAGTGTTAACGGTGCAGGCTGTGGTTCATAGGGGCCAGGGGTTTGGGAGTTTTTGGTTTAATGACGCTGGGTTAGCAGATGGTAGACGTGGGCACCGACCCAGACACGGAGCACAAGAGCCAGGCCAGAAGTGCCTAAAAGGGGGAACTGTGTTGGCACAACCTTCTCAGCATTACAAATCATAGCGGTTCAACTGGAAGTCACTGGCTGTTTACACTGCACCAAATGCTTCACATAATACTTAACCGGGTCAGGTTGTGTTGTTTTCCCCCTCATTTCTGTCCACATCCAAGTTTAATCTGAGATACAATAAAAAACCTTCAACATCAGTTGTTGCAAACACACACACTGATATTGACCAGAGAACAAGTTTGCCTTGTTAAAGGAGAACAACAGCTAACAAAGGCCTTGGGATGGAGGAAGAAGGCTTGTTAACCGATGGTTTCTGGGTTGAAACTGGAACAATCTAGGGTCAAGGCAGGGAGGTGAAAATATAACACTTCCCATTCCTAAACAACTAACATTCACTGCTTTTAACGAGGCTGATTTGAGCTGCAAAAGTAGCCAGTGATGAGGGAACGTGTGTTGTTGTAGCAGGTGTTATTTGTGAGAGTGAGACAGCGCACATTCATCAAGTCGTCCATGGAATAGGAGAAAAAGCTACAGAGACCGTGATTGCGGTGAAATCTCAAACACTGGCAAAAAGTTTGTGACAGATAATTTCATGAGCTAAATGTCGGGGTAAAGAGACATAATTAGGCTCCATGGAATTTCATGCAGACGCAACAGAACCTTCAATTCAAGAAAGTACATTTAGATCTTAAGCGTATGCAAAGCACTTTCAGAGCCTTCTTTTTCTAACACTCTTTTTTTCCTCAGTCTTAGTAGCACTGACGATTATTTAGTCCGCAAACTGCTTCGGCCCAGGGTGAACTCTTGATAAATACTTAATGAATTGCAATAAAATATGCTGCCAATGTCCTTGTTCCCCCGCACACTTGGGTGAACCGCCAGTTTTCCATCTAGCGTCATCGTCCGGCGAAAAAAAATACATTTGTTATTTGGTTTATGACCAAATACCTATTTTTTTTTTTGAGGAATTATCAAATGCTAGCCCAATAAACTACAATAGGTGACGAGGGTTAATATTAACTGGTGGACACCATGCATTTTACATTTTTCACTTGAGAGCATTTCAGCATGCTAACTCATTATCCATTTTCCGAATCAGATCAGAGTTAACACTTGAGCCAAAAACCCAGAAATCTGACATATGTGTGACTAAACCAGTGGGGCTGCAGACAGGAGGTTGGAGCTCACACACACTATACAGACACATGATGAAAAGATGGAGGGAAGGAAGAAATAAATAGGAATAGAGAAAAAAGAGTGTGTGTTATACAGAGACGGCAAACAGTGGGGTCGTCCACAGGGCTCCGCAAATGAAGAGGAAAAATGTCTCCCGGCGTTGTTTAAAAATGTTCAGTCATAGTCGCCTTGGGATGTGATCAGAAAGATCCAGAGAGCCTGCGCCGAATGAACTAAAGGCTACAGTGGAGTGAGACGCTCATTACTAGAAAATAAACCTCGTCATTCATGGGTGGGCGCACAGCAGAAATAATGAGCCGGTCTCCTTCTGAGTAAATGGCTGCTTATCAAAGTTTGACCATGGGAATCCAAAATGCTAATACAAAATTACTTTAATACACGCTGCAATAATGTGCAATATTCTGATTAAAAAATTATTCCAGCGGACTGTAACCAAGAAAGCTTTCGACAAATTATCCTAAGCGGAAAAAATTAGAGCCGTAAAGTAGACTTCTTACAGATGATTAAATCTGCTGTAAATCGGTCGAAAATTAAATGCTGGCATGAGGATTTTGTTTTTCTGTTTTCATTATTTATGTCCCTTCCAACAACTGAAATGTGCATAACGCTACGGGTGACTGGATGAAGTTAAATCGTGTCAATGGATAATTCTGATGTTTTTGTTATCAAAGTGTGGATTTCTTGCTATCCACAACCTAATACAATCTACACTGCATTCTTTATCCCAAGGTAAAATTGTCGTCATAACTTTCTGTTGCAGTCAGACCCATTCTTAAGGGTCGGTTCACCCAAGCAGAACTCTTGCTGATAGATTTGGCTTTTATTTGTCCCATGTTTTATGCCTATGCAGTATAAATGAATGGAAATGTATGTGTGCTGCATGCAACATTGAGAAACACTGTCCCCGTTTGACAAATTAATCTTTCCTCAAGGTTCACAAGATACTTTATCTGCATCTCGCGGCCTTCATCAACAAAATAGAGTTTGTAGCTGTGATCACCTGTTTTCACTTGCCATAAAGCGAAGTCCCTCAGTGTTAGGTGTGGAAAATGCAGCAAAACGCAGATAGGTGGATCCTGAGTTGTGATTAATTTTGTCAAACGACTCTCAGTCGCAAGATCAAGAATAAACTTTCATGCTCCATTGCTCCCGTTCCTCTGTCACAGCAGCTTTCACAGGGACTATTTCTTCATTACAAAGTTAGTCGTTCCAAAGAGGATACCCCAAGGAAAACTGCTTTTGGACAGACATGCTGAATTCATGATGTGGGGTGAGCATGACAAATTAAAGTCACTTCTATTGTTATCGGGCGGAGGCAAAAACCTTAGATACTACACTGTAAAAATGAGAACCTAAAATTGCTAGCCTAAAAATGATTTTTCTGTAAATTATACAAATGATTTTGTTGTAAACTAAATCAAGATATGTCTGTATGAAAGAGAATACGTTGGCACAAACTCTTTTTTTTTTTTTTTTTACAGTGTAGTATCTTTAAAATCTAGACATAAAACTCAAACCGTCTGCAGGGCTACAGGTAAGAAAATATGAACCAACCACTTAAACCAGCAATTCTCCCATGTCTGGTCTGTACTCCTACTCCTCCTCCACCATGTCTTTCCCCTTTATTAATGTCACCTTCCTTTTTTTAGTTTACGAGACAGTGGAGGGCAGCGTTCTTTATGATTCAAAATTCAAAAACCTCTTATGCCAGGATGGGGTTTTTATATCCTCCAAACATCATCAAAATAATGAAGAAAGTAGAGAGGGAGATGGTCTCGCTCCTGTTTTAAATTTCCACTGTCAGGCACGGCCCTCGTTTCCTAAGAAATGATGACTCTCACCTTGTCTCTCTCCTTCTCCTTCAGTTTGTCCATGGACCTCTTCAGTCCTTCTTCTAGCAGGTCCATCAGCCTCACTGTGTCTCCAGATCGCGTCTTAAACTTCTTCCTGATTGGACAAGACGAGAAGAAAAAGTTTAGAGAGATGGAACGGTTTATGGTACACTCTTTAAAAAGGTGAAGTCAGCGATTCTGGAGAACGTTTGTTGTCAAAATCACTTTTTGACACAATCAGTGAATATCTTCTCACGTTCTGCTACCTTTCCATATCGTGTGTGCGCTGGAGAAAAGGAAATCGTCTGTTAATACACAGCCTAGGCAATGTAAATGGGTATGTAAACAAAGGGGAGCCACCATAGCCAGCAACATGCTCTAGGCATGACGGGTAGAGGATTGTGAGGAGATGTTCACTGATTTGACAAAAAGTGATTCCGACAATAAGCATTCTCCAGAGTCGCTGACCTCACCTTGAATTCAGCAGAACACACACAGTAAATCTCCTGTGTGAATATACAATCTGGGAAAACTGAAAAAAAAAAAAAAAAAAAGTTCAAAGTGAGTTGGTCGGCCTGAAAAAGAGACGTCCCAACATCCCCAAACAGAACTTTCCTGCAGCTACTGAAGGTTAGACGTCCTGTCCACAATAATTACCAAGACAACAAACTATAAGATTACTTCTCACCTCGGGGTCATGCAATTTGTACAATCAAGCAAATCAGAGAGGAGCACCACCACAAAGCAGAACCTGAGCCAAAAAACACTTAATAACCCCCACCTCCCTCCCCGCCCCCCCACCCACACCTTCTTCTCTTCTCCTGTTTACATGCAGCTATTAAGAGCTCCCCCTGTGGCTGCGTTAAGCCCCTTATTGTCTGAATGAGCGATTATAAAAAAAACACAGCGTGATAAATTTCTAATGGAGTTTGGAGGAGCGCAGTCATCGTGGGGCCAATTTACGCCCCCTCAGGTAACAGTGGGGCGTTTAGCAGCACTCCTCCTCCTCCGTGAAGCGTAAAGCTAACCTCCCTGCTCTCCGCTTGGCTCTTCTGCTCCGGACCAAACAACAGCGTGACAGATAAGTGTTCAAATTATAGAGCGTGCCTCACCTATCAGGCACACTGTAATTACTGCTTACTGTTAAATAAATAATACACAACGCAGGGAAGATGGGTCTAGTACACACAGACACAGACAGAAACAGACACAGACACAGACAGACACAGACACAGACACACACACACACACACACACACACACACACACACACTGTGTAAGTACAAAACTGGGATTGAGAAGGGACTGGGAAGTTGAGGAGAAGGGCAGAGCCAAGGAGAAGGTGAAGGTGAAGAAGTAGAATCAACCAGTTGTCCCCCATTTTAAATTCCCAAGTGTGAAATGCTGCAAAACGCTAATAAACCAATTTGCATTTCAAGCATATTATGAGACTGTATAATCTGTTTAACAGTGGTATTAAGATGGACGGCCAATTAATGTGGCCGGTTAATGGCACTTTGAGATAATTGGCACGGACTGATAACTGAGCTGACAAGGACGATCAAAAAAAAAAAAACTGATCGTGTCTGTAGATACTGCAAGGAGCCTCTTCAATGTGGCCGCTGTGGAGCAATGTTAGGGATTCTTTGTTTTTTTAACCCAAATACTTCCCTGGTTTCAATTTTACACAGCTGGACAGAAATCCAGAAGTCCCTTATGGAAATGCATTACACAAACACAGCCAATGAATATATGAGCATGTTGGCAAGGCATCATGCTCAACTTTAAAGAAAAGATGCGTTGCAGCTGTCAGTCTTTCTTCAGGGTCGTGAGGAGTGAGCTGATTCAAATGTGAGAGTAAGAGACACGTCTTGAGCAACTCTTAAACTTGCTTTGATGCTGTCCAACTTTTAAGTATTGTTGTCCACCTATTGCGGGACGTGTGTGTTCCGTCCTGCTTCTCCCATGCTGAGTAATAGCAGCTTCACATCCTCAATGAACTGGAGTTCACACAGTGACTTTGCTGTTTTTTTTTTTTGTAGAAGCGGCGGTATATTGTCCTTTTTATTTGTCAATGCAGTCGTGTAGTAAAGTCCTGCTTTTATGTGTGACGATAAATGTAATAAAAGAAAATGAAGCACTCGTGATAAAGCTAGAGTGAAGGACGTCCAGGTGATTATAGTGTGGTGGTGGTGGAGATGTCTCAGTGTAAACAGATACAACTCTGTCAGAGTCGTGCTGGCTTTATTACATACAGGACAATATGCTCAACAAAAAGGGCTGTCCGTCCTTAAATTAAACCAATTACGAACTTTTAAATATTTCTGAAACAGTCTAATTTGTCCTATCATGATCATAAATGACATGTTGCAGCAAACTAGCAAACAATCAGTGCAAAGAACGCTATTTTTATATAGTTTTCCTTAACACCTTTGTCATACGCTCACAGCACGCTCACCTAGGAACAGACAATTAGCATAGCTTAGCATAAAGACTTGAAGCAGGCGCAAACAGCCAGCTCGAATTGTCTAAATCTTTCAGAGATATTATTGAAGCATGTAAAACCTTGTAATACACCGGCTTGTTTTTTACGCTTTGGTTGTTGTACAGATTAAACTAACGAGATCTAGACGTGTTAACGTGGCTTTACAGGGGCTGGTAGGCGTGTCTTTTTACCTTAGGGCAAAGCCAGGCTTTCATAAAGGAATCCAGACCGAGTGATCCATTCTAAATGTATTCAGAGATTTTAATTTGCCCTGAGACGATTATATGGAATGAAAAAATGCTTTAGTCTCGTAATTGCATGATATTTTGCTCTAACCAGGATCCTTTATACAAATTATATGAGAAAGTCAATAGACTCCTTCTATCATCGCTGATGGAGACCATCCCTAAAATATTAAAGTGCCAATGATTTCTTGCATTTCTGGATACAGTAATCTCTTGAAGGTTCTGCATAAAAAATCCCTGGTGCTAAAATGTCCAACAAAAAAATCTTTATATGCATAGTTTTGCAGGGGCATAACTGCCTTTCTATGTTATAATAATTGCAATTTTGAGGCAAGCACCTGAATTGGCTTTTTGTGATCACAGATATTTGTTGACAGATTACTGTTAACTCTTCTTAGGCCTGACCAGGTGAAAACTCTGTTCCCTTCATTCAGTTGTACGTCACGTCTTTTAATCTTACATACATTTTACATCTTAGATGGGCAAAGACACATCAAGCTAATTCTATGACAATTTTTTGCCATCAAAGAAATAAAAAAATAATAATTGCAGTACTTTCACAGATGGGAAAAATGCCCTGTGTGTTTTAAACTCACTTGTCTTCCCCTAGCACCACCCCGAAGCCTGCATGCTCCACCCGGGTCACCTGGGGGTTGTACCAGCCAATCATCTGAGCTGCAGCAAACACCAACTGGAAGTGTGTGCCCTGAAAAGAGAAAACGCATACACACGCACAACATTCATTAAACCTATACCTTCAATGCCATGTTACTCTTTCCAAAGGAAGAGACTATTTAGCTACTTGTGGTACCATTCTAGCTCTTGATAGTTCCCAATCAACACAGTTAAGACTAAAGAGATTGTCCCTAATTTGGCCAAAGCATTTTGGCTAGAGTATTGGAAACATGTCCTAATGATGGAGATAGATGAAAAGCCTCACATGGTATACCGCCCAACCCTATGACTTCTTAAAGTTTTCTGCTTACAACTTGAGTAAGAAGCAGCAAATGATGATTTTAAGAGAGTTTGATTTAAGTGATGAATTGGATGCAGAAGTCTGGATGTCACATAAATGTGTAAATCTGAAGAGGTCTTACAGAAGGGCTATATAACTATTCTCTCACTAGATCAAAGAAATAATAAGTGTATACTTCTTCCTGCTCCTTTTCAGGCATATCACATCAATACAGATCATTTGTTTTCTTTTTTTTCTTTTTGTGAAGTCATTTAAACATTATGTTTATTGTATTTTTATGCTTTTCATGTTGTTTTGTATTGTTTTTGATATGTCTGAAATAAAATAAAAAAAATTCAAATAAAATGCTTTTCTGAATACTTCATTTATTTTGAAAAAACACATATCAATGTAGATAACTTTATATCCCTAAAACACTGTAAACAAGTTGTCCTTCACGCCATGCGACCACAGCCGAGGAATATTAAATGTAAGTAAATGTTCTCCTCCTTTGTTCTGAGCTGCAGGAGTTTCTGCTTCTTGAACAGTGAAAACTTACAGGAGTGAAACAAATGGTCCCCCTGCTCCCCATTATATATTCTTAGTTTTTCCATGTAGGATTTCTTTTGGTTTCAATTTTTTCTCCTGCTCGTCTATTTGAACACAATCCCTATATCCTCATTCTATGTCTCTCTCCGCCCACCTGTCCACTGTCTGTGACGTAGATGATGATGTCAGCTTTCTCGTCAAAGATCCTCTGGCGCAGAGCGGCGAGGTCCGACGTGTCGTAGGTGTAGCCGCCGTCAGACTTGACCACGGTGAGCGGGATGGACTGACCTGGAGCAAAGACTATCTTACGGCCCTCGTCCATCTCAACAAAACCTGGGTAGAGAGAGAGAGAGGGAGGGAGTGAGTGAGTGAGTGAGTGAGTGAGTGAGTGAGTGAGTGAGTGAGTGAGTGAGTGAGTGAGTGAGTGAGTGAGTGAGTGAGTGAGTGAGGCAGGGTGGAGGATAGACAGACAGACAGACAGACAGACAGACAGACAGACAGACGATGAGGGTACACAGGGGAAGGGGGGAGAAAGTGAGAGAATTATCATAATATGGGTATGATTGGAGGGGGAAAAGGAAACAGGATATTATGAGTGAAGTGTAGAGTGAATAGAGTGCAGAAACACAGGGAATTGAGGGTAAGAATGAAGAAAAGGAGACAACAGGTAGGGGCCGTTCATATTTGGAAGAGAACATTTACGAGACGTTATTGCCACCTTGTGGTCACCGATGGGAAAAACTGGAGACGATGTGTAAAATCTGAGGAATTTTCTCTTGAGATTGTCAGAGAAACTGTTGCATTTTATTTCCACTATGATCCATATGCTCTATTTGCCCCCTGTGCAATATACAGCTATTTCTCTATGTACTGGTGTTAACAACAGAGTAGTTTAAGCACTTTTCCACCAAATTGAATGAATAAAGAAATCGTCAGCATTGTTGTCCAGCTTTGATCTACTGCACACTGACCTTTCTCCTCAAACTCCTTGACCACCTTGGACATCAGGTTCTGGTAGAAGGACTCTCCTCTCTCGATGATCTGGATGTCCAGGCAGCTGTACACCTTCTGGAATTCTACATTTACCAGAAACGGAGAAAGAAAAATGCTTGAGGAGTTGCAAACTAGTTAAGTGGAGATAAAGTACACACACATTGCTTACAGAATTTACATAACTGTTCAATGCAGCATGATACACAATAAGGTGTATTGTATTATGATTTTTTTTTTTCTTCAGTGAAAATTCCTAACAACAGCGATATGTCTTAAAAAAGTTGATGAGAAGCACCCTACCGCTACGGGACACGTCACAGATGAGGTTCCAGGCCTTAATGAACTCGGGCTCTTTGCTCTGCAGTCTGACCACACACTGGTACGCTCGCTTCTTAAAGTCCTCCTCCTCGTCAAAGCGCTTCTTCGACTCCTGATGGAGGGAGAGAGAGAGGGGGAGGGAGAGAAATGACAAGAGAAGAGAAAGATATGAGAGTTCAGGCCGAGACAAGTATGGTGGTGGTGGGTGGTGTATGGACTGGAGCAAATGAGGTGTGGGAAGAAATGAGGGAAGACGACAGGAGAGGGAACACATAATGATCTGTTTTTATATACATACAGTGGCTTCACACAGTATTCAGGCCCCTTCACTTCTGGCATACTTTATTGTGCTATAGCTGTTATTCTAAATGGAAAATAATGTGACAATAAAGTGAAAGGGTCTGAATACTGTCGGAAGCCACTGCAAACAGTATTGTGACTTTGTAAAACTGACCTTGTAGAAGGCCTGCAGGTCACTAATGGGCGGGGAGACAGTTAGAAAGTTTGGGAATTTATCTTGCAGGTGGGCGATCAGCATGCCAAACTGTGTGCCCCAGTCTCCCACATGGTTCAACCTGAGAAATGGCATAAGAGGTGTCAAAATACAGACAGAATACCAAGACTGAGTCAGAGATGTCCTACTGTGGCCACCGTACAGAGGACAAAACCTTTTGATTTAGGCAATGGCAGCATTTTTGTGGTACAGATATTTGTATTTATTTTTTTGAAGAAGAGAAAATATGCCTCTCCATTTTGAATCCATGCAACATTCAAGTTTGCTGCTGTGAAATAACCATCACAGATTAACTGGGATATTATACTGTGGCCGTAGATTCTTGAAAGCAGCGACTGAACTGACCTGAGAACGTCGTAGCCCAGAAACTCAAAGAGCCGACACATGCTGTCCCCGATGATGGTGGAGCGCAGGTGGCCCACGTGCATCTCTTTGGCAATGTTTGGAGAGGAGAAATCTACCACCACCTTACCAAAACAGATACAACTTTATCAATTAACCAACATACAACAATAAATATAAACCTGTGAGACCTAAAGACAAAACCAAACATTTTTCATTCTTAAACTACTATATGTGTGACTAAGTCTTGCAGCTTAAAATGGGCACAGGAGCGTGACGAACCCTCTTCTTGGAGGCCAGCGGCGGAGGCTGCACTCCGTTGATCAGGAGGTTGCTCAACAGTTTGGACACAAAGCCCTTCTTCAGGTGGATGTTGATGAACCCTGAAGACACACAAGACATCAGAGGGGACAATGAGACAGAATCACAGCATATACACTGGTGTGAGCAATTCACTTTATTCACAAAATGTATCAAAAGTAGAAATTTAAAGCACTACCATACACATTTAATATAAAACACATTAAATTAAATATTTTTGAGGAATGATTTATAAAAGTCTGCATTTTCATTTAATTTGTTTCAGGTTTACATTGCCCAGATAGGTGTTTGCAATATTGTTCACTTAAGACAAATACAAATACAAAGGAGAGTCATTAAGATGCACTGTGCCTGCACTATCCCTGTGTGATGTTTTGCTGTACCTGGCCCTGCGATTTCAGTTTTCTGGACGAGTTCGTTGTCTGGAAGGTTCTGGATGATCTTCTCTGCGATTTCCCTCGGGTTGACTTTCATGCCCTTCACCTTCAGCATCTGCAAAGTCACAGACTTGGCTGAAAACAAAACTGATTCAAAAAGTAACAAAAAATCCCCAAAAATTGATTTTTTTTTTCCACAGATGATAAAAACCAGCCAGTGTCAGCAGTTGGCAACAAAAGAACTAATAAATTAAAAGCTGTGTGTCATCAGATGTCAAATCAGATCTCCAGAAAAAAAAAACTCACCTGGGACATGCCCATGGCACTGTTGCACTGGTAGTCTCCAAACTTGGGCTGCTGGTTGGGAGAGACAGACAGAGGAGGGTTGTCCAGCTCGGGGTAGGCTGCCCGGATGGCCTCGCCGAAAACCTCCTGGAGCCTCTGGTTGATGTTCAACATGGCTTTACTGCAGTGAGGGGCTGAGTGAGTGCTGCTGTCTTCCTGCAGGCTCTGAAGACACACACAGCACATCAGCCTCACTAACATTAATATGATGAAGAGAATGCTATTCTGTACTAGCATGGCAGAAGTTAAAATTTGATTGACAATTATCCCTTGCACAACATTTGCATTAAAAGAATGTTGAATCAGATATAATTTTTTATTTTGCAACAACACATTTTTCTTGGATTTGAGCGACATTTTTACATAACAAAACAATGTTTTGGTTGGTTTGGTTGTTCAATGTATTACTAATGTTAAATAAATTGTTCAGTCAGGACAAAACATTCATAAAATCTGAACCAAACCACTGTATAGCATAATAAACAATTATACAATGAACTAGTCCAAATACTAATACAACTGATACAACTACAGGCTTGAGAGAAAAGTGAAACATTCTTAAAATATTCTGGTTTTGTGCTTTCTAGGCAGGTTTTCTTATACTTAATCATAGATAATCATAAATGTTCAGTGACTCACCACCACCAACTTCTGAAATACTAAACCTACTTATCAGCGGAAGCTTTGAATCATTTATTAATGGCTCTGAACTATTTTCAAAAGCGTTATCTTTAATGCCAAAGTGCAGCAGGGGGTGGAGTGTTACCCATCTCACCCTCTTTAAGATGTTGAGGCGGTAATTCAACTTGGTGTTTTCGTCTCGCAGCTCGTCCAGACGTGGGGAGGGAGTCTGGTTCTTTGGCTGTTTTAGACTCTCAATTTCTGCAGAGAGACTCTGGATCTCACGCTCCTGAAAAAAATAAAACATTCGAAAAAAATAAAAACACACATTTAATTCAATTGTAACAGTCAGCCTGTGGTAAAATGTACGTTAAGCCATTTCAACACATAATCTTTCGTTTTAAATCATATGTCTTAAATCAGGAGTTTTCAAGGTGAGGATCAGGTGGAAAGAGAAGTTACTGAAGTTTGGTCCATTTATCGTTTGCTATTAACATGTCATTTATGATCATCAGAGGAAAACATTTGACTGTTTCAGAAATATTTAAAAGTTCCTCTTAGCACCTTAAAGCACAGTACATCAAAACCCTTTATAGATCTTGATGCCCTCAATTGGCAACACAAATCCCACTTCTACTCCGGGTCACCTACAATGACACACATCATTTTAGATCCATTGTGACTTTCTGATGACTTCATCACAAATACACGTCAATAAATCTGAGACAATATAGAATCTCCTTAAAGCAGAACTTACCTGAGGATCAACAGGTTTTTATGTTGTCCTCAGTATCACAGTTTTCCAGTGATAGTTGTCTGTGTCCTTCCACGGGCACAATGTAAAAAGTCCAGTACCATCTACCTTTCTCTTTTTGTCTGAGCCGCCACCCACAATGTCTGACTTCAAGCCAATAAAAAAAATACTACACAATGTTGTTTCTTATCAGACATTCAATAAAGTAAATCACTGATTTTATAGCAGCTGTAATTGAACTCTGTGCCACACTAAAACCAGACTGCGAGACAATAAAATGTGCATTAATTAACTTTATCCTTGAGATTCTCTAGGAGCAGCTCTCACTCTGACCAACCACTATTGCCAATGTTTCTTAAATCAGTCAATGACAATTATAAAATACATAATGAGTCATTTTAACTGCAATTTTCTAATTATTCAGAAAACAGACAATGTCACAAACATCTTAAATATATTATTTGTTTGAGTAGATGGTATTTTCCCCAGCTTCTATCAATCTGTATTTGAATCAATAACATATAACCTTTAAAGCTGGGTAAACTGGTTGGAGGTATAGTACTACTGCGCCCTACTACAAATAACTCTGATTACAAGTTAGGCCACAGCTTTGAGTCCATAGAAAAATACTACACCATGGCATTCAAAAAAAAATCAGACTCAATAAAGTAAATCATTGCTTTTATAGCAGCTATTATTGTACCCCGAACAAAACGGGAAAGAATACAATGTTCATTTATTAACTTTGTGACTATGACAAAGAGGTGTGTCAATGTTTCACTCAAGAAACGGACAGTAATTTAATGAGGAGCATAAAATAAAAGTTATTCTTAACTGCAATTCTATAATTATTCAGTAAACAAACTGGCACAAATGTCTCTATTTAATTTGGAGAGAACTTTTTAATAGACTTTATTTTAGTGCAGCTTGTCAGCTCAGTCTGTATTGGCATCTTTAAAATGTAGCCTATGAGGTAGCATACATTGGGTTGAGATGTATTAATTAACCCACTACTTCGCCTCTGCCTGTAGGGACTGATAACAAATTAGGGCACAGGGAGATTGATAGAACTTCAAGTTGAGTCAGAGTGAAAATGAAACTAAAAGCTGCCTGAAAATCAATACATGATGTTCGAACAAACTCTCTAATTAAAGACAGAGCCGAGAGGGTCCATGAAATCCATGTGTACATTTCACTCTTCCAAGTGAGCCTATTCCAGATGCTACTGAGGTTAATCCAGTTCCCTTTTCACCACATTCTCTTGGATCAATTATGCTCTTTAAAGTCGCTGTTGCATTAAATCATATAGCTCGACTTGATTTCTCCGGTCTAGATTTAAGAAGCAGCCATTGGTCTACTTCAAATCTTGAAAAAAATGTATTGATCAATTGTCATGTATTTATTTTATTTCAGGTAATTTAGAATAACTAAAATGACAGCAATAATGACAATGTGTCACTTGAATGTGACCATATTGGATCATGCCATGGCCATGCTGATCTGCATGATTTTAATTCGAAACGCATTTGAAAAAAAGATGCTACAAATAATTTTGGATTAAAAAAATTGCAACATCATAAAAAAAAATCATTGATAAAACTCTTCTCCTCAAGACTAAGCATTTTAAGGACTTTTAAAAGATTGATTTAAGTAATTTTACTACCAGTTAAGGCCTTAGTAATACCTAAATAAACGACTAAACCAGCCTTTCTTGCATAGTACACACAGAACACACCACTAGAGGGCCCCCAAACAACACTTACATAGTTGTGACACTTCTGCAGTCAAAGCCTATAACCTTGTGTTTGCATTTATTTTATAGCCAAAGCTGCATGTGTTGTAGTATTTAAAGGGCTGCATTTAATGTTTGTTATTATTGACTTTGCCTATCTAAAGCTTCTTTAGAAAATGTAAGTACAAACTGTTCTCAATGGAGGAATTTACTCCCATGAAACTCCATTTAATTATATTCTAATTAAATATGTCCTTGTTTACCAATAGAGAAGCAGACCTATAAAATCATCTAGTAAATTCGGCGCTAAAATAAGACATCAGATAACACACATAATGATTTGTATCAATGAAATCACAACCAGCAACACACTTGACAATGTTGACATGGGCTGTCACTGACATGAAAGTAAAAAAAACAAAGATAATAGTTCACATGTTCTACTACAATAAGTAGCCGAATGTGAGGTTATTGACCACTCACTCGGCAAATAGTGTTTACTTTGTTCAGTCATGTCGTTATTTTCAGTGCTACGCAGACATACATTACATTGATCACTTATTAGAAGGAGGGTCGGGGTTATTTGGTGCTACGGTGGCTTCTCGCGCACGCACGTTTAGCCTGATAATTACGACTATCCACATTCACCCCCAAACAGGCGGTTTACCTGCTGTAGCAGCCTGGCAGTGTACTCGGTTGAAGGGTCTCCCATCTTTCTGGAACTCTATAGAGTCGGCTGGATGAAGAATCTCGTGGCTGATGAAACAAACTACGAAAGGAAGAAATTCACAACTTTCGAGTTCACTTCCGGTATCCCTTTCTTCTTCTTCGTTGTGTTTAGAGGCCATCATAAAAGGTAAATACCGCTACCTAGCGACTGTATCAGAACAGTGTAAAAATGTATATACTATCTATGGTAAAAACTTATACAGTCTTCTATGGTTAAAACATGGCTTTAAAGTCTCTGGAAACCTCTTCAATGGTCAAATCAATATATGATATCAATGTTGAGTGTCTCAATAAGTCCCAATAAAAAAACATTAATTTTTTTGATATGAATATAAAAAAACAACTTTTCATGTCCAGTTTGTTTCACATAACTGTCTGTGCATATGGAAACTCTATATGATATCTAAATAATAATAATAATAATAATAATATATATATATCTCAATCAAGTACATCTAGCCTATATCTTATCCCAGAAAAAGACTAGAAAAAATCTTGAAAACTATTCATATGAAAGGTTTATTAATTTACAAACACACCTGTTTGACACTAAAGAGTAGTAGAATAAAAGATAAATGAAAGGAATTTGAACTAAAACAAAGACCCAATGAAACACATCAAAATAGAAGAGAAGAACTTTTTTATTTGTTGTGAAACTACAAAACATATTGTTTATTTGTGTTTTTTGTTGTTTTTTTCGTGTGCTGGTGTAATATTTACAACTCTGGTCGACAGTACAGTGTCTGAGAATAAAATTCACAGCTTTTCGGGACTCTCGCGATAAACAGAAAAACAGGAAAAGCACACCCAAATCACAAAGTGCAATAAATACATGCTGTATGTTTCTCATAGCCGCCTCCATACACATTTCCAGGTTCATCACCAGTCGTAATACAAACAGATTCATTAGGAAAAAAAGAAAAAATCAAATAAGGAAAAAAAATGCACTTGAACTTCAAAAAACAAAATAATTATATCACATCCTATATGATGAAAAAAAAAATGACTTGTGACTAAACAGTATTCGGTTTTTTTCTCTGAATGATCCGTGATTTTTCTTGTAGCACAAACCTACACTCCTTCATCCAGATGTTGTTGTACATAAATGAGTCCTTATTGATATAGAGATTAAAACAACATTCGGTCGATCATGACAGAGTTCAATGGACAGTACTGTTCCTCAGACTATACACACACACAGAGTCCTATTCTTTAGAACTACTCGCTTTACAGTGGAGGAAAAAACACACACAAAATCAAGAAAATGTTTACATTAGGAAAATGAATGCAAACGTTCCTCTCTACATTTCAGATCAGACGATGACGGCCAGATTTGTACATATTAAAAAAAAAAGAAAAAAAAAAAAAGAAAGTACAATAGTTTACATGTCACTCTCCAAAAGGCACACTCTCTCACATAACTCCAAAGGCTTTCATTCATTTCACATTCTTCCTACTACAGTAAAACCTCAACCTCAGAGTACACAGCTGCATTCACACTGTAGGGCTAATGTTTAGTTTTACAACCTTGATATAAATATCCTCAATTTGACCCACATCTGATTTGGGGCCTAAATCAGAACAGTCCGGATCAGAATTCACAAGTATTTGCTCCGGTTTCTCAATAGACTCAGTGATTTATTGGCGAGAAAGTGGGTCTTGTAAATAGTTTATTTTAGATATGTGACTGGTCAGAATATCTATCAAATATAGCGGTGATTCAGAATCAAACATATAGTTCCTGCAGTGTGAACACAGCCTCAGTATGAACTTCCTTACAGCATTTGAATCCAAGCATTTCCCATCAACTTTCAAATTTTATATTTTTTTTTATAGACAAGGAATGGAGAGCTGTAGTGTGGTTTGATTATTGTGTATTGGTGGGTATATTTATTACTCTTGCAGACACTTGTGCAACATATTCCTACTTCTACCTGAACTTTTTGTGACAATTTTTTATTTCTTTATGTAGTATTTAGTGCTCAGAAAAAATGTTTATTTTAATTTCTTGGGACATTTGGGAGATCATCTAAGGACTTGTGGGTGAAAAACACAGAAATTGGGAGACAGCTAACAAGGAAAACTCCCCTTGTTTGTTTTCAACATACACACACACACACACACACCAAAGGCAACACTTGAACTATGCAGCTGACGGGCCAAAATAAAAGATAAAAAAATCAAAACGGTAAAGAGTTTGCATGTGGACTCTCCACTGGTTCTGATGGACACTTTGAGCATTTTTTATCAACAGTAAAACAGAGAAACATGTGGAATGACAACAGCAGCTACGTTTGTGTCGGCTACAGTCTTGTAAAAACCGGAAATGGGAACATGATTATATGAGGGGTCTGATCCTTGAGGACACTTTTCTTAAAAAAGCCCAGTGTTTAGCATGGTGACCCAGCAAGAAGTGAACCTCTAACATTGACTTTAAGACCATAAACTTTCTGAACTTTGGCTTTAGTAACAAGATGAACTGTTTGGGGGAAACATACCATTTTATAGTTTGTCATACTTCATGTCAAAGTAGATTTTTAAACTCTTCGTTTTCTTATGAGCAGCTCTCTTTTTTCACAGTTAACACTTTTTGTTGGTCCTTATGCTGGTCTTTTTTATCAGTAAGTTATCTCTTAATGCTGTTGCCGATTCTTGTGTGATCTGCGTATTCAGGCTTCCTTCTGCAGTAAAATATTTCTTTGTACTGTAGTCACTCCAAGAGATATAATAAGAAACTTGTCGAAACATGAGGTAGTAGGCAATGTAATGAGCTTTTCTGAAAACTAAACCTGTCTTTGTTGCTGCAATGCATTCTGGTCTATTTCCTGGGTGTTTAAAATTGGCGAACGTCGGGTGGTGAAAGTCGGTAAAAAGTAAAAGCTATATGAAAAAAGTCACCATCTTTGACACCAAAACCTAAGGTTCATAATTAACATTAACTCTGCTAAAAATATCTTAAAAATAATGTGAGATCTTCTACACAAGTCCAGTTATGAGCGGGATCAATACAAATATTACACAGCCTACAAACATGAGGTATATCACCTGTACATTGTAGAGTATCAGGGGGTCGTTTTGCTTTAACGCAGGTAAATGTTGATGAAAGCACCAAGAACACCTTGTAGGATGTACAGTTACACACACAAAGAGGCAGTAAACATGAGATGTGTCCCAGTCAAGGTCTGCCGCTGATTCAATAAGTCTAGTTGCCTTGGAAACAAAAGTCAGACGCAAGCTAAGTCTTCACTGAGCTTTAGATTTCTACGCAGTCACGACAGTGGTGTGGAGTTAGTCACTCTGCTCATGCAGTCAACGTAAAATATTAACTGCCTTCTCCATCGAAACTTAAAGGGTTGGTTCAGTGTTTTGGGAGTGACATTGCTGTAGCAGAAGTCAGCCTTTTACTGTCGCAGAGGGGGCCAGCAGAAAAATATATATTTTTCTCCAAGTATATAAATGCTTACCTAACAAATACATATTTGTTCAATTGTATACTAAATGTTTAACCTTTTCACTGCTGCTTTGCGGACTGCTTAATTGCCCCTAACCCTAACAATTTGCTGAAGTATCTTCCATTTACAGAAAAGTCAGGTCGTAATTTTCTGTGGGGTTCATCATTCAAAAGAGGAAACTTTCACATTATACATAGCCTTTTTAATCCGTTGTTAAGATATATACAGTAAATATTGCTTAGTTCAGTTTTGCTGGGGCACCATGCTAACATGATCAACATTATACAGATTCAGATGCAAGACGTCCAGTTCTAAGAAAAAACATGAGTGACTCAGATATGTATCCAATGGAAAGAGATGGAAGGGAAATTAAAAAAATATTTAAAAAACTGACCAACCATAGTGCTTGAGAGTAAAGATCAAGGGGTCTGCAAACGTCCTATTGGCGGGCCGCAGCTGGTCAGTTTGGGCAGGGGGTGAGGGGGGTTTAGTCACTTACTTTTAGTCATACAATCAGTAAGAGGTTCACAGTCTTCAGAAATACATTTGAACTTCACTTCCTGTGTGTGTGTGTGTGTGTGTGTGTTTCGACAATCTTCGTGTGCCTCAACAGTCAACAATCATTCCAGCGCGAGGCTAATTTGTTGGGAATTTTTCTTTATACATTTTCCAAAACCCACATCAAGTTTATATTTTTTTGAATTATTATTTTTTAAATTTTATTTAGTTTTTTACCTTTTTCCTCAAGTTTCTTAAAGTGCAGACTATCCGATCAACTACCTGAGTGTTAGTGAGAGTTAGTGCTGTTTCTACACGTTTTTGCTGAATGTTTGTGTGTGTCAATGTCTGTATGTGTGTGTGACTGGTGAGACACAATCATAACTTACTTTAACTTTAGACCTAGACAAATCTCACCTTGGACTGGCTGACTTAAAGCCGCTCTTGAATCGTCGGTTTCCTGTTCATTTTGTTAATGTTTGTAAAGCATTAAAGACACACTCACAGTTGAACCAGAAGGCATGCGCTGATGACGCTTATCTACAAACATCTGTGCTGTCAATATTGTACACAACAGACAAGCTGCAGGTGTGTGCTTATGTTTGTCTTTGTATGACGTTTTCAAAATGCTATAAAAAAAACAACACACACATTACATGAAGGTCAATATTAAATATCTCTTTTGAGTTTCGATATTGATTTTTGTTTTTCATAGTCACCTTAAGTTGATTATTTTTTGTTGCTTTAGTACCATTGTTTGATATTGTTTTGTGCCATCTATATACATATATATATTTTATCCAAAAGTGTCACTTTTTAGTACAAAACTCTTTGTATGCACCTGTGTGACTTTGTGCTGGAATGATTTGAAACACTTAAGAGCCTACAAACACAGCCTGTTAGTAACAGAAACACAACACCATAGACAGAGAAGAAGATGCGAGTGAAATAAAATAAAAAATAATAATAATGATAATAAAGAAAAAGCTCTAGCAGTGCTATCACTAATTTACAAACAAAGACTATCCACATTAGAAATGCTGAGCTCTTTTAAATGTGTTTCTTCACGGTTTTAAGTGTTGGTTTTCTTCTACTACACATAGTACTTTATTGAATTCTTCATAACACCGCCTAACGTTTGCTTCATTTGTGTGGGGACAGCAGGTTAAGACTCAGAAAGGGGGAAATACTTTGAAATGCTTCTCTACACGTCGTCAGCCGGCAGGTCGGGGATGCTGCTCTTCGCTCGTGTGAAGAATGCCATCTTCTCTCTGAAATCACACAGGGAAACAGTTCATTTATTTTTGACCTCAAGTGCATTTCCAAAGCACATTTAAATTTGCATTTTCAGACTAAGTCCTGCAGTCACATTTAATGCATTTGTATGGTCAAACTATTAAGATATGTTTATTCTTAATACAATATATGTGTTCTTTTTTACTTAATATTGTCATTCTGTTTAACTATGTTCTAATTACACTATTTCTGTCATCTCGGTATATGCAAGTAGTTTTGTTTTTTTATCAGATACTTTATATTGAGTACTGAACACAGCTAACATTGTGTTCATTCAATGCGTAGCCTCTCGATGTTCCTTATCAACAGACATACTGTACAACAACAAAGTGTCGTAGTTTAGCTTTAGCAAAGCTTGTGTGTAGTTTGTCCCACCTGAAGGTCTGGACCTCGGGGACTTCTTTGCGGCTCTGGCCCCGGATCTTGTGAACGTCCTTGGCTGCTGCTCTCATCATCTTCTCCACTCGCTTCTCCTGCAGCTGCTCCTCATGAGTCTGAACCGAGCACAAGAGAACAGAGATGTTTATTTATATCAAGAATACCAGTTTCAAAACTCTGTATAGAAAAATACCCCGAAGGACTAAATCTTATGGGGAAAAAACCTGAGCACACCCGGATCTATTGGTAAACAGACCTGAACTCTTTATAGGACTGAGCATTACATCGAAAATGTATAAAATAAGACATTCAGAACCTCTAAAGGACGTGATCTTGCCCATGTCGGTTATTTATTATTTCAATATTCTTTACCTTTTCAAATGGCAATATTTAATGGCAATGGCAAATCGCCCAGCCCTAACACGTTAGCAGTCTCAGATGCTCACTCACCTGTTTCTCGGCCTGTTTGAGTAGTAGCCGGAAGCGCTCGTCCTCTTGTACCCATGAGGGCAGCTCTCTCTGGCCCAGCTGCCTGGCCTTCTCCAGCTGCTCCTTCAGCTCCCTCAGAGTCCTCAGATCCTGGGTCAGCCGCGCCTGCCTCGTCCTGGACACCTGCAGGTCTATCTCCAGGTCCAGGGGCGTCCGCAGCACACCGTCCAGACCTTTCACCGGCACAGGAGGCTGCAGAGGAGGGAGACAGTTAAGTTCTGAACACGCACAAACGCACTGGGGAGGTGAAACAAAGCCCTACACATCATCCTAGAAAGGCATGTGTGATGACATCGAATAGATTAGATTTTTGGCATATCAAACACAAGAAAAAATTGTTTGCAACACCACCCCAAACAGCAGCACTTGAAATCATAAAGTCATAAAAACAGTTCAACCAAAAATATTATAGTAATAATACTGTGTTAAGATCAAATAGATGAAATTATATAAAAATACGTGAATTAATGTCTTATTTTGTCTAGCATACACTTCAAAACCCAAAAGTTATCCAGGCAGGCCTCCTTCGCACTCATTAATAAAGTCTGCAACTGCTAAATTACTTCCCATCCCAAGTTAATCCATCCCTGAAGCATAAACCAAACCTTTGTCCTTAGTTTCAATACTTTCCAACTCCATTCAGCTCCATCCATAACAGCCCTGATACACTGTATTTGACAAGTTTATCTAACAGAGATCTATGGTTGTTACTTCGATAGATGAAGACAGCAATGTATTTCAAGTTTGCGTAGGTAAAAGGCTCCTGAGTCTACGGAATCACCTTGAATTATTTGCAAATGCTGTCACCAACATATGATGTGTGTTCATTTCCATCTTCCATCTAACTGCAGGAAGGGCCACTGAGGCAGCATTTTGTAAATGAATGTAAGCTAGGAAATGTCTGAGCCGCATTAAACATTAAGGCGGTTATTAAATATTAAGAGTCACTTCACTTGGAGTTGTCGGATACCTTTAAGGCTTAAGAAAAGCAAATAGGCGCTCAGTCTCAATTTTAGGGAAAGTACATAACTATTAATGTTGACAGTTAACCTGCGGGTTTGACTTCATTATTATACTGTCAAGAATTGCAGAAGAAGATAACAGTCGGTATTCAGCAGTTAATAAAGACATAGAGGAAGAGAGACGTCTAACTACAAGAACGATTTTCTTTTCAAATGAAGGTGCAATTAAGATATCAAAGAGACTTTGGTTACCATATACATGTTCATTATCAGAAAAAAATGTGACTTTAACAGCTACAATGTTTAACTTCACAGATTTGTCCATGTGTTGTGTGACAGACTCCTCACAATGTGCGGTGAAAGGAATGTTGCTGGAGCCGTTTGCTGGAACAATGAAGTCAGTTCCTGCTTTCTGAGCCCCTAAACATATCTCACGATGATTGGTTGGTGTAGATATTTTTTTCATGTCGCGGTGTGTGTGTGTGTGTGTGTGTGTGTTGTGTGTGTGTGTGTGTGTGTGTGTGTGTGTGTGTGTGTGTGTGTGTGTGTGTGTGTGGGAATGTCACGGCAAGAATCTATGAGTGTGTACCTTCTTCATGCGCATGCTGCGTCTCTCTGAGGCGTTCCTGACAAACGGAGACTTCTTGGAGAGGGTGGAGCTGTCACTGTCACTGCGGTTGATCTGGAAAGACAGAAGAGAGTGAAATATTAATACAAAACCCATCCAGGCAAACTTTTAGACAGAGTTAATGGTCTGTTTTTTTTCATCTCTGCTTGATATGCCGATGCTTTTGCTGCTTCCAGTAAGTGTCTGTTAGTTACCCTGCAGATGTATTGGCTCTGGGGTCCTGGGGAGAAGGTTTTGGAGCGGATGATGGTGTTCCCTCTCATGAAGGGGATCTGCTGCTGGACGTCCGGCCGACGCTCCTTTGGTCGAACCACAGAGTGATGGTGGGACGACGTCATGCTCGTCTCCTTGTTCACCTGGACAAAGCAGACACAGCGACAATACCATTTAGAAAAAAATCAGGAAAATGAACCCAAAATCCTTTCACATTAAGCTAAATTTGGACATAAGATGATATTCTTTAACCCATTGATGACTATGGCAATCTAGGATGCGTGTCCTTAATGCCTGAGGGTTTTCTGAAAAAATAGTACGAATTGTCAAGTCTACCAAAACCTTAATATCTAAGCCTGTGTAGCACATAGAAACATGAAATAAAATACATTTAAAAGTTAAGGTTCACAGGTTTTATTTAAACATGCTCCCTTAGCGCTTACAAACCAACACATTTTTTAAAAAATCGTCAAAATTAGATGAGGGAGGAAAAAAAGAATAAATATTATAAAATATTTTAAAATAATGTGCTATATTAGGTTATAATCCTGCTTCCTTTTAGCATGGATAGTAGTGATTGAGTGTGCAGTGGAGGGATAAAGATAGACAGATATAGGAAGGAGGAGATATCTTTATTTTATTATTTAGTTCAGTTATCACTGGCACCATAAATCCGACTTCCCAGTACAACTGGAACGCAGACTGACTCCTGCTGTCGGGAGCCGATCAGCTGGTCCAAACGGCTGTATACCACAGAGATGAAAACAAAACTGAAACTTAACTATCGCCTGGCTGGGCTGAATTTGAGTTGGAGCAGCAAAATATAGCCTAAATTCATAAATATTGTTAATAAATAGATGCAATGTGTTGTGTAGTTTTCGTCAGCAGTCTATAGTAGACCTTGATTCTGCGCTCCGAACGCCACTAAGACCACACAGCCGGCGTATTTTTTTAATTTTAATTTTTTATTTTTCTATTTATTTATTTTGACGTGATTTTCGGCAAACCACGCAACTTTTGGGTGGTCAAGTGCTATTAAAAAAAATTAAAAAAGCCCAACATATGTGTATTTGAACCAATGACGGTGCATTCTATGCTGCACGCGCCATGAAAATTAGAAAATGAGTAACAATGCTGCGCCACGCAGCATCAGGCAGGAGATACAATGTAACTTCACGCAGCAGCCGTCATCAATGGGTTAAGTCAATCAAACACAATTAAAATGCCTTAATTTCAGAGTTAATTATAAAGAACTGTTTTTTTTTATCCAACTAGCTCAAATGCAAAAAAACAGGAAACAAATACAAATTAAGTACTACGATGACAGTGAAGTTCCATTGCATTTCTTTAGATAAAACATTTTATTCCCATATTTTGTATTGTGGCTTCACTGAAATGCTTTTTTAGTAATCCAGAAGACAACAGTACAGTAATCTGTGCCACAATCTACCACAACAAGAACATCATAAACATTTCTCATGGGCAGTAATACCGGAGTACCCTGGCTCCGCCCGCCCACCTACTTCCGCCCAAATTTCACTTTCCCTTCAGTAGTCAGTCTGGGGATGGGGCGTATTAGTGGGATTCTGCTCGTCCAGAGTTGTGGTTGTCCAATCAGCGAACAGAGCGAGTGGCTGAGAACGATGACGTCAAAGTCGCGCTCCAGTTTCAGTTGAATGCTGTGTTCCTTTATACTCGGAGCTCGGAAAATTCCGACTTGGTAGTTCCGAGTTCCGACCTGTCAGTGTTCCAGTGCATCTGCTCGGGAAAGCATGGACGCCTACAACCTTTCTCATCCAAATAACTCAACGTTAGGCTTTAGCAGGTTACCGTTGCCAGGTACCAGTAGATCCATAGACTACAATATGTAGTGAAGTCGGAAATTTCCGAGTTCCCTGAAGCCGGCTCATGACGTACGGCACGACCAAACGTTATGCGATTGGTTGGCTAATCCAGAGTGGCACTGGGCAGATCCAATAGTTTTAAACTTCAACAGACACCCGCCTCCAAGTGAGTGAACGTTTACAGCAGTTCCAGACCTTCTGTACAAATGAAATGAAGTACGATGGTCTGGTAGCACCAGGCTAATACCGGAGGGATCTGGGGGATAATTCCAAAAGTTACCTTTTCTGTGATGACTGCTGCAATCTGTGGAGGTTTGACATAAACCGGAAGAGGGGCAGTCCGTTCCAGCTGCTCTGCTTCCCATTGACTGCTGTCAGGATAAAACTCCTCCTCTTCCTCATTAGGCCCCGCACCCACCAACCCGTTTCCTTCTTCATCTTCAAACACGTCTGCCTCCAGAGCCTCGCCATGCCTGAAGATCAAATACAAAGACAGTCAGAAAATAAGAGAAGAGTAGAAGTCCTAGGCTCCCATGTACTACCACTTTGGTAGTACATGGACTTGAGTGGCCTTGTGTCTGAATTGTGCTAAATAAATAAACTTGCCTTGCCTTGCCTACCACTGATACACTTTGTCGGTAAGTGAAGTCATTTGTATCAAAGGCTACAGTGAAATACAAAAAAGTTAGCATTGAGTGAACTGAGTTTTGAAGTTGGGTTTATTAAATAAAGGCGTCTATGGCATCATAATGATGAATTCATAATGTATGCGAGACTGTTCCCTGACATGATTATTAGCATCACGTGTGATGAAGATCTAGAAATTACTGATTATTGGGACTGAATAAAAATGAACAAAGAAAGAGACATAAAGAGAGAAGTCAACAGAATCAGATGGTCATACATTTACGAGTGATGGAGATAATCAATACAAAATAAGATGAAAAGGAAAAAGACTCACCAGTCATCCTCCTCAGGAGCTGTGACTGTGGAAACGCTGGAAATCACCGTAGCCTGAAACACATAACACAAACACATCAGCACCAAACAGAGATGTACCTCTGTGTGGTTACAATGTCATTTAAAGTGAAACTGTATTTTAAGGTGTTTTAGAAAGTTTTTAGTTATTTTTATTTTTTTCAGACAATTACTCATAATTAATCAGTCTGCTTTACTGGCTTCACTTCTTTCAAATAAGGTGTAATGTACTAACTGTATACTTTTTTAAATTTAATTTAATTTAAATGTAATTTAAAATCAAATCTAAGCTGCATTCAAAGCTAATGTCCCCTTCTGCATTGCACTGTGAACGTTTAAGGATCAGATGATGTGTGACTCTGTACCCGGTCAGAGCTGGAGGTCTCTCTGCTCTCTTTGTCCTTGTTGTTGATCTCAGGCATGTAGGCGCGGCTCAGCAGGTTGTACCACCTGGTGCATCTCTCCTCTGAACAGCTGACATCAGCCAGGCTGATCTGGGCCCCCGCCTACAGGGAGAGAAAAGAATAACTATTAGAAACATCTTCAAAAATGAGAATTATATTTTCACTCCCAGATCAAATATGTGGGGCAATGAAATAGGGTGAAGAAAAAATGTTCAAGTAAAAATCGCGATTCCTATTCCTATCTTAAATCGATTCATAATTTGCCAAAATCGATTTAAAAAAGTATTTTGCTGCCGCCAGTAATGTTGACTTGCCTTAAAATCACATGCATTACAAGCTTCAAATTAAAATTGACTTAAGTGAAGATAAATAAGAAATTAATTTTAATTTGATTTCATGCCATGTGTACAGTTAGTAAGAGTCGTACTTACCAGACAGTGTTCATGGCCCGACCTGCTGGTGTTGCAGATGTCGACCCTCAGCGTCTTCTGCCGCAATGCACTGTGGGATATCTGCATGCCGAACACCTCGTTGACCTCCACCACGTCCTGAGGCTGAGAGCCGCGTGTTCTGAAGAGGCAGCGCGTGGCCTCTACGCAGGGCAGCACCACCACACGCACATAGCTGCAGGAGACACAATATTAGTTCTCCCAAGCACCACTTCTTCCAGTGCAAACATACAGAGAAAAAGGTAAATAATTCCACATCTGCATGAGCAAACAGTGACTACAGAGGCATAACCATCGGAGCTGCACACAACAAACAAAACACGCCTGAGGAAAAGTAAATATTACTGTAGATCTTTCTTGTTTTATGTTGGATTTAAATATCTCACTGCTTGTCTACATAAGCTTTGTGTGTCTTGTTCCAACCTTTTTTTTTTCTTGATTCTGTGCATACAAAAAATATATTTACAGCTTATAAACAAGTGCCATCTAATAAGCAGAAGGAAATGTACGTACATTTTCTGGTCAGCCGGCAGACAGAGGGCGCTGCAGTTGGACAGCTGCATGACGTAGATGGTGAAGCGCTGGTCTCTGGACTCGTAGCGGAAGCCGAGTTGCACCTGAGAGCAGCCCAGTGCTAACCTCTCCTCATAGGGGCCCAGGAGGAGGTCTGCTGGGACGCCCGGCCTGGAGGAAACACAAACACACACATTCTTACTGAGGAGAAAATTATCATAAAAAATAAAAATGTCAAGAGAGTTAAACATGCAATGTTAAATGACAAGACACATACTTGCGCTCTGAAGGCTCGTACACGCCGCTATCACCAGCCACTGATTCGTCAGACACCGCTGAGGTAACGCCCATCTTATTGGGCCCTGCCCCCGTGCCTTGCAGCTGGGGAGCTGAGTCTATAAACAACAGCAAGAGGAAAAGTTGTTGAAGTTGTTTCCCTTGATAAAACGTTTGATCAAACAATTATGAAAACTGTTGCTGTTCCATTGATTTTCCGTCAGTTTACTAATTTAAATCCTATAAAGTCAAACCATAACACTTAAAAGACAGGTCAATACAATTCTAAAAACCCCACACAGCATACACAGGTGACCCAGCATCTGTAATCCAACACTATACTACCCTCCTTCAACCCCACTCTCTACACGCTGCTCCCACCAGCAGTCAGGTTTCACACACAGTATTATGTTTCCACACACACACACACACACACACACACACACACACACACACACACACACACACACACACACACACACACACACACACACACACACACACACACACACACACACACACACAGCGAGGAGGAGGAATCCTGGCATTCTGCTTTCCAATAAAGTTGAAGTGTTTTCTATGACTTTCTACGTCTAGAATTACAGAGATGAAGGTTTTACATCACCGGCCTCTCTACCTCTCTGCCTCTCTCCCTCTCTCTCTCTCTCTCTCTCTCTCTCTCCTGCTTCCTTTGATTGTAGATCATTCATCATCATTACTGTTCTTGTTGTGATATTAATTGGTATCATAATTTCAAGTCATTATCCTGCAGCCCTCCTGAGTTGTTATGCAAACACAGTTTTATTGCCTTTGAGATGTGACATGATTGCTTTGAGGATAAGAGACTTTAAGTCACCCAAAGGTTTACAAGTCACATAGAAATGTACTGTATCATTGTGTCCATTCATGAGCATCAGCTATCTTCTGACTGTGACTGAAAGATGCTGGATATATGCAGGGTTGTGTTTTACTACGAATCTAGTATTCTAGTTTCAGATGTTTTATACTGTGCATGAAACAGTTTGCCTAGTTTGTTGTAGAAAAACCTGAATGGTGTCTGAACAGTCTACTCTGGAGATAATGAGTTACACCCTTTTCAAAACAAATTAGCATAGACGCAGGTTTTTTTTAAACGTGGGTGAAGAAAAATATTCGATTGCCCACATTTACATACAGGCAGTAGATCGGTTTCTTTTGTTGCAATCTTACCCGGGTCTGATCGCTGGAATCCTATGCTCAGCAGTCACGTTTGCTGGCACCACAATACAGTTTAGCAAACGGCAGGACAAGCAGCACGTAAGCCAGAGTGAGATGGTGGTCAAAGTTACTTTATCATATTTTGTACTTTTGTCCCTCTTTCAACGGCACACTGAAACCACAATCAATAAGGTTTTTTTTTTTGATACGATGCTATTGAGTGTGTGAACATTGTTGGATGAAGCAGAAGAACACATAATAAAATGATCACAGTTTTCCCATTAGTTTACCTTTAACCTCCTGGTCTCCCAGTGGTGTGTTGTTGTGTTGTTTCTGCCCCTGTGTACTCTGGTTCTCCTCCTGAGCATCCAGGCTTAGCTCCAGCTCTGCCAGCCTGCTGTGAAGCTCCAGGTCCAGGCTCAACCCACCCGGCCCCGTCTGGCCCGCAAACGTTTCCCCCGACAGGAAACTAGTGTCTGTGACCAGAGGCGAGCACGGAGGAGACAGGGAGGAGAGAGACGAACGGGGGGACAGAGAGCTCATCGATCGGGGTGTCTCTGACAGTCTGAGGGCCTGGATCCTGGAGGAACCAGACTCCACTCCAACCCCACTACTACCTCCTCCAGTGTCTCCCCCAAACCCACTAGCATTGTCCTTAGTGTTACCCGCATCCCTCCCACTACAGCCGGTCACCACCTCGTGTTCATGTATGGTGGTGATGGAGCTGGAGGGCCGGTAGCCTCCCTGGCCGCCCTCCTGCAGCAGACTGTCTAGTTTGTTCTGAAAGTCTGGGTCAGCGAGCTCTGGCTGCTCCAGGTAGAGGTCTGTGAAGCTGAGGGAGGAGGTGGAGCCCAGGCTGGAGGTGGTGGCCAGAGAACCACGGCTGGACGTCAGAGAGCCACGACTGCTGCCCGACGAACAGGACAGAGTGCTGGCAGACAGGCTGCAGGAGTGGAGGCAAAGACATTAGTGATCTGATCGTCATCGAAACCACAACACCACAAGCTTATGTTTTACTTGTGTGTTTCATTGGATTAACAATAGTTTCTAAATCAGCGGTTCCCAAACCCCCTTCTATGTCCCAACCGGGTTGACGCACCCCCAATCCCCCACACCTTAAAAAAAAATGCAACAAGCTTTTTTATAGCCATATTAAAGGTGGCATGTTCAATCATGCTCAAATGACCAGAACACACACAATAAAATAATCATGATCACAACAAGGGGCAGAAAGCAGATAAAATGGGGAAAATATTATAGCCTAATATTTTGAGTCACGTTGAGCAACAATTGCAGCAAGTTTAAATGACCGTGGAGCAAACAACCCCGTCATCATAACACAGGTTATGGAAATAAAATTAGAACGCCAGTAATTTTAAATAAATTGCGAGAATGAATGTAGAGGCCACAAACTAGGTGCGTATATGCGTAGAAGAAGATAACTTTGCTTCATTTTGAATAGCCTCCATTTATTTATTAATAAAAATTCAAGTTTTTGATTCTAAATTTTACAAAGGAAATGTTTATTTACATGTCTTTATTGTGTGGGGAAAAAACACTGTACCGTATTGGTCCGAGTATAAGACAATCAATTTTATTTATTTAAATAATATACGAAAATAAAAACGCATTGAAAAAAACACTTTTCTTCATTGCAAATAAACAGTCGGATAGTGCAAATAGACCGAACTCTGATGTGTTCACCACAGACTATTCTTCACACGCAAATTCCTCTGCCCCGCTGTGATCGCTCTCGCTGTCATCTCTCTATGCTCTGGTTGGGTTGTGGCATAGCCTCATCCTCGCTGACACAGCATTTATTTAATGCTCATAGTTAATCACATAGCCTAGTGCTGAAACAAAAGTTATCAACGCCGTGGTTTAAGGCTGAAATGATAACCGGGGCACGTTACAGTTGTCGAGGGGAAGCCCTCCGAGATCTCCGTTAGTTTCAGTTTACAGCCGACAAAGTGACAATCACAACGACCGCATAGACAGAGCATGGACAGCATTTTAATGAAGCCTCTCATTCTTAAAATCATTAGGGCTTTGATGCAAATGATGAAATCTGAATATTACAGCAGCGATGGTGCGTAAAGGACAGCGCAGTTGGCATCTCTCCTCAGCACAACTGCAGCAGCTAAAAAGCCACAGTCAATCGCTCTGCCGATTCCTGCCTCTGACACGTTGACTGGCAACATAATGATTTGAGGCTTTGAATCGGCTTCGTCGATGTCCCGTGCCTCTTTTTTCTTTCTTCTCTCTCCAAGCGCACAAACGCCCCGGCCGCTTCTGAGAGCACAGCCAGTGTTCCACCCGATTAAAAAAAGAAAATAAACACAACTTGGAAAACACGACCCGACTTTTTACAACCTATTTCCGCGAAAATAAAACCCTCTTATACTCGGACCAATATGGATTGTGTAATGATCAGACCGCCATTACATTTTTCATCTCGCACACCTCCTAGCAGCAGCTCACGCACCCCCAGGGGTGCGCGCACCACACTTTGGGAATCCCTGTTCTAAATGATATCATAGCTTTCATAAACTAGCATCTTTTTAATTTCATAGTTTGCCTTTCTTTTCTACTCTATCCTTCCCTGCCTGCTCCCTCTTCTCTTCTTTTTCTTTTCATAAACATGTTTGAGAACACGTGACCGGATATTTGAGCAAACTAATGACAGGTCCTACAAAAGGTTGGAACGTCTCTTGTGCCGATGTACAGTAAGTAAACAGACCAACGACCAAAATTTGTTTGATTGTAGATACGTGTATTTCAGTATGATTTCCCTGTATAAAATCTGCAATATAACTTAACTTGCCTTGTAAAACTTGCACTAATTGCACAGACTGTAATGACTTTTTTGATATCATATTTTATTACATGTTTTCTCCTAGTTCTCCTAGCCCAGCAGGTGAGATGTTCCAGCTTCAAACCAAAGTGAGAATCTAAAATACACATTAAAGCTCAGACCTGAGGGAGTCATTTCAGGTGAAACATAGAGTCATTTCCTTTGGTCTGACTGCCTGCGCTCTCCTCTCCTCTCATTTTCTTTCCTCCCAATTTCCTAATCACCAGGGGCCTCATTTATAAACATGGCGTACGCCCAGAAGAGGGCGCACGGCAATTTCTACGCAAACATTGGGATTTATAAAAAGCAAACTTGACGGGAAGATGTGCGGTCCTCCACGCAAACTCTGACCCATGCGTACGCACAGAAAGTGGAGAAAGGAGAAACGGCGACTCCGTCGGCACATGCGTGAAGTGCGAGAACGAATGTGTTTGTGTAAAATGAATCCAGATATAGGCCTATTATAAGCCATGTAGGTCTATCATATAGGGAGTTCCTTTGCAAAACAGATGAAGCCATTCTTACAACTAATAAAAAAATGCCTCCACGGATTTTTCCATGGAGTGATACCAACAAAAAACTAAACGAATTAGGGTCTTAAATAGCCTACAAACGGAGATATGAGTGCAAATTTAAAAAAAAAAAAAAAAAACGTTTGAATAAGCTCTGCATGTTATTGGATTCATTCTGATAATATTGAGGTGGAATACAACCTATTACTTTTACACTGACGCTGTTCTCGATGCATCAGTCAGGCAGACAGGAGTGCACAGTTTCATACACTAATCACAACCCTACTGTACATCACAATTTTTCGCGGTTTTTAGTCCGTTTCATCTATGTGTTTTTCTTTGTGTTTAAGCACGTGGTAACTGTGTTTTGAAAGGGACTGTGAAGTTTATTATTAACCCTCCGCCTCCCGCCACTGCCCCGGGATGAATTCTCCGAATCTGTATCTCATGGGGGGTCTCAGTGTCCCCCGCTCGTGGCACAAACACTGTTATGTGAGGATATGCACTTGTTTGCGTCCACTTTTATGTCGGATCGCTTCTTTTTATTTCGGCCACAGCGTTCACAGAGATCGCCACAGGCTGCACTCTGACGCCTTTACGCTCACACTGCCACCAAACTATATTTTCCCTGGTCGCCACTTCTCCAACGGGTACTTCGGGGTGACCGCAGTGATCCACACCGTGTGGAGTCTATTTTTCCATTTCCCTTTCAGTCGGCGATTGCCACTACCGCCTTCATGCACTCAGTAAATTATATTAATTTGGGCGTGTCATTGACTATGTATGGGTAAATATGGGCGTTGCGTGAAGCCCGCAAAGGCTGCGACACATTTAGAGTTGATTGTGATTTATAAAGGGAAACAGGCGTAGGACGTGAGTGCGCACTGTTTTATAAATCAGAATATTTTTGTTCACACGTACATCCTTCATTCCTTCCATACGCTAGCTTCCACGTGAATCCCACGCAAAGCTTTATAAATGAGGCCCCTGAGCTCCCCCCGTAGCTACCTCCTCTTTGCTCACTCTGGGCTGTGTGATCACTTCTCTAATTAAACCAGGAGGGCCTCGTTAGTGCAGACAGAAAGTACTTCCTGTCTTTTGAAGTCCACAAGAGCAGGAGTACATAGAGGGGGGAGACAAGATTTGAGATGAGACAGACACCGAACGGAAGAAAGACTAGCCTGAGGAGTGAAACTGTTAATCACTTTCACTGTCTTAAACAGATGGGCTGTGTTAACTATTAAGCAATTCTGAAATATGTACAGGTCTTACAGCGAACCTTGTGTAATCTCGTGAAAATTTTATTTTTTAAAGGGATATTCTGAAATGTGCTCTGGGTCTGACAGGAAATTTAGTTTCGTAGGGATATCATGACTGAAATCAAATAAGGGGAACAGAATGGCTTTCATCTTTAGGCAAATGTCAAATAAGTCAATTGTGCCAAATCCCTCAACCAACCCTTTACTTCAAAGCTCTGCTCTCTTTGAAACTTCTAACTACATGAACCTTTTTCAGGGAGTCATCCCATGGGCAGCAACCTTGGAGAAATCTGCTGAACTGAAAAATAAGGGCACATGAGGACTCGATAATAGCGACGCACCACAAGATGTTTTGCTTGTGTTTTCTTGAGCCAAGCAACTTCTTTTTAGTGATAGTAATCAATCTGGTGAGTACAATTGTATAATTATACATATTACCACTGAAATTATACCCCAAGTTGTAAAAACAGCAGAAATGAGATGAATGTACCTTTTGAGTTGAGTATGTAGTGATGAGGCCAGTCGAACCATCTCCTCCAGCTCTCGGACCAGCTTGTTCCTCTTGCAGTGAAGTCGCAACCTGAAATGACCACATAAATTGTTTTAAATAATGTCCAAATGAATCAAATCATTAAAAAAAAAATCTGGTCCACAGGCGCTGTTTCACCTTTAAATTTAGGGGGAAAACACACAACATAAGCGTCCATAGCTGCTGACAATGGAGGTTTGAGCACTTGAGTAAAGTTAACAAAAAGGCTGCGGCGATGTGTTCAGGTTCAGGTATTACGAGCGGCTGCTTTGTGTTAAGGTGAGCGCGCTGTCATTTGTTTGAATGAGCTTTGTTTGGAAGAAACAGGCCCATTAAAAGCTGTTAGTGTGATCCACAGTTTGAATGGAAACAGGCCAAAGAAGGGAAAGCCTTTGATCGGGTTACAGACAGCTGCTGCTGCCGCTTGTGTATATGTGTGCGTGTGTGTACGGTGAGTACGGTGTGTGTGTGTGTGTTTTAAATTGACTGTATTTCCTGTCTTAATTGCTGTTTCAAATGGCCATGAGAAAGAAACGTGTGTGTGTGTGTGTGTGTGTGTGTGTGTGTGTGTGTGTGTGTGTGTGTGTGTGTGTGTGTGTGTGTGTGTGTGTGTTTAAGTTTAACAGTTTTAAAGTAAAGATTTAAATTTTTTTTTAAGAAAGAAAAAGTTTTGCACATAAACATATTTCTATTCAGTAAAGTGCAAAGTAAAGGAAGAGTAGTTTTGGGATGGACATTTAAACAAATTGAAACAAAATGTAAAAAATCTTCTTTTGGAATTTAATTTATGCACATGTGATTCAGGGTTCCCAAAACAACTAAAAGTTCCAAAAACAGGTTAATTGTACAAGGACACACACACACACACACACACACACACACACACACACACACACACACACACACACTTATCGTTTTGACCAACAACTAGGTCTTCCTCAGGTGTGCCTGCTGTACTTTCTTTGAAAACTAATTCCCCAGAATACCTGATAACACCTGTTTGTAGGGACTTTAAAACCTCCAAAACGAATTAAAGAATATGGCATTTTCAAAACGTGCAGACATTGAATACATGAATGTGTGCATATTATTGTGTCAGTGTGTGCCTTAAGAGCTTTGTGTTACTTGTGAAGTGTGTGTGTGTCAGTATGTGTTTGCAGGTGTGTAGGTGGACTACAAGAGGTTCCTTTGTGAGCAGGTTCTGCAGCCTCTCAGGTTACGGGAACAGGAGACGAGACACAAAGACAGACCGAACTCAGAATTAATCCGACCTGAACGCTAAACAACTAGCGTCCTGTTAAGAGAGACAGATACAGGGTTGTGGTGGTAATGGTGTGCTGCCTGCTGCTATTTAAAGAAAGGAGAAAGTGGTAGAAATACTAAGGAAACTGTCATGTCTGTCATGTTCATCTCTAACTCTTTATAATCATGGCGGAGGTTTGACGTCTCCAAAGGTCTTCAGGCCAAAGGAGTCCAACAGCAGGAGAAGGTCAGTGGTTTCATCAGCAGATGAGACAATAAAGACCACAGTCACACACATGAGAGCGCTGTCATCACCCCCCCCCCTCTAACCTTCACCATGACGATGGCACCATGTGTTATTGGCTTTAAGTGTCAGCTAATTACAGCTATGCTTTTCAAAAGACAGAAACATATACATAAACCGTGTGACCTATTCACCTGTTTAGCTATTATTTCAATGATTTGGTTTGTGTGTGTGTTTTTCTCTACATGTATGGTTAGTATAAACTAACAGTTTTGTCTTTTTCTTGTGTTATAAAAAAAAAAGTCAATGCATGGAGAAATCAAGGTCAACTTTGGCCGGTTGTACCCGCTACTCTTAATGGTCCAGCTTATTGCAAATACAGTAAATAATGTTAATATGTTTTGCATATTTACACCAACTGGCAAAAATAACTATTTAAAAAGAAAAAAACAAGAGATGCTGTGTCTATAGTTAAGCTGTTTGAATAGTACTGGTAAACTGAAATGGTGGGCTGCAGGCTCCACTCCTCACACTATGACAACATTAAGAACCTTAATTAAACAAAATGGCCACAGATTTAAATATGGCTGCAGGGCAGACTACATTGAATGACGTTGAATAACATGTCACAATAGTATAAAACACGTTTATCTCAAATTACTAAATGCATTGCAGATCATTATTTATGACTACGTTATTCAATAATGAGATGATGAGGTGCAACTTGACTTAGTAAATCACTAGTTTTACAGTGGTTAGAATTGACTAAAAAACTAAGGAGGGACTTCACTCACAAACGTAATGCTCTAGTTGGTGAAACCTTCATGTGGTTCTAGACCAGGAGATTGTCAAGAGACAATCTGGCCTTTTGAACTTGAGTAGGGTTTGGTTTCTATAGCTGGTTGTATTTTGAACTTTCTAACTCTCCTCATTCCTTACAGAAAACCTTTCATTCTTAGACATGACATCTTTGAGTTGGAGGTATTTAAGCCTTTCATTAATTGCAAAGGTTGAAAAGTGGATTACCGTATTGTCCGCACTATAAGCCGCACTGGACTATAAACCGCAGGTGTTTTAATGTTTAATTACCATATGTAAGAGTTTGTGCACAGAGGGGATTGTCGGGAAAGAGATGGCTGCTTGAGGAAGCTCCCATTTATTAACATTTCAACAAACAAGTTGCATATTTGCATAACGTATTCAAGTGTTACCCAGGGGTTGACACTAAGGTTTCAAATGCACTTGCCCCTAGGGCAAGTACAGGTAATGTTTTACTTGCCCGAATGCTGTGTTCACTTGCCCAAAAATAAATAAAAAAACTGTTAAACAATGATATATACAGTATAGGCTAATTAAATTATACATTTTAGCGAACCGTAACATGCAAACACAGCTTTACTAGTCTCATCCTGACCACATACAACCAACAACAATTCATATAAGCCTATATATCATGACATCACACTACACCAAGAGCTTGGTCCTGCTGCAGCATCGTGAAAGGGCCTCTTTTTGCCATGCACCTGGCCCAGGGGATCAGAAAACTCAGTTTAGCTCAGAGTCAAGCTGAATGTTAGCTTCCACAGAAAATTTTTACTTATTTTACATATTCAAAACGGTCACATTGTGCCAAAAAGTGACCGTGTGCCATAACATGATTAAAGTCCACCATGTTAAAGCTATTGCCCGGTTATACTGTAAGTAAGGAGGGGGATCATTAATTTCTATTCATATTGATACCATTATAAAGACTCCACAATCCAAATCTTTATCGATACTTTTCTATTATTTTGTTTAAAGAGAACTGGTATTATTGCTTTAACTGCTTATAAGATGAGCAGAGCTAAGGATGGGACTTTAAGCAGGTCATAATTCCAATCCATATTTAGGCCTACTTATTATTTCATATTGCTGGGAAAACAAGTTTTTTACCCAAACTGTATTATTCAAGCTTCTCACGAAAAACTCAAATTTCTTATTTTCTTGATGTTACATTTGAACACATCATGATGTCATTTTATTGACCTTTGCCTAATAATCATTTTACTGAGCCGACCTGAACACATCACATTTAAACCGTTTGCGATTTTTTTTAGCTAACTAGTTCTTATCCTGCCGATTTTAATATGGATTTAAAAACTCAAAATCAGATTTTTTAACAGCGGGACTTGCTACAGTCTCTCGTTTGTTGATCACCGCTGCATTGAATGGATGATGGGACGGTGCCGAGCTCGTCTGCAGCGGCAGCGGCTCAGCAGACAAGAGTTTTTTTTTTGGGAGACGGAGCGGGTTGAAGGAGTTTCTTCAAGACAGTCGAAGGTAGAACACTTTTACAGTCCATGATGCGGACCAGTGATGGAATAATACACTGAAGTAGGCCTAATTAGATGAAGATGACCCGACTCGATATTTAAAATTACATCATGTAGCCTATCGATAAGCTCAAACGTTATTGATTTCTGGGTTTTGAATATAGCGGAACCAGGTCCGTAGCCTAATAGAGCCGGCTTTCAGAACGTAGACAGTGAAACTGCGCGCACACAGGCTGTGTGTGTGTGTGTGTGAGAGAGAGAGATGCGAAAGAGTGCGAAAGAGCGAGCGTGATGCTGCTGGCTGCAGCGCGCAGCTGCTCAATTGCAAATATAGCCGATCTATTTTGTGTGAGTTAGCGGAAAAAAATAGTTTTGCAGACTAAAAAACATGAATAAATAGTCTAGACTACTGACAAACCCTCTAAAATCCACTTGCCCATTCGGGAAACCAAAAAGCAACGTCAACTTGCCCGAACATTATTTTCAGTTGCCCCGGGCAAGCGGGCAACCGTTAGTGTCAACCACTGGTTACCATTTAGTGCAATAGTAGCTACTTGGGATGGGCACGAGTAGTGTTTTCGCTACTCGAGTGATCGCTTGCATTCCTCGAGGATCAATCGATTCCTCTTAAAACTTTTTTAAATTTTTAGAACGCAATGCATCTGTCTGCAGAACAACGGTTCACCGCAATAAAGCGCTCAATGCTTATTGTCAAACAGTCACAGTTGCCATATGATATTAAGGATTTTTTTTCCACAAGTTTAAAACACCTTTTCCTCACTGAAAGTAATAAGTAGACGGGCCACAATTTAAACCGATCGAGTAGGTCTGCGATGGGGAGAAAAAAGAGAAAAAAAGCATGGGCTGTAGTTGTAACAAAAAAAAAATAGCCTAAGTCACCATTTAAAATAAGAAGGGCAGCAAATAATATAAAATGATTGTCCTACAATTTAAATACATATAAATAACACACCAAAGCAGTAGACTTAGACTTAGTAGTTGTTTATCCAACCGCGTAATGCTCACTCCATGTCCGTGAATAATTACTGCGACTAATTCCTCATTAACGGAACGTTACACCGGTCGGTTTTTAAATCTCATCCCCATATTCCCTATTGAAGGCTTCTTAACTGTTGTTGGCTCGGAGCGAATGTGCCTGAAGTAAGCCTTGCTTCTTCTTTACTTTTTCTTTCCAAGCGGAGAGCACCTTGCATGCTCACCTGGAGTCTACTCATTACTAACTGAGAGTAACAGGTGTCATCTCCCCTTTTTATAAACGTAACAGTTATATTCCTGAAAATGTTCTGGAGAAAGGAGAGACCGTGTTCAGCTCCACGGTGCTGTGGAGAACACAGGCTGTGCTGTGGTGGCACGGAGGTGGCAGTTATTTGCAGTTGCTGTTTGACACAACGCTCAGTTTATTGCACTTGCCTCAAAATATTTAATTTAGTTAAACTTTATTTTATCCTTTTTGTGCCGTTTTGTACACGTATATAACATTTCAAAATAGGGGCGGCCCGCCGGCCTAAAGGCTACAGACACTAAAAAAAAAAAAAAAAAAAAAAAAAAGATTTTCCTCACCCACCAATCGAGTTCATTTGAAACGAGGAGTACTCGAGTACTGGATTACTAACGCCCATTCCTAGTAGCTACACACTGTGCTGTGTAATTATTATATTATTAGCCGCACTGTTATATAAGCAGCAAGGTCGAAAAATGCACGGCTTATCGTCCGAAAATTACGGTAGATGCTTGATCTGAATGAGATAGAATACCACAAACACCATACCTATTTATAACCTATAATGACATTAAGTCTTGTTTTACCTCTCGGTGAGGGCCTTGCTCTGGTTGTCTCTGGCTGCCTGCAGGTCTCTCTCCAGGCGTTTCTTCTCGGTCTCCAGCTTCTCTTTGTCGTTGGGCTGAAGGCGCTGGCGTGGGCTGACGTACTGCAGCTCCTTCAGCAGCTCCTCCTTCTCATTGATGAGGATGAGACGGTCCCTCTCGGGGTCCAGCAGGCCGGGCCAAGCCTCGCTGTCCAGTTTGGCTATCTGGACCTCGATGGTGGCAATCCTGAGAGAGGATTTTTTTTTATTCATAAAATCAGTGCTATTGGACACACTTTACGTCTGTGTGACTGGGTTTTATCATTTTTAAACCGATGAAATTATTTGAAGAGCTTGTGAATTGATGACAGAGTTTATTTGTTTTAAAAATAAAAGTGTCTTCTTTATTTCCGGAAAAAATTACAGTTTTAGACATACAAGGTTTCCGCCCGTCAGTGACGGAATGTGGATTAATTTCATACCGCTGTCAGTCATTCTTATCAACTTACTTTAACTCCATCCTATCTCTCCTCAATATATTGACCTGATAAACGTTTGCCAACATTCAGGCCATTAGGTGGTTCTGCAGCTAAGAAGAATTGTTTTAAAAGATTCAGCTTTACTAGACAATAATTAGACTGTGATGCATGTCTTCCTCCCGGTAAAGTGTTAATGTTGAACATGATCCGCTCAAATGCTAAAGGTTCAGGTGTGGGACAGCTTTATGGGTGATCTTTTGAGCGGCAAAAGTTTCCACTGTCAAATTAGTCCTTTTAATCTTTATATTTCCATGTGTGTCAGTAACAACATCTAATCAAACTTTTGGAGTTCCAAAGTATAAAACAAATCACTTGAATAAACCACACCAGATATCAAACTTGGCATTATGAAATCACAAATACAGTTAACAGTAAAATTCAGATATATTTCCTCTATCCACACAAAGTCATGCCTACCTTCTCTTGGCCTCCTCGTACTTCAGACTCACGCGAACCTTCTCTGCTAGTTTGTTGTTGCTGGTCATGAACTGAATGCAAACAGAGAACAACAAAGTGACACGCTGAACTATCTTAGAAAGAGTACAGTGATATTATGAGGAAAATTGTAATACACTTGAGCAACCTATCATCAAGTAACATGACTACAAATCTGTGTGGTCTTTCCTGTTATTGTTACATTTCAAGGTCAAACAATTAAAGGTGCACTATGTAACTTTGGGTGTGTCAGAGAAGTGTACGGTATATTCTCAGTGTATAACAAAAAAGTTGCTTGTAAAATTGGATCCCTAGAACACTGTTAAAAGTTAGAAAAGCTACCTTAAAAGTAACTGTTTCACTGTTGTTTAAGGCAGCAGGGCCCAGAGTTGTGTTTATAAACATATTCTTGTTTTTAGTCACAGGTGCCTCAAATTAATTTTATTTTGATCTATGATGATAGAATTATTCTAGACAAAAAATGACATGTAGGGAAAATATGTTTTGTAAACTAACTGCAGGCTTTGCAAATGTAAACAAATCCCCCCTCCCCTGAAACTACATAGTGCACCTTTAAAATTAGATCCTGTTTTGGACTCACCTCAGCGGGGATGTCGGTCTGTGAGCCAGCGTCGGAGAAGAGCCGAGGGATGGACAGCTCTGAGTTGGCGAGTGAGGGACTGCTTCCCCATAACTCCTGCTGGAAGCCTGAGTCCAGCTGGAAACCGTCCTTCAACACCGCAAGTTTCTACACAAAGAGAAGACGAAACAAACATGGCCGCTGGAGATTATTCCAATCAAAACATTATGCATATGAAGTTATATGGAATGAAAGAATGCCTAATGAAAACAGTACATTCTATTGTATTTCATGAATACAGACAAAGTTTGTCCTTCGGATCTTATCAGATTTTCTCTTAAATTGGATCCATTTTGGTTAACAATTTTTTGTACACAAATGTTTGCTTGAAAGTTGTGCGATTCAGTTCGAAAATGAATGGAACCCACAAAAAATGTCTGAAATGTATTCGATGCACAAATTTTATCACGAAACAGCATGTGACGTCATGACGCACAGGTTCTTATTCGAATTAATGACGATTGGAAATGAACTTTCACTGGCTTTATTCACAGGAATGTTTTCAGCACAAATAAACTGGGACATTGCAGCGGGGAAACTACACAGAGAAGAAAAATTGGGTGCGATGAACGACAAAGCAGAAAAATCGAAGACATTTAAATTAAATATATTTGTATTAAAACTGTAACACATAAAAGACTACTTCCTCTGTGTGCTGCATGGTCCACATGAGTTACAGTTGTTCTTCCATAGAGTTGTGATTAATAACTATCATGAATGCAGTTCTTTTTAAAGCCTGCTGAGGAATGCACCTTATCTTTGCTTTATAGATAGGGCAGAAACATAACATACCACCTCTAGAGTTTGGTGATGCTTTCCCTTTTTTTCTTTATCTCCCATTAGACCTTGATACTGCAGTGTTTTAGCATGAAGCTACACTTGGCTGTTGTACACAGAGGCTCCCCTGGGTGGCAGCCACAGATAAGTGTTAAATAAATATTTAAAGATTTTAACAACCCAAAAATCCAATAGTGCATCTTCATCAGATATACATTTCCTCTTGGGGGCACTGGTAAAGAAAAACCTTGACACAACAGGTTCAGCTGATGCAGCTTTCGCTCGTTGCAAGACCATTCTGGGCCGTTTTTTTTTTTTTGCACTTCACATTCACTAAATGTGTCACTTACTTTGTTCCTAACGCACCATGCCTGTTGACAGAGCCTAGGTTGTGTATTGACAATGGACACAGTACAGACAGGTAGCCGATCATGAGATATTCACTGATTTAGACAACAAGCATGCTGGCTGACTCCACCTTTGCTGCAGCTGTCAGTTAGCCATATCACTAAGAGCTCACTAGACACCTCTCTTAATTTATATAGTTGGGCCAATAACCTTTTAATATGCAGATAAAAAACTGTTACACACCCACAGCCCTACAAGCATACACAGATGCACCACACACAGACACACATGTGATCAGACAGTCTCACAAACAGCGCTGTCAGCTGCAGATGGTAAGGGGGAAGGAAGGGGAGAGATGGGAGAAAGAGGGGAGTCCACCAAACATATTATGTATAATTGAAAACACTCTCTTCCTCCCTCTACCTCCAAAACCAAAATGAGCAAAAACCAATCTGCAGCTAGACTTGCCTGATAAGACCTGATATTCTTAATATAACTATGGGGGCGTGTTTGTAAAATTGTACTAACTTTGATCAGTTTGAGAAAAACACATTTCAGTTCTGATCCCCACACACACACACACACACACCTTCATCTTCTGCTGAGTGAACGCGACAAGCTGTCTTCGCAACGACTGAGACGCAACACTTAAACACCACCTGCCTCACTGTAGCTCGTCTGACTCAGTCTTTTAGTCCATCTGGCCCTTTTCTCAAAGCAATATAATGTTAAGTGTTTTTTATTGCAACAGACTCTCCTGAGAATAATCTGATGCCCGGATGAGTTAGATAGTGAACCCCCTGTGTGTCAATCTTGTTTACCTCAACAAAACAGATGTCTCAAAATTGAGTGGCAGAAGTGTTGCTGAAGTTCTCATGGAAAAAGCATTGACCGCCTAAAATCAGTGCCATTCTTTGGCTGCCAATGACTTTACAGCATCTTAAGTTTTAAATTTAAAATTTAAAAAATGTTGGTGAAATTCAGATTGTCCCAACAACAACTGTATTAAATTGTGTGGAAATTGAAAAAAAAAAAGTTTGCTGTGATTCCTGACACAATCCACGTGGCTATCGGTATCAGATGTCAGTATTTGGATTATGTGGCTTCACTTTCCTTTTTCTTTTGTTAGTCAAAGAGTTTTATACTGGAGCTGATCAAGTCAACATCCTGTCTTCAGAAGCTTTTAAACAATGTTAAGGGGGGCGCCCTTAGCTCAGTTGGTAGGGCGTCCCCCCCATGGGCCTCGGCCAGCAGCGGACCCGGGTTAGATTCCAGCCCGCGGTCGTTCTCTGCATGTCACTCCCCTCTCTACCCCATTTCAACTCTGTCTCTACACTATCAATAAAGCATAAAAATGACAAAATATATCTTTAAAAAACAAAAAAACAATGCTAAGCTCTTACACACATATCAGATTTGTACTTACGTTAACTCCACTTGGGTTTGAATTTTAGTTGTTGTTGTTGGCTTAATTTTAGATTTTAGGATATAGATAAATATTCATCAATTGACTACTGGATTTGTATTTGTTTATTCGTAACATGCAACTGGAACCATGTTTTACTGACCTTTTTGTGTTCAATATTTAAATGATTAGAACGTGGAGAACATTTGCATTTGGAAAAATAATGGGATTTTCAATTTGCTCATCTTCTGTCTGCGTTCTATGACATAACCTTTTAAGAGTTACTTGGCTTTTGGTGTTTGTCTTTTTACCTGCATGAGCTCCTGCTTCTCCTTCTCCCCAGAGCTGATGGCATCTCGTATGGTGCGCACCTCGCTGAGGATGGCCTGCGCATCCTGCGGCTTGTAGCCATACGGAGCGTTGGAAACCTTCTGGTCAATCCTATTGGTTCGAGAGGAGAAAGAGGCCGGGCCAAGGAAAGAGACAAGAGAGGGTTAGAACAATGTAAGCAGCAGCCAATCAACATGGCAGGTGATCTGGTCAGAGCTGGGAGAGAAAAGTTTTAAAAATGTAATAACTTGTAGCTGTTTTTTTTTGTATGTTTACAAGGGAATTGGGACATCTGAGCATCCATGCAGAACAGCAACACACTGACTGATTTTCATTCAAGTTACACGTAGTGTAAAGTGACGGCCCGGTCTGTCCACAGCTTTTTATTGAGGGCATTCAAATGGCTTCACTGGAATCGTGGAAAGTAAAGAACAGCAAGGTGGTGGGGAAGCATTACTCATTCACTTTCCATACACATATTAACTGTGACAGCAGGGGATGAGGGCTGAAACTTTCGGAGATCTGACATTCCATGCCAAAGATCACGAAAAGTTGCCACTTAATTTTAATTTACTTATTCTAAACAAAATAATATCTAAGATAAGGTCATTTGTCTCTCTCTCTCACACACACACACACACACACAAACTGTGCAACATAACTGTCAATGTTACAATTTCTAAGTTAGAGAAAGAAGAGGTTAATCTATTTCACTGTTGCTGAGGCATTGTAGTGTAAACTAAACGTTTTTGAAAATGCTCATGTAAAGGCATATCATTTCCCTGGTAAATGTGTTTTTTCCACAAAATAGCCAGCTAAGTGTGTGGACATAGTAACAATGGTCAATAGTACAGATCAAATGTTTGTTCAACATGTATTCCCATGTCACACACAGTGAGGTCCATAGTTAGGCAGTGGGCAGAGTGGGAGAGAAAAGACAGTGGATATGCTACATGAACCAGCCATCAGAGGCAGAAGCGGCTATGTAAACGCCTGTCATCAGCAAGTCATGCATGCATCGGAATAACAGGTCCTTCCACATTCTTCAGAGAGGGGGAGGGAGGGAGGGAGAGAGAGAGAGAGAAAACAAGGTACGGAGAGAATGAGGAAGTGAGGGAGAGGGAGAGAGGCACTTGAGTGTAACAGGCAGAGAGAACAAGTAATCCTCTCTCTAAGTACTTCTCAAACATGGACTGAGTGGGGAACAGTGTTACCAACCTTTATATCATTAAAATCACAATGGCCGCTTTACAATAGCACAGAGAAGAAAAGAGACCTATAACAGATAAAGACTAATCTGAATCGTTTCACTAATGAATACACTGATATACCACAGTATGTTTGACATTGTACATTAGTAAAACAGTGTCTTTGTTGGACGGATACAGTTGTGGTCTCATGGTGAGTGGAGCTGTCATTTACCTTCAATACCAGAGCTTCAGCACCTGTTTATGGGTTGATCTGATTTTCTAAAGAGATTTTAGTTTATGGCAGAGTGAGTTTATGCAAAACACCTTTTTTGAGGCCAATCAAGGTGTCAATATTAGAGACTAAATAAACTCATTTGTAGGCGTTCTGTACTGATCTAGTACCACACTTCCATCAAATTGAGGGTTTTTATACTCTCAGATGTAGTCAATAGCATTGGTCAAGCTAAACAAAAAAAACTAACCAAGGATCCTACACTTCCCACAATGCAGTTTGATGGTATTTTCTGCATCCAAGTGTTTTTTTCTTCTTTGTCGGTCAAACATTAGAGGAATATCTGTTAATCATGTTGTGACTCCTACGATTTATCAGACGATGACTAGGTTTCCACTGGTCTCAAACAGTATCGTATGCTCTATCAGTAATAATTCCCATCATTGAAACTTAGGGATATAAACCCAAAACCAGTACAAACAGACAAAGTAAAAGTATTTTTCAGAAGGAATTCATAAACACACAGCACTTTGTGCAATCTTATCAGGTGCTGAGTAGTGCACATGCCAGCCTATAAGCCTATTTGTATTTCTGCAAACAGTGATTGGTTGTTGAATGGCGTCTGATGACTGTAACAGGAGAGCAAAGTCAGAGAGGAATGCCGTCGGACCACTCTCTGCCTCAGCTACTCTTTAATCCTCCTGACACTCTGGCTGGGGCTGCGGGAGGCAAGACAAACAGACCGGACATTCCTGTTCAATTCAACACATCGGGGCCTGACAGCGCACCGGCATGTCGGCCTTCCACACTGGTGAATTACAGAGAGCCTCGGTCTCAAGAGATGTGGAGCAAATGGAAGAGCCGAGTCAAATCAGTATTTATTTTGTGACTCCCCTGATGTATCATTCTTCAAATAAGGCTGATTAATTTGAATACTAGGAATGTGATTGGAAAAGTTGAATGATAGAAAGAAATGAGTGAAAGTTGAATTAAGTTTGTAGGATGAAGTATGACTGAGAATAAAGGGTTTGAAGTCCAAATACTGAAGTATCTGAACAGGGTTGTCCACAAAGTTTTGGTCGTACAGTTCTTTGCAGAAAACATCATAAACACAACATTTTGTGAAATCTTATCAGGCGCTGAGTGTACGGCCGCATGCCTCAGTCTCAGAGATGTGGAGCAAATCAGTATTCCCCAACTGACGGTTTCTCTGGTGGACCTTGCACTTATTCGGACCAACTCACTTCATATTCCGAGGGGCTGGAAGTTTGACCGACATAAACAGCGTTCACTTTCAAATCCACACGCTTCCTCTTTTGTCCCCCCGGTGCGTTTATAGAGGCGTGAAGTGTTTAATGGCTGGATGGAATGTGTGATAATGCCGAGGCAGTAACTGAGGTGATAAGAAAGCCCCGCCACACTGAGTTTTCTAACCAGGCTTGCATCCGTTTGAGCAATATATTCATATTAACTGTTTATGTAATGTGTAACAGGGCAAATTCCAACTAGCGCAACATTATTACAATAAGGTTTGACTCTTTCATCTCTATCATATTCCTGGGATGCCAGAGTGATAAGAAGACCATTGACAGATAAGATCGAGCTAGATAAGAGCACTTTCGCACAAGTAGAGTAATCAAAATGCTTTCATGTATAGACATTAAAAGACTCCTAAAGTGCTCAGTTGACAAGTCAAACGTAGTATGCAGCACCTTGTGTAAAATGGAATAACAATATCACTGAAGTACTTAGAGTTGGAGCTACTACGTATAAACTAAGCATTCAGTTGCATCTTAAGAGACAGGTGCTAACGAGCACAGGCAAAGCACTATTTTGGAGTGTACAGATGGACATAGTTTCTGTCGTCAGGCAACTAAATGAGCATAAAATATGGATTTGATCACTGCTTACAGATGTAAAAAATGTGTGACTACATAAGACAAGTTAAGAGACATTAGCTGTGGCTAAACTGATATTTAAATTGAGTGATCACAGACAGGGTTAGAGGAGAAACTTAACATTCAGGTCAACATAAAGGTCACAATCAGCTTCTACCTGTGAGCGATGTGTACTTCAGTGCACCAAAGAGCATCAAGCAAATATTTGAATCAATATCTATATGACAATTTGTGTTGGTTACTGTCAATCAAATCTCATCAAACCACACCCATATAGTCATGATTTAGCAGTGTTTTCTTTTACATTGTATGCTTTTGAGTGTTGAACACTCAATAAGTAATACCGAAGGGCTATTATTAATTATTTATTTATAATGACTTATTTAGTCATGAATATTTGATGTTATCGAGATGGACTTTCACTCTACCGCCACAAAGCTCTCGACTCGACTTGCGTCATTGTTTTATTAAACAATTTTTGCCAGTGGACATGATTTCAGAATTATACACTGTGAGCATGTTTTTCGAGCTGTCTAAAAACACTGGCTTTGTTTGTACAGATGGCCCAAACTGAAATATTTATTTTGAGTGTAGATATATCCTTGAGAACATTGTCTTGACACACTAGCACTGAACAGCCTAAAAACCTTGTCCACACCACCACATTCCACAGTTTTTGTGACGTGAGCCTAAAGTTGTTATGCAGGCAGCAGATGAAACTGCAAAGAAGGAAGGAAGGTCACAGACACACACTTGCTATTCAAGTCAGATTCTGACTGTCGTGCGTTTGCTCGTCAAAATAAATGAGGAGGGCTGGTGGTGGCATAAAGCGTGAGGATCATATCGACCTGTCAACAAATATAGCTGTCACAGTGCCCTTCAGCAAGCATTCAAGGTAGAGACGCTATAGACTGGAAAAGCCTCTCCAGATGTAAAAAAACAACCTGAGAGTACACATGAACCAAAAAGAGAGGTCAAACAGTGCATCAGTATCTGTGTCAGGATGCACCACTTACTCTTTGAGGGTCTCATAGCCTTGTTCTTTGTACAGCAGCTCCTGCTTCATAGAGGCCAGGTCCCGCTTCAGCTTGTTCACCTGAGACACAGACAGGAGAGGAACTGTTACCGTTTGAATTATTTTAATAAAAATAATAAAGTTGGTGATATTCTACAGTTGTGTGGCTGCCGACAAACTCTATAAAACAACAAACAATTTGTTAGTCTGTCTGTCAATACTTTGTGATTTCTCTACCCTGTTGGTGGCGCTCAACCTCAAGCCCATTGGTTGTAAATGAACAGGTGAATTTTTGAATATGGATGCCAAAGAATAATGAATAACTTCATTGTTTTTGAAAAAGGGACACATTAATTTCCCAGAAGAGTTGGGCACAAACATTACCTAAAACAGGAGTAAACAGTGCTCTTTTTGTGGGGACTACACATTTGATGATTTGGTGACTATTTGGGGCAGCAGGTAGGTGTATGTGGGCCTGAGCAAAAATAAACTACAATGTGTGTGTTCAGGGTAGTGAAGGAACTTGTCACCCATTGTAACAATGTGGCTCATTGATGTGTTTTTCATAGTTTTTAGACAACAATGGAGCTCTATGTCACAGGGCAATACGATATATCAGGCTTTGACAGACACAGACACACAGACGCACAGACGCACGCACGCACGCACACACACACACACACACACACACACACACACACACACACACACACACACACACACACACACACACACACACACACACACACACACACACACACACACACACACACACACACACACACACACACACACACACACACACACACACACACACACACACACACACACACACTACTGTTAATAGATTTATCCATGGTTGGTTTTGGTATTGAAAGGAGAAAAATTAATAATATCACCAGCGTTTTAAGTTGAAAACTCTAGCACTAATTGAAGCAGTGAGAACCTTGTTGAGACAACAATACTACAATTAAAACAGTGTGGAAGTCACATGTGGTAAGAATGAGTTGAGGAATGCGGTCATGTGGCTGCTGAACAATTAAACGACACAACATGGGGGGGGGGGGGGTGCAGGTGACTCAGCTACATATTTGATCCACAGCCAGGAGGAGTGTGTATGTATGGCATGCTTCCTGTTTGAAATTTGATGATTTTCTTCATTCCTGTTCATAAAATATTCCCTCGTTTACTACTAATTTGTTGCTTATATATATTTTCAAGAAGAACATAAATCTGTAACCCCTAACATAAGTAAATTACACTTTCAAGATGGCAATGGCAGATTTATGACAGTTTACTATAACAAAGGACAAAGAAAAGAAAAGAATATTAACATTTGAGAAGCTGACAATAAGATAAGATAATAAATGGATTTTTTCTTTGAAAATGAATTAGACTAATCCATTAATCAGCTAATTATTTCAGCTGTAGACATTGGCTATGGCATTGACAGCTACTGACCGTAAGGGTGATATGTTTTATAAGAGATAGTGCTGAAATACAACGTTGAAAAAGTTAGTAAATTGATTAATTGTCAATGGTAACTTAGGGAAAACTTGAAGATGTGCTCTGAGGAATGTGATTGATTTATCACTTATTGTCGGACATGTTATAAACAATAAATTGATTAACATACAAAAAATATATACAGATGTATTAGTTGTGAAAATAACGGTTAGTTACTGAGAAGCCATTTAAGCATGATGTAGGTCAAGGCTCTTACCCGACTTTTGGCTGTGGTTATTTCCGCTTTTAGGATGTCTGGGTCATACTTGCTGGATGAGGACGATCTGGAATTCACTGCAGGAAACGTAAGATACGAAGGGAAAAAAGGTATTAAAGAGTGGTCACTTATGTCCTTTTCTCTTTTGTTTTTTTGCCATTCTGTTTGTGTGTGTTGCAGTTTTCAAATGTGTAAATATAGCAGCTGGTAAATTGGACCAATCTCACAAAGAATATGCTTTATTTGTCTGTCAAAACTTCAAGGTGGAGTCAGCGATCCTGGAGAACACTGTCAAAATATTTTTTAGTTAAAATCAGTGTATACAGTATCTCCTCACGATCTGCTGAAAGCCTTGTGTTAAATACATAGTTTAGTCTCTGTAAACTGGTATGTAAACAAAAGGGCCCACCACAGCAAGCAAAATACCCGTTTACAGAGCCTACGCTGTGTTTTAACACTGGATTTCTTTTTCAGCAAACACACACTTTGGACAGGTAGCGGATCTTGAGGAGATATTCACTGAATTTGACAAAAATGTATTTCGACAAAAAGCATTCTCCAATAATCACTGACTCAACCTTTACAGGAATAAAAGATCCAAGAAGTTGTGTCTCACTTGTTTTTAATATTGGCTATCTCAGCCTCCTAATTCCCACTTCAAAAAATGTCCCTAAATGTAAAATAAACCAAGCTACACCATGTCCTCCCTGGTTGCTTACAGCTGGTCTGTGAGGTGGACTTGTCCCTCCAGGCGTCGTGGAGCTGGCGGTACTCCTGCTGTGCCAGGCGGAGTCTCTGCTCCTTCACCTGGTAGATCTCCTTCTGAGCGCTGAGGGCATCGCTGGCCACAGCCAGGTAGTCCCGCAGCATGGACTCCTGCTCCCGCTGCCACTGCGCCCGCGGGTCCTCCAGCTGGGTGCTCTCTGGGGGGGGCACCAGGAAAAAAGACATTTAGTGGAAGGAGGATTTTTATTTACAAAACCACCTTCCCTTTATTTAGTAGGAAAAGGATTATTGAGGCAGTTTTCATGTCTGTCCTTGATTACGGTGATGTGGTTTACCGGCATGCATCACATTCATGTCTTAAACTCCTAGACTCTGTTTTTCACTATGCTTTAAGATTCATCACAGGAGATGCTTATGACACACAACATTGTCTTTTATATGAAAAGGTTGGGTGGTCCTCCCTTAAAGAGAGACGTGATGCACATTGGCATATTTTTATTTACAAAGCCTTGACCGGGAAGCTTCCTCGTTATTTAACAGAAATGCTGCAAATTTCAGATGGGCTTTATCAGACCCGGTCCACTGACATGCTCATGCTTTATGTCCCACAAGCCCGGTCTGAGCTGGGAAAGACAGCTTTAAGCTTCAGTGCCCCCGACTCCTGGAACAACTTACAGCAAAAAATGTAACTAAATACCTTCATATCCTTTAACCAATTTAAACAAACAATCTTAAATCTGCCATACTCTACCTGTAACTGTTTTAATTAGGCTACATTGTACTTTCACCCATTTCATTTTAATTGCTGCCACTCTTCACCACTGTGTAAATCTTTCAATTGTTTTTTTCTCTTCACCTGTTGTTGTATATTTGATGTATTTGCATTGAATATTTTGTATGTATTGTTGTTTTTTCTTTGAATTTGTTTTGAACTCGACGTCATTGTAAATGAGGGTCACCCCTCAATTGGTCTCTCGAGGATAAATTAAAGTTAAATGGAAAAATGGAAAAATTTTAACACTTTGTTAATTAATTGTATTTTCCAGATGACAATATAGCAACAACAGTAGACATATGGTTCAAATATTTTTTCACAGATTAAGAATTGATAGGCCTCAGCTAAAAACAAGATAAAAACAAGCTACAAAAGAGGGGCCAAGAGGAGGAGGATTTAAATCTGGCAGGATTTTAGGAAGAATACAAATAAATTGTCGTGGCCAGGTTTGCAGTAGTGTTGTCTATTGTTGCAGTAGGAATAAGAGAGAGTTAACTGACTGGTGTTGTGGTCGACATAGTAGGGTCCGACGGCGGGGTCGTACACCTCCTCCCAGCCGACCGGCAGCTCATCCCCGATGCAGTCAGCAAACGACAGAGGCTTTGTGTGCCTGGAGACAAACACAAGCAGAAAGACACACTCAGAATCCTATGATCAAAAAACATCACAGGCCTCATCACTCTGAGACAGTCCCCCTGTGTGTGTGTGTGTGTGTGTGTGTGTGTGTGTGTGTGTGTGTGTGTGTGTGTGTGTGTGTGTGTGTGTGTGTGTGTGTGTGTGTGTGTGTGTGTGTGTGTGTGTGTGTGTGCGTGTGTGCGTGTGTGTGTGTGTGTGTGTGTGTGTGTCTGTGCATGTGTGCGTGTGAACCTCATTTGAACCTTCTGAGCACTCCCATGAGATTTGAGTTGGATGTGTAACCTTATACTAAACTACACTGTCCAGATATTCAACTGTCAGGTATAACAGTTGATGATAACAGGTCATTTAAAACATTTAACAGGAACATTTATAAAGTGTTTAACCAGATTTGTACAATTCACATCAGCCTTTATCTCTGAACGTTGATGTTCACAAATAAATAAACTGTTGTCAAACAATAAATCATGAATTCATGCTTTAAGTAATTATTGAGAAGAAAAAAAATGTATACCAAGTGACTAAATGAGCAGTTTCAAGACATTTCCAGCTCTGGGAGAATTGGCATGCATCACGATTTTTACACATTTTTACTAGAAAAATGATTGGCACGTTAACAAGGTAATGACTATAATCATTGGTTCCAGCTCAGTGTGATTCTTTACAAATTACTGCTTAACCACACAATCATAACAGTGAATCACATTTAAATGATTTATAAATGAAAAGCAGAGAAGTATTCCAAACCTTATACAAATATGACTTCTGGTTCAATGCAATGATTAATGGGAGGGTTTACATTGAGATTACACATGATAAAGGGGATATGTATTTGTTATTTTATGAATAGAGGTAAAAACAATTAGTTTATTAACCCATTGATGACTATTGCAATCTAGGATGCATGTCCTTAATGCCTGAGGGTTTTCTGAAAAAATAGTATGAATTGTCAAGTCTACCAAAACCTTAATATCTAAGCCTGTGTAGCACATAGAAACATGAAATAAAATACATTTAAAAGTTAAGGTTCACAGGTTTTATTTAAACATGCTCCCTTAGCGCTTACAAACCACCACATTTTTCTAAAAATCGTCAAAATTAGATGGGGGAGAAAAAAAAGAATAAAAAATATAAAATATTTAAAAATAATGTGCTAAATGAGGTTATAATCCTGCTTCCTTTTAGCATGGATAGTAGTGACTGAGTGTGTAGTTGAGGGATAAAGATAGACAGATATAGGAAGGAGAAGATAGCTTTATTTTATTATTTAGTTCAGTTATCACTGGCACCATAAATCCGACTTCCTAGTACAACTGGAATGCAGACTGACTCCTGCTGTCTGGAGCCGATCAGCTGGTCCAAACGGCTGTATACCACGGAGATGAAAACGAAACTGAAACTTAACTTTTGCCTGGCTGGGCTGAATTTGAGTTGGAGCATCAAAATATAGCCTAAATTCATAAATATTGTTAATAAATAGATGCAATGTGTTGTGTGATTTTCGTCAGTAGCCTATAGTAGACCTTGATTCTGCGCTCCGAACGCCACTAACTGTTCTGTAATACACTATCACCGACACAGCTGGCGTATTTTTTTTTCATTTTTATTTTTTAATTTTTTATTTATTTTTTTGATTGCCGTGATTTTCGGCAAACCACACATTTTTTGGGTGGTCACGTGGTCTTAAAAAATCAACAAAACCCACCTCATGTGTAATTGAACCAATGACGGTGCATTCTATGTTGCGCACGCCATGAAAATTAGATAAAGTACAATGCTGCGTGACGCAGCAGCCGTCATCAATGGGTTAATCGATTAGCTAAAGGTGTGGAGTTAGCTATTCTGGAGAACGTTGTTGTCAAAATCACTGTTGGTCAAAATCTGTGAGAAATCCAGTGATAATACACATGCCGCAGGGGCTCAGACCGACCCACCGTAGCTAGCAACATGCCCGTTTACAGATCATCGGCTGTGTATGAACACTGTGGGGTTTTTTTTTATCTAGAATCACTGACTCCACCTTTAAATCAGCAGAAAATTAATTGTCCCTAATTTGGATAAAAGATTAATTGTTTACAACATTTATTTAAGCAAAGATTGTTCAAATTCGTAGGTTTCAGCTAAACGGATACATCAATTAGACTATGTCAGTTCGAGCTTTAGGAAGTCGCAATGGCCATATTTTAAAGCCAGCCCATTACATAATCTATTTTGCAATCTATTTTGCAATATTAACCATTAGAAGCTATAGCTAGTTATTATAGAAACCTTGTATCAGCCTTTTATAACACACCCAAACATGTTTACACAAGGAGGTTTGAATAATGTGAATAATGACCAAACTACAACATGGTTTGATCTGGGCTCACTGTGTTCAAGCCAAGTCAAGTCAACTATTATTGTTCATTTCTGCAATTTTATGCCGGACATACAGACGAATCAAATTGTTTCTCTCCGACCCACGGTGCAATAAGTACAAAGGATTAAAATAAATAAATATATGTACAATTATTAATCAATTCTAAACAAAAAGTAAAGCAAAGCCAAGTCGTATCGAAATATACGAGAGCTTCAATATAGGAAACTAGAAGGAAATTGAAAACGTGCAATAGTCTATAAGGGCATCGCAATGTGCAGACTAAGTAAGCGTTTGTCTGAAAGCAGTTTGAGGAGGAGGAGGCGGTAGGATGAGTGTGAGTCTGTGTGGTGGGGGGTGGGTTGGGGGTGGCTATAGTGTGGTGTTTCACTGAGTCCTCTATTCACCTCTGAGGGGGGGAGAAGGAGAAAAGAGAGGGGTCGGACTCTAGCCAGCCACAATAGGAGGAAGCATTCCACAAGCAGAGCTGACGCATCGCCCCGGAGGTTTCTGGGGCAACCCTCGGCACCCACACCACAGCCGCCATGCTCAATCTAAGCACTGTTTAGCACCGCTCCGAGTCTGCGGGTTTACAATGATCGGCCAAATGATTGTTAATGTTTTATGTTTAGGTTCTACTGCGATAGCAAATAAAAGCAGGCATGTAATGAAGGAAAATATGTGATACAACCTGACAACAGTGATTACAGCGATATTTGGTTATTAACTCGGTTAAGATCATATTTGAATAAAACATTGCCTTGTAAACGGTAGAAAAAGGTGATATTCCGAGTAGGCAATAATTGTATTAACACATGTGCTGTTATATTCCGATCTTCGTCGCATCATTGAGACACACATTAGTCGCAATCAATAATCCAAAACTGTATTTTTTTTCGGCCCTGCGCTTGCAAACACCTTATTTGGAAAATTGTCTTCCACCAGAATATATGGAATCCCTTTTTTACACTATTAAAATAATCTAATATAATTGGGAGATAACCCAAACTTCCAATCTCACTATATGTTTTGTCAGTAACAATCAAGAAGCAAGTCATGTTATAGATGTCATAGGCAATAGGACACATCCTTGCCCTTAACTTTGTTCGAAACCCCATCAGCAGTCTCTGACATAACTCACGCGGCACCAACAAATGTAAGGTAAACCACATTTCATTGATTTTATCATATGAGACACAGCGACCAGCAGAGTACAAAGAAAGACTATTGTGGTCTATGGCTTCTGTGTCCTGCAGATAAGCACAACCACAGAGCTTCACCGGTTCACTGCTGAAGGGAGAAACTGAACTGGGTCCTTTTTCAGCTGGTGATGAATAATGAAAGGGGGCCCAGAGAAGACCCCCTCAGCTCCGCTCTAAATTTAGCTCAGGGAAGACAGGGGAGGCTTCTGCCAACCACTGATCCCAGAAGAAGGCCCGGCTGTTTGGCCGTTTGGCTGGCTAGGTATCCACCGCATCATCCCCTTTATGTGATTCCTCTCTCCTCTCACCCACTAAATCCTCTCCTCTAATCGCTGAGCGGAGGCCAGCCGCTGACCTAAACGCGTCGCTCTCTCCGTCACAGTTTTCGCTCGGAGCAAAGGACCAGCTGGCAGCGGCTGCACAGCCTCCATTTCACTGTCAAGTCATTCAATAGCCACTTGTAGCGCTTCTCACATGCTCCACTGTTCTAGTAGTGACTGCCTGTGTTGACTGAGTACAGGTAATACAGTATGTGGACAAAAATTACAATCAAGGTAACCACAACATGAAGCTTGAACCACAGTTTGTTCTGGTACTTGGTTACTCATTGGCTTGGCTTATTGTAACTTTGTTTTGACAATTCGTATTTGATAAAAGGTCACATCTTGTGCTCGTTTTCTGGATCTAATTTCTAAATTTCAGCCTCGGTTTGAAACGCTTTGTCTTTTTGAGCAACGCCTTCCAAAAAGTCTGCTCTGATTGGCCCTGAATCCAGCTGCCGGTTTCTAGGGGTTTGCTTATCACAGGTGGAGGTAGTACAAAGTTAGGTTGGTAATGTGGCAGAAATCAGGCATGTTGCTAGCTATGGTGGGCCTCATTTATTTACAAATCCTTTGTCAATCACAGGTAGCGGATTGTGAGGAGATAACCACTGATTTGAAAAAGTCAAGCGTTCTCCTGAATCACTGACTGAATTAAACTTTGAGGGTAAACATTTTGACACAGCTTGAAGTGCTTAATCCTCTTTTTTTTATTGCTTTGTCATTGTTTGCCAAATTGCATGACTCCTCTCTCCCCCCAGCTACGTTGACCTTGATAGGAGAACAACTGGTGGCACATTGCCTGGCAGGATAAACTTACAACTGAGGTAGTGGGTAAACCCTCTGTGGCAAGTTTGGGATTTATGGCTAGATCAAAAGAAAAATGAAATGACTTGGCATCGGGTTAAATGCCCTGGTGCATCTACAAAGGCTGTTGAGACAACTTGCACAGAGAAGTAAGCAGCTGACAGTAAGCATGTTTCCTTATCTGAAGGAAAGCCGCTGGAAATGCACCTTTTGGAAGACGAAGAACTAACGAATAAATAACTAAATACATCTTCACCCAGTGGTGTAGTGGTGCCTGGAGAAGTGGGTATACTCTAAGTTGTACTGCGCGCGCATCCGCTTTTGCCGGTCCTATATTTCCCATAATTGTGCTGCCTCACACAGCCCCTCGCGAGTAGTGGTCCAACACAGACCTAATGCATGAATATAAGATATAGAGAGCAGAACGGCTATATGTTTAGCCTCCGTGTCCGCTCCATTTACAGCCATTAATGCGAGTGGGGGGGGGCGTTCACTGTCCTGACAGCTGACTGCCGCTACGGTCTGCTGGACCATCACTGTTTGCACAGTAGGCTAAATAGGGAGACTGAGGTGGGGACCCTGGACCTTCTAGAAGAAAAAAATGCAACCTTTTAAAGTAAGATTCATCAATCTGGTACACTTTGAGAAGAAAACTGCATGAAACCAGGCCCAGGGGCCCAAGGGCTCAGGGGGGCCCTAAGCCAGAGATACTGATAGTAACTTTAAATGTCGCATTGTCAAAGAGCTCAGTCACTCATGTCAATAACAGCCTAGGGTCCAAAAAGGAATAGGAAATAAATCATCATGGCCCCTAGCAGGTGAAAAATAGAAAAGCAAGTGCAAAACAAAAGCATTATTAGTTATGTCTTATGGGCTTCATAAGGGCCCCACACACATACAGGAATAAGCTTTATACGTGTAAATTATATACTGTTCATAAAAAGTAGCTTTCCACCCTGTATCTGTTGCAATGGGCCCCTCCATCATATAACATGGGTCTACAGACCAATCTACTGAAATGTTTTTACAGTTGCAGAGTAAAGAGTGCTGCCCGTTTAAGAAAAATAATGTTCCTTCTGCAGCTCAAGATTTGATCTAAATCTAAATTTTCCTCTGAAAGTGCATCAGATTGATGCATTTTACTCTAAATCTCATAATCCGTCTATGAACCAACTGGTTTCCACAATCTTTTTTATTTTTGCGGGGAGCATGCACAAACATTATTCATAGAAAAAAAAATGTGGGGGGCCCTCACAGGGTCTTGAAACGGGCCCTGATATCGTTAAGACCGCTTGTCGTGCCGCCTGACGAAACGCTGCGCCTTCTCTCTGCCCGCTCGGCTCTCCATTGAGAATGCATTAGTGGGCGAAACAAACGCCTCGGCCCGTGTGAAACGGCTTTAACTACTGAACGAAGGAAATCAAATGAGGTTCTGGCATTTTCCCCAAAAAACGGGACAAATTGTGTCCCGGGAGAGATTTTCCTTTTCCCGGGACAGCTGGTGAAAAAAAGAGAACAATTTCGGGGAAAACGGGACGAGTGGCAACAAGTAGGCTACACACACATTGACAAGAGTGTAAACGAATGGAGGCGGACCGCAGTCGCGGCCGTTAGAAGTGGGTATACGCAATGTCGCCTGAAAAATAAGTGGGTATACGCCGTATACCTGCGTATACCCCCCACTACACCACTGTCTTCACCTCATCACTTGATATTGTGGAAGGACTTGAGGGAGTGGTGGATGATTGCATTTTTAGTAATTCACTTCTTGTCCTTAAAGGCCACCATATCTTCTGTAAATTCTCAGAATGGGATGGGTAGACAAGGAGCATTGCCATCTAGAAATTTCACGACTGGATGACGCCAAAGTTCTTTATTACCCACTGTACTTCCAATTAAAACTTCACAGAACGATCCAACAATCTCAACTTCATCAAAATTCTGAATATATGGGATCATACACTCAACAAAAATATAAACGCAACACTTTTGTTTTTGCTCCCATTTTTCATGAGATGGACTTAAAGATCCAAAATTAATTCCAGATACACAATTGTACCATTTCTCTCAAACATTGTTCACAAATCTGTCTAAATGTGTGACAGTGAGCATTTCTGCTTTGCTGAGATAATCCATCCCACCTCACAGGTGTGCCACATCAAGATGCTGATCTGACATCATGATTAGTGCACAGGTGTGGCTTAGACTATCCACAATAAAAGGCCACTCTGAAATGTGCATTTTTTTTGCTTTATTGGGGGTCTGGGGACTCAGAACCAGTCAGTATCTGGTGTGACCACCATTTGCCTCATGCAGTGCAACACATCTTCTTCGCATAGAGTTTATCAGATTGTCAATTGTGGCCTGTGGAATGTTGATCCACTCCTCTTCAATGGCTGTGCGAAGTTGCTGGAGACGGCTTATGGTGGAGAAATGAACATTCAATGCACGAGCAACAGATCTGGTTGACATTCCTGCTGTCAGCATGCCAATTGCATGCTCCCTCAATGCTTGTGGCATTTTGCTGTGAGACAAAAATGCACATTTCAGGTTGGCCTTTTATTGTGGACAGTCTAAGGCACACCTGTGCACTAATCATGATGTCAGATCAGCATCTTGATGTGGCACACCTGTGAGGTGGGATGGATTATCTCAGCAAAGCAGAAGTGCTCACTATCACACATTTAGACAGATTTGTGAACACTGTTTGAGAGAAATGGTAATATTGTGTATCTGGAATGAATTTTAGATCTTTAAGTCCATCTCATAAAAAATGGGAGCAAAAACAAAAGTGTTGCGTTTATATTTTTGTTGAATTTTTTAGATTGATTGCTCCCACAGCCATAACTGACTTCTTACTAGGGCTGTGTCAAAAAATCGAAATTTCGATATATCGCGATACTTAGTTTCCCGATATCAGTATCGATTTTTATATCAAAATATCGATTTTTTTTATTAATTTTTTTTATAATTTTTCATTTAGGGGAGAACGGGGTAAGTAGGCACACTTTTTACTCTAGTGAGAATTGCTCATCACCAAAACATCTGTCAATAGCCATTCCTACATTAAATTGAAGCTTAAGGTGTTGGCTTGAAATGTGTGTCTCTCTTTTTTTCCAACTTATTGTAATGAAGAAGTAATTTACCATCAAAGACACTGACACATTGTGACAACCAACCCCATCAAGGGGTCGGTTGTCACACACTATGGGGTTGTTTGTCACAATGCTATCTTAATGGGAAAAATCTTAAAAAGAAGGCAATGAGGCAGAACCAAATTTGAAAGTTTAATTGCATTGTCAAGTTGACAAATAGGCCTACATAACTTACTGTAGCCTTGGCAGCTGGTCTAGTTTGGGATGCACTGGGTTGTTTTGATTTTGTTGCCCTTTTTTCTTTTGCTTGCTAGCTGCCTTTTCCTGCTCTATTCTTTCCTTCTCTAGGGTGTCAGTGAGGATACAGCTTGACAATTTCTTTCGTTATTGGGTTCCTTTTCTGGCTGCAGCCTTGAGATAACATGTGACAACCAACCCCCCAAAAAATTTGACGACCAACCCCAACCTGAATTTCTTGCTAGCATCAAGGCCAACAACCATCTGACAACTAATTAGCTTGCTAACAACAATCTAAACTATAGCTTACCCTTCACACTTTCTGAGGGTAACAAGTGTTTTGTTATAAACCCATTGTGTAAAAGCCTAGAAGAAAAATACTGAGAAGCAAAATATTTTGAATTTGACATGAAAAACACAAAACATCCTCTAACCTGAAATGCAGCTGTCTTCCTCCAAGGAAGTCTATGTATGTGACCTCTGATCCCAATTCTGGACCTTTTCTATATCAACATTTCAGAGCTAGCGTGCTCTGGTGGCGAGATATAACGAATGTGACATCCAACCCATGTGACAAATTACCCCGTTCTCCCCTATTTTTTTTTATTTTTTTTTTGCTTTTCAAGGCTTTATTGACAGTGCAGAGATACAGATATGAAGTGGGGCAGAGAGGGAATGAAACAACCATGGGTCAGATTCAAACTAGGGATGCACCGAACATTCGGCCACCGAAAATATTCGGCCGAAAATGGCAAAATAAGTCATTTTCGGTTTCGGCCCGAAACAGTTAAAAGGCCGAACAAAATTACCGAATATTGACAAACTAAATGACAATAAGGAAATATTTTTTTAAAAGAGCTGCGCGCTTGCAAACCAGGAAATGGAAGTAAAGAGAGACGTAACCGTGTATGTGAGTCCACGTCTGGTCGGGAGCGCGCAGCAGGAGCAGTCTGTAGGCTGCGTGCATGATTATGTCAGAGTCCAGTGTGGGAAATGTTTTTCAAACTGGATGAAACACGGCGCATTGCAATGCTTTAAGCAGCATTGAGATAAAATGCTCGTCCAAGACTGATGTTTTATCACATTAGAAACACAAAAGCCTTGCGCGAGCGAAGCAGCGATTCACCCAGTGAAACTAACGGTTGGTAACGGTGTCATTCACAGTGACACCTCGCTGGTGAGAGCCGCAGCGCAAAAAAAATCTGGTTTGACGGTGAAAATGATAATCATATTGTCCATTAGCGCTGTGGGAGAGAGGGGGGGCACTGCGATCTGATTGCATTGCTCGAGCCTGAATACATTTCTTTATATGTCCATGGAATACAGAGCCATCTCGGAAAACTGACAGCGTAACTAAATAGCCTATATGTCCAGTGAGCCGCCTCCCCCCGTTAGTTTCAGTCTACAGCCGAAAAAGTTACAATCACCTCCTAAGCATGGACATCGTTTAAAGCCTCTCATTGCTATGATCATTAGGCTTTGATGCACATTCTGAAGTCTGATCATTACGGTGGGAGTTGTGGTGCAGTTTTTTAGAGCAACTCAACCTCCATTGCAAAAAAAGAAAAGAAAAAAATGGCAATAAGTCGATCTTTTTGTAGATTCATCCTCATATAAGTCAAGGTACAAATCAATGAGTGGTTCACAATCACATTCCTAGTAAAATGTTAATTTTACTCTTAGATTTGAAGGTTTTACTGTTTCTTTATTTATTTAGGGTTGATTTTTAGTTGTATTGGCTATGTTTGAGGAGAACATTTGGGAGTTCATGTATGCAATGTTGAAAGAAGTGGCAAAATAAATAAACAAAACTGCAAAAGCCTCTTTCGGTATTCGGTTTCGGCCATTCGGCCAACTGTTTCATTTTATTCGGTTTCGGTTTCGGCCAAGAATTTTCATTTCGGTGCATCCCTAATTCAAACCCATGTCTGCTGTCAGGCCTGAGCCTCTAGGATACTGACTATTGAAGTTAGATCAGTTTTGTTTAAAATGCTTAAGATTCACTGTGTCACAAAAGCACACTGATGTGTTTTCATTTTCATTGTGTCCTGTACAGTTAGTACAAGAGTGAATTGGATTTGTTATTTTGATGTTATGGCAGCTGCAGCAGTGTTTGATCATTTGCCAAAACCAAAAAAAAGGAAGAAAAACAGTAAAGGAAGTTGTGAATGAAATAGTTTTGACTTCATTTGTCTGTGCAACTATCGATATAGTGTGCTGTTATGTTTGACAAGGCAACTTGTTTATGGAATATCGCAATATATCGTGATATATCAAGATACGCAATATATCGTGATATATCGTATCGTGACCAGTGTATCGTGATACGTATCGTATCGCGAAGTCCTTGACGATACCCAGCCCTACTTCTTACACGCTGGTATCTGTGAAACCACATTGATATCAGATTGCTCAGATCTCTTGTTGTCAAATGAATCAATTGCATAGTTGTCAGTCATTCACGTGGACTGACAGCATGCCGCGACCAGCCTGAGGACTGCAATGTGGCTACACTGTAAAAATTAAAAAGTTAAGAAAACAAAAATGTCTTCACTGTCACTTCAGTTTTCAGTTTTGAGGCCAACTAGGACTCTTAAGATATAAGGGAAACTGCCAACATTTGAGCCAACTTATTATATGTTGTTGAGATAATTTATCATTCATATGTAACATAAAGGTTTTGAGTTCTACATACTAAGAATTCCATAAAGAAAAAGTTGTGCCAACTTACTATTCGTTGTTCAGACAGTTTTTCAAGACAGTTTTAACACCGTTTGATGTTTGAATAAAAAATTTGACCGACTTGATTTATTTGTTGTCTGCATGGCAGAGGATACGTTGACAGTGGCACAAATGTTATTCTTCGAAATTATCAGTATGAAGCACACACAAAAAAATAAGTTTTTATACATAAAAGATATATTCTCTCAAAGTTCTCAACAAAAAAAATATTTGGTTCTAATTAATAACCATTTTTCCTTCAAACAAGAGTTTTATTTTGCCTCAAAACTCAAAAATCTAATGAAGAAAGTTGCCTTGAAATGTTGAGTTTTCCTAACTCTTTCATTTTAACAGTGTAAAAAGGGTTTTCACAACAGGTTAGTCATGTAGTACTGTTCAAAACATCCACATGCACAATGCCCAAGAGAACGAGCACACACACCTGTAGTATCTGGCAGATCTTGGCCTTCCATACACAGAAACTGTCAAACCTTGCCAGTTATCATTGTCTTCTGCTGAGGATCGCATTGGAATACAGCCAAGAAAAATTATTTAAAAAACACCTGCAGCAAAGTAAAAAAAAATCTCTGTACATCAGATTTTTTTGCTACCGCAAATAAGCCCCATTTAGGAGGCAATTACTGATTTTAAACCGACGTGAATCTTTATCCTCCCACTTATTTCCACAGTGGGTAACCTCTGCCTTATATAACTTCTAACTGTACCAATTAATAAGTGTGGGTTTCAGTGGAGTGTGTCACATGATAGTCTGCATGTTTTTTAAGAAGCTTATCCAAGACCAAATCTCTTGGAGGAAAAAACACTGAATTCTTTTGATGTTTTTTTTTTCCATAAAAAAACGGTCACAAATGAACATGCTGTAAATCAATACTGGCTGTATGTCTGCCTTAAAATAGTCAAAATCAATATACGATATCAATTTTGGCTGTCTCAAAAAAATCTGATTGAAAATAAATGTTCATAAATATAAAGCTTAATAAAGAAAACGTTTCACAGGACTACGTGGGTGTGGCCATATTAAACAATTTCCATGGCAACAGTCATTGTTTTAATAGAAAGTGTATCAAAGAAACTTAAATGACATTATCTGATTGACATGCCTAACTATTTTCAGATCCTTACCATCATGAAACCAACTCGCCAAATGACATAGTTAGAAGGATTTTGTGGATTTGGGTTTACAGGGGCCGATATCAGGCAAAGCCAAGTAGACACACACACACACACACACACACACACACACACAACCCCTAAGGTTTCACATACCAAGGTAAACAGCTAGGCCGGGCCCCGTGCTTTAATACAAACTGACAAAGCGTGCGACAGAGTGCAAACACACAGGGAGGCGGACTGCATATCTGAACGGTGAGTCAGAGAAATGTTCATTCAGAGCGGCGTATAAATTCCTCAGGTCGAGTTATGAGGCATCCAACTACATTTCATTGCCGCTCAATGTCCAACAATCTCAAACACACACGCAGACACACACACTTCCCTACTCTATTTTCACTCTCAGTGTGAAGACTTGTCTGCTTAACTGACAAAACATTAAAATAAAATAAAGTTATTTTTATGATTACTTAAAAAAATGTAGAAGTAAAAAGTAAGATAAAATTCCAGTAGATATCAGCCTGTCTGTAAATTACCGTCCTCGTACCAGTGTGTTATCTTGTAGATAACATTCCTTTCACCTGACGAGTGACGATATGCATTCAATGCGTCACTGCAAAGGGTGGACGGATGATATTGCACTCTGAAGAATGTGTAAAGTGCTACGTAAGACGCCTCGGTGATTGATTATTTATTAATTTGTTGATTGATTGATGAGATTTTTTTTATTTTCCGTTGTTTGTCCTGCTTTTTACTTGTATGTTTTCTCTTTTGAGGCCTCACAAAGATCAGTAAACCTTTTATGCTGAGTAGGTTTTAAGAGCCCATGGCTGTCTGAAAAACTCACAGTCACAGACTATCTTGTCTATTAAAAACTGGGTTGCGTTGCAGTAGGGTTTGTTAAGGAATTTTGTGGGACTTGGGTAAAAAGAAAAAAAAGAAAAGCAGGTCACGAATCATGACACAGTAGAAGAAAATGTATGATTTGCTTTTAGTTTTTTTCTAAATGCTTGTAAGAGAAAATTTCCCACGGCTGCAGCAGGTGCATTAGATGTTGATATCTACATTGGGTATCTGTGAGTTTTCCTCTCAAGGCCCTGGGGGCAGTACGACTTTCAAAGAAACTCACAAACAAAGCTGTCGGAGTGGAAATAAGGCTTGCTGCTGTCTTTCTTCATTCCTAAACCTCAGACTAGAATGGTAAGGCTTTTCCACGACCTTAACTGCAGCAGTCAATTTAAAGCCGACTGGTCCTTGAAACTCTTGTATGTTTCTCTCTCCTTCTCAGAGACGCTCTCTCTCATCAGAAATATAGTTATAGAATCATGGCACTGAGCCTCCATGCAACCACTGGTTGCTTTCAACTCTTGTGATATGAGATTGCAATATTTCTCAGGGTACCAGAACTATGAAAAAAACAAAAATGTAAATGTTTCTGAGGGCGAGTAGAGTAATCAGCATGGTTCTTGATGACAATGTAATCTAAAGCAAACAGAGATGTCTATACCCAGCAGTAAAGTAATAAAATACGATAATTAACCATCAAGAACTAAAAACTTAAGGTAAAAACACAGAGGAAAACATAAAGTATAGGCTATGTCCTCACATATCTCGGCCTATTGCGTTATTGGTAAAAATAAAATAAACCGATAAGCTGGGAATTTTGGAGGGTCAAATATTGAATGAATAGAATGTCGGAATGCATTTCCAAGAATATTTCTATGTTTGTATTGTAGCATCATGGTTGGTTATGTATTAGGAAATACTAGAGTGCAGCTGTGTGTGAGACAGCCTCTGTTCAGATTGTAGTTAACATTTTGCAGGGCCTCACGCTGCACTTTGACCCCATGCACCTTGGCAAGCGGTGAAAGGGATTTCAGATGAATCAGGCTTTTGGTTGGCCAGTCTGCGCGCGCTGCTCGGTCCTTCACGTCGTGTGTTTCAGGAATGTGTGTGTGTGTGTGTGTGTGTGTGTGTGTGTGTGTGTGTGTGTGTGTGTGTGTGTGTGTGTGTGCGTGTGTCTTTAAAGGACTTTGTTTGTGAAGGTTTTCGATGCCTTCAAGTGTCTAGGTGTAAAGCAACCAGAGGAGTGTCTAACTCAATATACCTACTGTTATTTCCAATACAGTATTTGCATTCATTTCACTTTGTACACTTGTTGTTATCACGTTCTACATTAAGGGCGCTTTCACACTTGCTGTGTTCGGTTCGATTGAAACAAACTTGTGTTCTTTCCACCTTTGCTGTGGTTTGTTTGGGCAGGTGAGAAGTGAGAACACAGAAATAATCATACTCGGGTGTGCACTAAAAGCGGACAAAACAGACGTACCAAGACCTTACTGAAAAAGAGGCCTAAAAAATGACAGAGTCTGACCCAACTGCAGGAAGCGATGCATATTTCTGGACTGAACAAGCTCCTGTAACCAGCGACACCATGCTTTATGGTATGAGGAGGAAGATCTACTTCTTGTAGTTTCTCTGTTAATTTCCCCTATGGAACTTCTGAACAAACGTGGAGCAGTTTAGGAACGATGGCATTGCTCCCGCCCCAGACACATCTGACCAATGAGTGAAAAGATCGTTCCACAGTGGGTTATGCCGCTGCAATTGTGTTCACTAAATCAACTCATCAACTGATTTGGAGCAGAGGAAACGATAGGTGTGAAAGGGAACCGAACCTGGTGAACTAAAACAAAACAGAGTCGCTGCCATCCAAAACACAAGGGCCCTAAACTGGAAGCAGCAGTCAAAGACACCGCAGGTGTGACAACTGGACTGATTGATGACACTGAGCAACTTATCTCAGTTCTCAGTGAGTCATCAATATATTTTATCACAGTGGCTCTACCAGAAAGCCGTCCTGAACGTTATTACAGCATCACCCAGACAAGCATAATGCATCTATTAAAGAGTATAGCAGCAAATCCTGAGCTGCATACAAAGAAAATACATCAACAACAAAATTATCTTTTAAAGGATGAGGCCACAATTTTTATTTACAAGAGTTATTTTAAGAAAGTACAGAGATTATTATAAATGTCAATTGTCGTGTAATATCATCATAACCAAACCTCAATATTGACAGTGCACCACATTGTAACAGGGTGGGACGAATAAAGAATTCAAACCTTGTATCATGACAAAATCCTTATCTAATGAGGAATTTGCACAACTGGGAATCTTTTTCTTCTTTAGATAAACAGAACATCTTAGGCTGTTTTTTTATTTGTTTTGTTTTAGATAAAACATTTAAAAAGACCCAAACTTCAAAAGAAAATACTTAGGTCAGAATAATATATTGCGTGAGGATAATGGAAACACTTTGGCATGTTCCATATAGGCTGTTCGCTTGAAGTTGTGATGAATGTCTGAAGCGTATTGTACAGTTAATTGTGGAGCCAGCTACAACGCTTGCTGTCAAAAATCACTTTGTCAAAATCAGTCAATATCTCCTCACGGTGGAGTGTTTTCTCTTCATCATTATCGCACGTCCCGTTCGCACGTCGGCAGGGCCCGTCTTGTACATTCACACACACTTTGTTTGTTCGCCCATTGGTAGCTGTCATCAAATTCATTTTGACAACAAGTTTTCTCCACAATTAATTCATTGTCCCTTTGGATAACAGCATCAACTACATTCATAAAACAAGTAAAATATTAAAAGAAAAGAAACTAAAGAAAAAATTATTTGTTCTTTCACACGAAAACAAGCACTAAGCCTCCAGAAATCCAGACATAAGCCATTAAAGGGGATTTGGTGTCAAAGTCCGTGGGGTCTCTTAAGTAACTGGTAAAGATGAAAAACCAGTCCCCGTTTAAATCTGCCCTGTGGTTTTGTACAAGCGAGACTCTGTCTATAAGCCTATTAACACTGATGGATTTCTATAAAAGAGAAGCGGTGGAAAATAAGGCAATTCACACCTCCAGACCTGATTCATTACAGGAATGTCAATGAACAGGATGTTCTTCCCAGAGAGAAGAAAATAATACACTCAGGAATGTTTTTCATGGTAAATCAGTTTTTCTGGCCTGGGACGTATTGGTCCTGCTTTAACAAACTAAAATGAAGTATTCTGTAATTTCAAATATATTTGGAACAATTTTGTGGAACATTTGCCTTAATTCCTCCACCGTATTTATTTTTCATTGTATTTATATAAACCCATCACTTTTTCAGTACAACCAATAACTGTATTTGAGTCAAAATCACTTTTTGTAACAAAGCAAAGAGAGAGCAAGTTTTGTAAATGTTTCTCACAGCTGCATTATACTGTACGTTGATAACAGTAAACGAGTGTTCCTAATGAGGTCTACCATGTTCTTTATGTAAAGGTTGGAAGAGGAATGAGGAAGTGCTGCCCTAGCTGTGTGTATTCCCTGACTCCCCTAACGAGACACCAGTGAAGAACAGAGCGCTCTGTAGAGAAAGAACACCTTGTTTATCATCCCTCCTTTACTATCTTCTTGACACTCAAGGATGTGGACCAGCTTCAAGGTCGGATTTCTAATTACGAAAATAAAAATAACAAATTCCGTTCGTAAAAAAAACGGCTTCTCTGTTTGAGCTGCTCTCATTAATATTTCATCTCATTTGAGTCATTTCTTTCAGCACAAATAGCAAAAATGTTTCTAAGTACACTTACACTACAGATCATTTAAAAGATTGAAACAAAAGAGAGAATGAAATTCACAATATCCCCAGAAGAAAATGACTGTTACATGGGACCGTCAGATAGATACCAACCCAGATTATAATTATTTTGTTTACCTTAAAATAAGCATAATATGTAATATATGACATGTGTGTCCCATTCGTAAATCAAACAGCCTGACACAGGGATGTGCTGACAAGTCGTCATGGGGGTTTAGTAAGGGTCATGATAGTGTCAGTGCTGTGTCGTGAGAAAAGGAGTGTGTGGGTCTATGGTGTAAAAGTGGTTATGCTTCAGCACAGTTGTCATCATGGTGTTAATGCTTGTTTGTTTGTTTTCCTTATCTGCGCCAGTGTGCTGAGGATAGATGGGGTTGTAATGTATGTCATGCAGACTAGACCAGCTTGTAATTGTGGCCTAGTTACAGCAACTACTGTGTGATAACCTATACCTTATTTCCAGTCACTATTTTAAGCAAAATCTCTAGTCTCTAATCCCTAGTTCCATCGGCTCTGATCTGATGTGAGCTGGTGTAGCTATTTGTTGTGAAATATGACATGAATGAACCGAATCTTCTTGTTGGAAAAAAATGGGCCAAATTAATGTACAGTACAACTCAAGAGTCTCTCAGTCTCTGCTCACTCTTAAAGTCGTTTGGTGTGATTCCTACTTGTTCATGTAGTTTCTGCTGATTGGAATATGGAATAGCTGCTTATTTGCAATGAGGAACTGACAACAGGTGTCCTTTTGTGCATTCAGTGATACACAAAGTTAAACATAAAAAAAAGATATTCCAGAAACAGTTTTAAAAAAGTATTTTTTCTTTAGGGGGGATTGGGTCTATATGCAGCAGACACGTTTTTATTCTTTGATAAGATTAGGATTGACGTGAATACATTGGAAATGTGTGTGGTATGAAGACAAACTTGGGACATAAATAAATAAACATATTTTATCCCTGATTTGTGATTTGATGTGTGTTATTGCAACCTGACCTATGTATCTGTCGGGCATTTGCAAAGTTGATGCGAAACTATTTCATATAATACTTACAGCAATCTTTCTATCTACAATATGCATGAATTTATTTATTTTTTATTATGAAAGTTTTGATTATCTGCAGGAGGTCAAAGGTCACCCATCTTCTGCATTAGTAACCTACTACTACAACCTCTTTGTCACTCTCACTCTCACTCACACACACTCTCTGTCTCTCTCTCTCTCTCTCTCTCTCTCTCATACCTGTCTCTGGGGTCGATCCAGCTCGTGCAATGGGTAATGTGGTCAATGTAGTAGACTTTGCCATCAAAGTCTCTGGCTTCCTCCCAACCCTCAGGTAGTGGCAACTCCTTCCTTGGCATGTCAGCCGAGTCTCCATGTAATTTTTTCCTCTCTACTCAAAATCATAACGAAGGGACACCATCGCTTTTCTCTGTCATCATCAGCATCCTCCTTCTCATCGACAATATCAGCAGTTTATTCCCAAAATTCCCGGGCTCGCGCGGTTTGGATTAGGCCATAATAATAATCCATAATAATCCACAGATTAACAAAGAAGCAACACTCAAAGGGGGCAGGAGGCAGGGATGGTATTGGTGGGGGGTTGTTAAAAAAAGAAGAAGCTATCTCATAGGATAAAAAAGTTCCAATGGTACGCACCAATTCATTTCTATGGGAGTCAAGTCATCCGTAATATGCAAACGCCGGCTATAAAACAACGCCGTGTTGTAATTTGACGTGTTTTTCCAAGTGTGAGCACATGTTTTACAACTTTTCCATGTTGGTTGGAAAACTTTTGAGGAGGCCTGGGGGACAACTTTTTTTTAATAAAGTGAAATACTAATTATCCACTGGTGCTGGTTGTGTTTCAACGTAAACAGAAAGGCAGCCTCACGTCTAGAAGTTCAAAAACCTCCGCGTAAAATCTTTAAAACAAAGAAATGGCAGTTATTTATCCAGCGCAGTGGTGTTTTCACAGCAATAACCGTCCAAGTGGTTTTAAAAATGCGTTAAAATCCCCCAAACTGGACTCGTTCCTCCTCTGTGCCTACAGGCCACCATGTTTAGCAGCAGTAACCGATGCTAACAGCCAGCTGCGGGGTAACCAACAGTCGCAAACACCGCTGGGAGGTAAAAGTAACGACTGTATCCACTGCCGTTAAAATCCGGTAAATCCGCCAGAAACGTGTGTGTTGTTTTGGTGAAATGATCCTCTTTGAAATACGGACGGGAGTGAAGCGGCAGCAGCGGCGGTAAAGTCTTTCCTCAGTCCCGAGCACAGAGCACTTCGACCGGTGGACCGCTGTCAAGGCACACGCGTTAACTACGGCTTCCGGTAGGGGTTTCAAAATAAAACCAATATTTACTAAATACTTCCAGAAAACGGGATGACGTCCGGTCACACACATTCAGATTATCAGTCAATTTTTACTCAAATGGGTTATTTTCTTGGATTAAAATGATTATAATATATTAATCTGTAGAGTATCTTTGAGCATTAACTGCGTGCGAGCTGTTTTTCTACTTATTTATTAGGTCTGTTTATTGGTTCACTGATTTTAGTTAAATGGTTTACTTACTTTAATTGTTTGCTGGCCTACTTTTACTATATATGTGTTTACTTATGTACTTTAATTGTTTGTTACTTATTTTAGTATAGACCTCCATGTGTTAATCTACTGTAATTGTTGGCCAACTTTTATTTACAAAACATTTGTTTACTTATTTGTGTTGTCTTTTACATATTTGATGCCTAATATAAATTTGTTTTACTTACGCTGATTGTTTGGTACTTATTTTACAATATATTGTTTTATTGATTATCCTATTAGTTTTTGTATTTTTTTGTTTCCTTGTGCCTGTTGCTGTTTTACTCATGTATTTATTCTAACGCTAAACAATTGTATATTGTTTTACAAATATCCTTCACAGGTTTCTGAATTGACAAACGTTCAAGTCCACAGCGCCCTCTGGAGGACAATATTTTGAACTGCTGAACGGATTCAATCTTTATTCTGGGCGATGAAGACACAGGTCAGTTTCACATGGATGCATCTCATCTCAGGTCTCTCTGGTCTGCTATTAATGACATTTGGAGGCATGGCTGCTGGTAAACATTCCCCCCAATACTTAATGAATCACATCTTTTATTATGAAGATGATATAATGATGATAATTAAAGGGCAAAGGAAGCAACTGAACTGTTCCACTTGGTCTGATTTTATTGCAAGCGGCTTACTGTGTTTCGGCAATTTAAAAACACACTGATTAAGTTTAAACAAATATAAAAGAAAAAATACATTACGTACTGGAGGTATTATTACGTAACGATCCTGCTTATGGAATAAATGAACAACTTGACGGATGGTGAAAGAAAAAAAGTTTGGATGGAAGTTGAAAGTTTTAATCACAGATCAAACTGTGACAATGTCAAATGAAGCACTTTAATAATCCACTAAACTGCTGCTTAACAAACTTTTGGATGTTACTGATGGACATTTCAGCCCTGCGCTCCGGTTGATATCAGACATGGTACAATGCTTTGCATGGTTATAACTCCAGTGTTGACTCATGTAAATATTACTAATGATGTAACCTGGAGCACCTTTGTTTTCTGTCTGCACTGTGAGAGAGTGAATGTAGAGGGACTGTTAGCACTAAGGAAGAAACTTGTTGGTGGGTTAGTTTAGGGCAGGTTGCTTCCACCACTGCTTATTTCTGTTGTGTTGTCTGTTTGTAGGAGAATGAAAATGTTTGTTATTTAATTAATAAAATATATGATAGATAGATAGATAGATAGATAGATAGATAGATAGATAGATAGATAGATAGATAGATAGATAGATAGATAGATAGATAGATAGATAGATAGATAGATAGATAGATAGATAGATAGATAGATAGATAAAACTCAAAAAACTGTTGATCCATTGTTTATTTGTCTGAAGAACTGATCCATCTCACGTGTTTCAGCTCGCATATTAAAATCCAGATGTGTCTCTATGGCGTCTCACACTCACCAGCCAGACCTGCTTCTGATGCCTTCAAGTCCTGTCCGATTGTTAACTATAATGTTTTATAGAAGTGGCAAGTATAAAAGTGAGAAAATGCCACCATTGGTACATTTCATTTTGAAACCACCTCATCTCACGTCTCTCTGTAAACGTGAACTTGTCCTAACAATTTGGTTGACGTGATGTCACTGCTAGACCTCTTCGAACAAGTTCTCTGCTGCTTTATTTTTCAGAAAGAAAATAATAAGGCTAACCAGTAAAGCTCTAAATAGGCCTACATTATTTTTATGAAAGGTAAAATAACTAAATGTAATTTTTATTATCATAAATAGGGATAGTAGTAGCAGACGTTGTAGAAGTGATAGTGGTATATTCCACTGGGATTGTTCCTTATATTCAATTTATATTATGTAGCTAGTTAACTGAAAAGTAGACTGTAAAACCACTCCTCTTTATTGAAACAAAGTAGCCTACAACTTTGTAAGCAGTCCAGGCGTTATGTCCTTGTTCAACCCCCTCCTGCTCTAGGTAACCTATTTGTCGTTCCCACCCCTTTCACAAGGATGTGTGTTAACCATAGATAGTATATTAAACCATTATGTTAACTAATAACAATAAAAAACCGTGTTCGTTTATTCGGATATATGGAAGAAAAAATATGACAGGAAAAAGTTTCAAAGTTCTCAAGAGCCATGTTTTAATGAAGTGATATCACAGAACAGGTGATGCAAGCAATTTTGACAGGACAAAAAAAGTGAAGTTTTCTCTCTACAGCAGAGTCTTTTAACATATCTTGACAGTGTTTATTGATTGGTTGAACTCGTTGCCATGTTCTCTGACCAATCCTGACCTCGTCGTCTTTTCCCGAGAAGTGAAACTATGCTCCTAACCTTGGCTATTTACTTCTTATCTATAATAATTGGGATGAGTCAGGTCTGCACCATCCACCAACTTTCTTCTAAGGCCTGAGACTTTCCTCCTTTCTCCACTCCCTGCTCTGTACTGAAATGAGAACATTTAGGTCACCTTATAATTGTATTTGATTATTAGTTGAGTATATAAGAGTAATGTAATATTATGTGGTTGGCTATAACATCATACAAATTAGAGTTCTTTTTCTAACATAACCATGGTTGAAAACATAGATAGTAGGCTATATAAAAGGTTGAAAACAGCATCCTCTTTGGGCAATTCTGACCCACAATCCAGTGCGCACCTGAAGTGACGTCACATCGACGGGACGGAGCTTCCATTTGAAAACAAAACGAATGCGACGGATGTAAAAGCAAGAGGCAAGATAGATCCATGGATAGATCATGGATAGATCATGGACCTATAAAGAAAGGGATAGATCAATCTTTCTTTAGCCAGCCAATCAGAGTGGCGGAAGACAGAGAGGCCATCGCACATGGTGGCGGTGCCGAGAGGGAAAACATTGCAAGAAATCAAACACACACACTCGTACAATATTAACTCAGATGTTCCACCATGGATGAGGATTGGCATGTCAGTGATTGGGAGGACCACATGGGAGATACAGACGACGATGAAAATGCTCTGCTCGAATCCGTTGTGGACAGCGAGAGTGATACAAGCGACTGCACGTGAGTATATTTCAACATAGCTTATTTTTTATATTTTCATGGTGTTGTAGGCTATCTTTGAATACATGGACATGTTCAAACATTACTAAGTGTGTGCGTTAAGGCTGTATATTTTAACATAGCTTAATACCATAGTGTTGTAGACTATCTATAAAATATGTGGACAGGTTAAAACCATGGTTCAAACATGTTGGAAAGTGTGTGCATTTCTGTACAGGTCCTTCCTTGGCATTTAGGCCGTAGCCATGTTGACGAACTTACAAACTGACTTCCCCATTTCATCATACTACCACGTGGGATGAAGGGAGCGTTCTCAATCAAACTGTCTTAGGCTAGTCGTTTGTTTTTTCTTGTTTATTTCTTATCAAATTTGAAGTTTTGAAAACGGTTAATGCACAGGATTCAGTTGGAAAATGACACGTCCATGAGATCAAGGCGCAATGTTATGAGGAAATAAATAAGTAAAAGGATGTCCCAGTTGTATGCCTACAGCATCCTAACTTGATTCTTTTTATCGTCAGGTGTAGAAAAAAGAAAGGGTATGCGACTAGGAAGGCAGGGTTACCGGCGCAGCAAGGGATTCAGCTGGATCGAGAGAAACTGAGCTGTTCAATCTGTCTGGATCTTCTGAAGGATCCGGTGACTATTCCCTGTGGACACAGCTACTGCATGAGCTGTATTAAAGACTGCTGGGACAAAGAGAATGAGAAGGAAACATGCAGCTGCCCTCAGTGCGGGCACAGCTTCTCACCGAGGCCTGTTCTGATGAAAAGTACCATGTTAGCAGAGTTAGTGGAAGAACTGAGAAAAGTGGAACTTCAAACTGCCTCACCAGATCATTTCTATGCTGGACCTGAAGATGTGGCCTGTGATTTCTGCCCTGGGAGGAAGCTGAAAGCCTTCAAGTCCTGTCTGGTGTGTATGGTCTCTTATAGGCCTTTCACACCAAAATGAACCAAGAGTCAGTTCCAGGCTGGTGCTGGGGTCAGTACAAAACTGGTTACAGCCTTATCCCAGTTATGAACCGGTTGGTTTCACATCGACCGGAGACAGCCATGGAGCCGGCAAGAGAGCAACGTCATGACGTCACTGTAAACGTGTGTGTACGTCGCCCGACGCCGCTGCTCTTGTGGCTAACGCTAAAGCTACCGCTAGCTTTAAGCACAACAACAGCGGCGAATACGTCTTATTTTTACACGTGTTAGCTCTCGCTTTGCTTTCTTTACCAAACAGGACCCATACAGCGTATTCTCGCCGGTCAATTTGATCGCTACGTTCGGTAATTATGTTATGTTTACGTCTCGTAGTAGCGGTGTTTTTAAACATGGCGGCATGAGGTTTTAGTTGGTCTGGTTGGTCAGGATAATCCCCCCGGCCGCTTGCAAGCGGTTCACTTCAAACCCTGCTCAATCCTGGGGTTTGAGTTGAACCGGTTTTTACGGCCCGGAGCAGGCTTTCTGGCGGTGTGAAACCAAAACACTGGCTCCAACTCCGAACTAGCCCAGAACTAGCACCGATTTTGCGGCGGTGTGAAAGGCCTATTACTGTGAACAACACCTCCAGCCTCACTACAGAATAGCTCCATTAAAGAAACACAAGCTGGTTGAGGCCACTTTGAAGCTTCAGGAGAACATCTGCTCTCGTCATGACGAGGTAATGAAGATCTTCTGTCGCACTGATCAGCAGAGTATCTGTTATCTCTGCTCCATGGATGATCACAAAGGCCATGACACAGTTTCTGCTGCAGCAGAAAAGGCTGAGAGGCAGACGGAGCTCAGGGCAAATCAACAAACAATCCAACAGAGAGTCCAGGACAGACAGAAGGACGTCAATGTTTTCCAGCAGAGGGTGGAGGCCATCAATGTCTCTCTAGATCAGGCTGTTAAGGACAGTGAGATCTTCACTGACTTGGTCCGTCTCCTTGAGGAAAGAAGCTCTAAAGTGAAGAAGAGGATCAGATACTCGCAGATAAGTGAAGTGTGTCGAGCTGAAGAGCTTGAGGAGAAGCTGGAGCAGGAGATAACTGAGCTGCGGAGGAAAGACAGTGAGCTGGAGAAGCTCTCACACACAGAGGATCACCTCCATTTCCTCAACAACTATCCCGCCTTGTCAAGTCTGAGTGAATCTAAAGAATTACCCAGCATTGATATCCATCCTCTGTGCTCTTTTGAGGATGTAACACAGGCGGTGTCAGAGGCCAGAGATAAACTGCAGGCTGTTCTGGATGAAGAGTGGACAAAGATCTCACTGGCAGTGACTACAGTGGAGGTGTTACCGCCTGAAGCAGAGCCCAGAACCAGAGCTGAATTTCTGAAATATTCTCGTCAAATCACACTGGATCCAAATACAGCAAACAAAAAAGTGTCACTTATTAACTGGCAGCAAGTCCTGAGTAAAGAGGGTTTGAGTGAGCGTTGTTACTGGGAGGTCAAGTGGAGAGGAACAGTTAGTATAGCCGTTGCATACAAAGATATTAGCAGATCAGGGAGCGATAATGAAAGTGAATTTGGATATAATGACAAATCTTGGTCATTAAAATGCAGCCCTGATAGTTATCAATTCAGACATAACAATATTCCTACTTCCGTCTCAGGCCCTCAGTCCTCCACAGTAGGAGTTTACCTGAATCATAGAGCAGGAACTCTGTCCTACTACAACGTCTCTGAAACCATGACTCTCCTCCACAGAGTATACACCACGTTCACTCAGCCGCTCTATGCAGGATTGTGGCTTCCAAATGCTGCTGGAGACACAGCTGAGTTGTGTGAGCTAGAGTAGACAGGAGTTTAAAGAGGGTGCAGAACATCACATGTTGAGGTGTGTATGCTCTGAGATCAGACATAGTGGGTGGTACTGTGAAGTTTTTCTTAGTTTTTATGTTGATTTGATGGCATCTAAGAAATTCCATGAAATTATTGAAGTGTGTGTGTTATGGACTAAACATTTTTACTAAAATATTACAATTGCAAAATGTGTGATGAAAAATTGTTTTTGCTTCTTAAAGTTTATTTTTGTTGTTATATAAATACATTTGTAATACTACAAAATGATTCAATCTAGTTGTATCTAGTTTTTTGAGCATCTGCCAAATTACTGTAATATAAAAGAAAAATGTGATTATATTCGCAACATAAACGTATGTTCATCTACATAATTTGTATAATTTCAGGTTTTTTTGTACTTTACATACTGCTGTCTGTACTGCATACTCTGCTGCTGGTGTAAGGATAATGAATAATTTGACCTTCTGAAAAATAGGTTCTTGTCATATTCTTAAGAGTAATTTCACATGTTCACAATTTCTGAAAATGAATAAAGAAAGAAAGAAATAGTTGACTTTTCATAATTTTAGGGGCAAACCTGTGTTCTTTAAAATTACATTAACACATGTTCTTTATTCTTCCTTTTAGTTTTTGTGATATTTTGGTAACAGACAAACACATGGAGAGATAAATGAAGGTAAACAAAAAAACTCAAGAACGTTTTTGAAAAGTCGACTCTTTTGCAAAAGGAAAATGTTTCAAGACGATAATTCATCAGAATGTTTTACTTTCAGATTTATTACACAACCTTTGAACGTTCCACAACAATCATGCAGGACTAAAATGGGATTAATACAAAGCTTCACAGGCTTCACCAATCACACACACTTTAGGAATAACTCTGCTTCACGTCTCCTCAAAAACACTAAAAGTGTGGGGTAACATTTTCTGAAATGTAATTGACACAGGTTAAAATACTTAATTAGGAGAGGGAGAAAAAAACAGATGAAGACAAGGTCAACTTTTTCAGAAAGTTGTTTTTTAGGAGCTAGAACACACAGATGTTGTGCTCAATGACAATTAAACAAGAAAAGAAAACTAACAAAGACTTGACTGTAGAAGGAGCGTTTCACCTCATCTCGTGGATATACTATCTATGAGCGAGACTCAGACTGTGTTGTGTACAAATCATCATAATCGCTGTTTTTCGACGGATCAAAACTGTTCTGTCTCTGTCTGACAGAAGAACTGATCCATCTCACGTGTTTCAGCTCGCATATTAAAATCCAGATGTGTCTCTATGGCGTCTCACACTCACCGGCCAGGCCTGCTTCTGATGCCTTCAAGTCCTGTCAGAACGTTAAGGATAATGTTTTATAGAAGTGGAATGTATAAAAGTTAGAAAATGCCACTGTTGGTACATTTCATTTTAGAACCATCTCATCTCTCTATAAACGTGAACTTGTCCTAGCATTTTGGTTGACTTGATGCAAAGATTTGTCACTGCTTGACCTCTTAGACAAGTTCCCTGCTGCTTATTTTTTCAAAAAGAAAACAATAAGGCAAACCAGTAAAGCTGCAAATATATTATCTTTATGAAAGGAGCAATAAATAAATGTCATTTTTACTATTATAACCAGTGAAAGTAGCAGAAGTGGTAGAAGTGATAGCGGTATATTTCACTGGGACTGTTCCTTATATTCAATTTTAATTCTGTAGTTCTCTGAAAAGTAGACTAGCCTATAACTCAGAGCTGAAGTCAAACTGCAACTGTGAAACCACTCCTCTTCCTGAAACAAAGTACAACTTGATAAGCAGTTTATAACCCCATGCACCCAGACATTATTTCCTTGTTCAGCCCCTCCTACTCTAAGTATATTTAGTTTCCTCCCCTTTCACAGATCTGACAGTTTAAGGATGTGTGTAAACACTGTGTGAGGGTGAGGAGCTGTTACCGTGCAGATCAGTGAAGTAACAACAGGGGAATGAGCACAGCCTTTATCAGGAAACAGAGAGTGAAACTAACTGGGACGGCAGTGGCGAAGTGGGTAGGAAGTTCGCCTCTGGTGTGCAGGGTTGGAGGTTCGATCCCCCGTCTCCCCGCCACATGTCGAAGTGTCCCTGGGCAAGACACTGAACCCCGAATTGCTCGAGAGGCACCTATTTGGAAACTGTGTATTATTATTCACTGCTAGGTGAACTCCGGCAGTAAAACAAAAAGAAGACAACAAATTCAGAGTAGGTTACAATTCTGACCAATGAAATGAGTTCGGGGCGTGGCTTCCGGTGGAGCTCCACTTTCAATGGTTTCCCCCATGGGTCTGCAAATAGGTACTCTTGAATTGCTCCCGATAGTTAGCTTAGTTAGCTTAGCACCCTAGTGCTAAGCCTACCCTGCGTGGTAGCGGCTGCTATCGGTGTATGAATGTGTGTGTGACTGGGTGAATGTGTACAAAAAAAAACAATGTAAAGCGCTTTGAGTCTGTGATAAACGGAGATATAGCGCTATACAAGTCCATTTACCATTACCAACTGACATTCACTGTCATCCAGAGGAGAAATGGCGCAGCAAGTCATTCAGCTGGATCGAGAGAAACTGAGCTGTTCAATCTGTCTGGATCTTCTGAAGGATCCAGTGACTATTCCCTGTGGACACAGCTACTGCATGAGCTGCATTAAAGACTGCTGGGACAAAGAGAATGAGAAGGAAACATGCAGCTGCCCTCAGTGCAGGCACAGCTTCTCACCGAGGCCTGTTCTGATGAAAAGTACCATGTTAGCAGAGTACGTGGAAGAACTGAAGAAAGTAGAACTTCAAGCTGCCTCACCAGATCATTCCTACGCTGGACCTGGAGATGTGACCTGTGATTTCTGCCCTGGGAGGAAGCTGAAAGCCTTCAAGTCCTGTCTGGTGTGTATGGTCTCTTACTGTGAACAACACCTCCAGCCTCACTACAGTATAGCTCCATTAAAGAAACACAAGCTGGTTGAGGCCACTTTGAAGCTTCAGGAGAACATCTGCTCTCGTCATGACGAGGTAATGAAGATCTTCTGTCGCACTGATCAGCAAAGTATCTGTTATCTCTGCTCCATGGATGATCACAAAGGCCATGACACAGTTTCTGCTGCAGCAGAAAGGGCTGAGAGGCAGATGGAGCTCAGGGCGAATCATCAAACAATCCAACAGAGAGTCCAGGACAGAGAGAAGGACGTCAATGTTCTCCAGCAGAGGGTGGAGGCCATCAATGTGTCTGCTGATCAGGCTGTGAGGGACAGTGAGAAGATCTTCACTGAGTTGGTCCGTCTCATTGAGAAACAAAGTTCTCAAGTGAAGCAGCAGATCAGATCCCAGCAGAAAAGTGAAGTGAGTCGAGCTGAAGAGCTTGAGGAGAAGCTGGAGCAGGAGATAACTGAGCTGCGGAGGAAAGACAGTGAACTGGAGAAGCTCTCACACACAGAGGATCACCTCCATTTCCTCAACAACTACCCCGCCTTGTCAAGTCTGAGTGAATCTAAAGACCTACCCAACATTGATATCCATCCTCTGTACTCTTTTGAGGATGTAACACAGGCGGTGTCAGAGATCAGAGATAAACTGCAGGCTGTTCTGAGTGAAGAGTGGACAAAGATCTCACTGGCAGTGACTGAAGTTGATGTTTTACCACCTCAAGCAGAGCCAAGAAACAGAACTGAATTTCTGAGATATTCTCGCCAAATCACCCTGGATCCTAATACGGTAAACGCACGAGTGTCACTGAGTGTCACTGAGTGACAGTAACAGAAAAGTGACATTGCTGGATGTAGATCAAGAATATGTGGCTCACCCTGACAGATTTGATAAATGGTGGCAAGTCCTGAGTAAAGAGGGTCTGAGTGAGCGTTGTTACTGGGAGGTCAAGTGGAGAGGAAAAGTTTGTATAGCCGTTGCATACAAAGATATAACCAGAACAGGGAGCATGGAGGAATGTGGATTTGGATTTAATGACAAATCATGGTCATTACAATGCAGCCCTGATAGTTATCAATTCAGACATAACAATATTCCTACTTCCGTCTCAGGCCCTCAGTCCTCCACAGTAGGAGTTTACCTGAATCATAGAGCAGGAACTCTGTCCTACTACAACGTCTCTGAAACCATGACTCTCCTCCACAGAGTATACACCACGTTCACTCAGCCGCTCTATGCAGGATTGTGGCTTCCAAATGCTGCTGGAGACACCGCTGAGTTGTGTGAGTTTAAGTAGAAAGGAGTTTAAAGAGGGTGGAGCACAGTACATGTTGAGGTGTGTCTGCTCTGAGATCAAACACTGATGTTTTTTATGGGTTTTATGTTGTTTTGATTGCTTCTCAGAAATTCAATGGAATGATGATATGAAAAAGCAAATATGTTTTATTTACCTCATCTTCTATGTTGGAATTTGATTCTGACTTAAAGTATATACTGTATATTTTGTATGAACTAAACATGTTTACTATATACTGTGCAGGGATAATATTCCATATGCAAAATGTGTGATGAAAATCTCTTTGAGCTATTTAAAGGTTTACTTTTGTTGTTATAGAATTGGACTGTATAATAAAGTAAAAGATGAATAAGAGTCATGTATGTAAAAATGTATTAGTCTAATTGGATTTTGGTTTTTGAGTATCTGCTAAATGATTGAGCATAATATGTGTAATTTAGTTTTACTTTTATTTTGTTTCCGATGTAAGCAAGAAATATATGAAAAACATTCGTGAAATTAGCTACACTGCAGCTGAAATGATTTTAAATGTAACCTGCTGAACAGTAGTTTTGTCGACATATTCTTAAGAGTGATTTAACGTGTCTTGACATGTTAACAAATAACGATTTTTGGGAAACAAAATATGAAATGTCAATGTGCACAAATTCTGCAAATAAATGAATAAAGAAAGAATTAGTTGACTTGTCATCATTTTAGCTGCAAACCTCTGTTATTTTAATCACACTGACTGACATTATGCTATATATTCTTCCTTTTAGTTTTCAAGATATTTTGGAAACAGAAAGAGCAAAAAAAAAAACTCCACTTCATGGCTGATATGATACTCTCAATGGTTAAATAAGGTTTATGAAAAGTTGACTCTTTTGCAAAAGGAAAATGTTTCAAGACAATATTTCAGCAGAATGTGTTACTTTCAGATTTACACAACTTTTGAACGTTCCACGACAATCATGCACAAATAAATGGTAATAATACAAAGCGTCACAGGCACCACCAATCACACACACTCTATGAATAACTGGGCTTCATGTCTCCTAGAAAACACAGACAACAGACATGTTTTATTGAGGATGGTTAGAGAACGAAATGGTCTGCCGCTAAAAATGCCAATAATGTAAATACATTCAAACAAATTTTAAGTATTTTAACAACTTCCATGATCATGGTTTATCCCTTCTGCAGGGTTAGATCCAAAATGTCAGCGCCTTCCATCAAGTAAATAACATTCAGGAAAGAAATTGCCTTTTGTAGCATAAATCTTTCTTGCACCTTGTCCATACATAGCATGCAAACAAACATAACAAGAAAAGCATTTTAGAAAATAACTGAACGTGAAACAACTGTTACACAGTTCAGGATGCTCTGCAGTGACACCTAACATGGTAAGTACGTCACACTGTCATCTTTTCAAGGTCTCGGTGTGTAGATACAGTGCCTTGTTATTCTTACTTTATAAGATATCTGTTACATTACCAGCTTTCAAGTGTCTCAGTTAAACTGACAGTGAGCCAGCATACACAATAGCAGGACCCTGAAACTGATACAGCTGAATGGAATCATAGATATTATAAATGACACCCCTCCTTTCCATACAGCGAAGAGTGAAAAAGGTTGAAAACAGTGCATCCTGCCATCATGTTCATCCTATCTGGCTCCACCTCACCATATGAATCACAAGCCTAAACACACACAAACTTAAGAATGTAAGATGGTCAGGCCAAATTTGGTTGGTGGGTGGTGGGCTTCTGCTGGAGGGAATTTGGACTAATGAGCTCAGTAGCCAATGTTATGGTCAAACTTTGTCTTAGCCTGTAGAGAGCAGTGCTGGGTCAACAACAGTTCCACTACATAGCCTTGCTTATTACATTAAACCAATGTAAATCGCTTTCATTGTGTAACTGTGCTGCAAGAGCAACTGAACGTATAGCCTGCTTACAGTAGTAGTAGAAGAAGAAGCCGCGGATCCACAGCAGCACTTGAACGCAGCATTTCCCTTTTCCGCTTGCGCGTCCCGAAACAAAAACAAGCAGAGAGCGCCCGGTCACATGTAGAGAGCGTCCGGGCAGCAGGCAGTGACAGCGGACCGACAACGAGAAGGAATTCGTAGCCCAGTCTTTAACATAGACTGTATGAAGCCTATTGAAGGTCTCAACACTGTTGGCATCATCCAGGTAGGCTAGAGCGCTCGCGAGGATCTCTGGGGCTCCAGTCACTCGCTCCACATATGGTTCTCCTTCGGCACATCTCCATCGCACTGACCGCCGCCGTGGCTGCCTTGGGCTCCGCTCTATTCCTCGCCTTGAACTTGTTCTACAAGAGGCGAATATGGTCCCCCAAGGCGGAATACTGTGCTATCAAAGAGGTGAGACAGAGCGTAGTGTTTATGATCATTTTTTATTCAATTGTGTATTTTTTTTTCTTTTTTTACTCAACTGTTTAACTTGTAGTCTACCGAAAGCTGGTGAGAAGGCTGACATATTAAACACCTGACAAATAGAAGAATTCCGATGAATAGCCAAGAATGGAAATTATTGAAGACGATGGTGTGGGACATAATGATGCTTGATGTAGGCTATTAATGACAATGCTGGTGGTGGTTTATGATGGTGATGTTATTAATATTTCAAAGCAATAAGCGTTAATGAAGAGAATGATGGTGTCGGTGATGTGATGCCGGCTGCATTTTACAAATGAAGAAATTATTATGAAGATTATCATAATGTTGCTTTAATTTTGAAGTAGAGGTTGTAAGTAATGATACATTGATGAAGATTGAAGTTGACAATGGAGTGGTAGCCTAATATTACTGATGGAGTTGATGGTTATGATAAGTATGCTGGCCTTATGAGAAAACAATCTTTTTTAAAGCTATAGTGCGTTACTTCTGCCCCCTCCCTCCCCCCATGAGGAATTCTGAGTAATTACAAAAACACTGTCAGCGCGTCTAATGACGTAAGCCTTCGGTGATCGTGCATGGATTTTATACCTTCTTCTGTAGGCTTCAGGGTTTAGCAGTAGAATCAACAACCGAAACATTTCTTTGGCGAATCTTGGGATTTTTCTGAGCTCCTGCACCAGTGTCAGGGGGCAATACCAGTTTGTAAACGATGCTGAGAAATACGGAGAGAGTTTTGTGGAACTGATAGGCTTAATCAACTTTGTGTCAACTCGTTTGGCAATGTCTTCAATGTAAACAACCTTCATTCATGTGAAAAAGTTACGCACTAACAAAGGTAACAGTCAAGAAGACCAAGAAAAGTTGATGTTTTGTAGGCCATGGTAGTGATGAGGGTGCTGATGTAAATACGAGATCAAATGCTCCTTGTAAAGGCAATGTTAATATGCAATAAGCATGCCGAATATGTCAAGGGAAGAAATCATTTGAAGATGATGAAGACTTGGCTTCCTCAGAGGGGCTGTATAGAGCCTGATGACTGAGGGTCTTAATGAATAACTCTTCAATGGATCTACCATACAGACACAGCCGGAATCTCTTAATGAAATCTATTTGCATGTGTTTCTAATCTTGTTTCTTTAGATTCAATCAGCAGCAGCCTTTAATAGGCTTATAGTCTGCTTTATCTGGCTCAGCCATGTCTTTAGAGGATGGTGGTTTTGTCTGTGTCTGCCGGCAGCGGGCCTCTCTCTGCAGACACGACGTGAGTGTTTACATCCCAGGAGCCACAGAATTGATCAAGATGCATTGTCTTGTGTTGTGAAAAGGAGGGGAGTTAACAAACAGCTTGCTCTGCTCCTTGGGGGACTGGCAGTATAGTTGGGAGGGATGGACATGCTCATTTACACAGCGACAAGTAGGCCTACAACAGTCGCCGGCTGGATAATCTGTACAAGCAAGCCACGGGCCACAGACAAAGCTGCAATGATGGGCCTTTTACTGTGGTGGTTGAAGTGGGTTTTTGCTGTAATTTTGTTATTTCTGCAGATCTGTGTACTATAGATGATTTGGCATCACGTTGAGACTTTCAAGAGCAGCTACAGTAGAATCCTTCAGATGTCTGGTATTGCAGACTCCATTTTGGATTTTTCTTTTAGCAATAGCCAGTGTTTCACAACAGGGTCGGGTCGCCTCGCCTGAAACAAAGAGCCCCTCCTCTAACAGCATTAAAGATTAATAAAGACTTTTATGAAATGTACATTAATATTCTGAGGTTGAGAGCAGAGGTGATACTTCACACAGCACAAGCCAGATATATGAAATAAGTGGCTGTTGGAGTGACCGTCATCTATTTTCTAAATTGATCATGGGAAAAGATGCATCAAGATTGTTAACAGTTTGAATAAATATGGCTAAAATCAATGTAAAGATATCCTGACTTTTTTTTATCCCTGGTATTGGTTAAACTACAAAAATAACTCCTACACTTCCCATAATGCAACCTGACAGTGTCTTTTTCTTTTTCTGAAATGAACAGCCAAGTCCAAGCCGAAATAATCCCAATGACATCACTATGACCTCACCAAGGTTATTTTCTTGGACTTCAGAAAAGCAGCCACAAGAGTTACAAATACGTAATACAGCTGCTACTAGCCTGTTTCTGTCCAATGACTCCACCAACACATATAGCTCACAACATGTTGTATCTTGGTTTAGAGTTTGCATTGGACATTTTCTATAGGCGCTGTTCAGAAAATGTGATGGCTGTGTGTTGCTCTCTCTCTCTACCTGGTATGTTTGGATATGTGCCAATGTCCTTTCTAAGTTTGTATTGATTCTGTGACTGTTTGTTATTAGATGGGTGTAGGAAATTTGGTATGCTCCGTGTCTTTTAACTCACTGTGTTGAAGATATTTGGTTGCAGTACCTTTGGTTGACTTTGACTGTGTTAAGTGTTTGGATGATTTGGGTGTGTGTGTGCTTGTTTCTCCTTTTAACATTTAATTTGATCTTCTTTTGAGCCCCCACTCCCCCCTCCCCTCAAGAGGCCGAAGTCTTTTCCAGACCGTCATTGTAAATAAGAATTAGTTATTGATGACCTGCCTGGTTACATTAAGGCTGAATGCAATAAATGAATAAAATAACATTTCTTATTGAATGCTGGAAAGAGCCAATCAAGCTGTTTCCCCTTGGCCAAAACTACCACAATCATTCCTGCTGCTTAATCCTGTATACAGTTGGCTAAGTGGGTAGAGAACTTGTTGGTACGACATCAAAAAAATCCCATTTAATAAGAGAAGAACACAGGGACACAATGAACAATAGGGACTGATGATAACTGACAGTGATAGAGGATCCTGATTTCTAGCACTTGTCTCTCCTCGGAGACATACAGCTTTTGTCATTCAGGGCTGCGGAGGAGCTGGCTTTATGGCTTCCTTGTGATAAAGCCAATGTGTTGTTGCCTGTAGCGTCTGCTTTTCTCTAGTGTCCTTGAGATCCAGCAGATCTACAACTACGCAGGGCTTTTTCTCCTCTATGTGGAGTAAAAAAAAACAATATAAATCAATACAATATCACTTCCCTTTTGTGAGAGATGTCTGAACAGACAGGGCGGAGTTCAAATGGAACTAAACGGAAAAAGTCTAAAGTGTTTGAAACGACAAGTGGAGCAGGAGATAAATATCCGGAGTGCTGGCTGGATTAGACAAGCATAAAGATTTAAAGGTGGAGTCAGCGATTCTGGAGAACACTTGTTGTGGAACTCATTATTTTTTTTTAATCAGTGAATATCTCCTCATAACATGCTACCTCTGTGTGTGTGCTGTGGTGTTAATACACAGCCTGGGCTCTGTAAACTGTTATGTACACAAATGGTATGTAAACAAAGGGTTCCAGTGTAATTAGCAACACGCCGTTTACAGAGCCTAGGCTGTGTTTTAACACACATAATATGGAATGTTATGTTTGGTCAAAAGCTTAACATTAACGTCTCCTGTATAATCTTGGAGATCCAATCAGATAACTGGAAGGACAGACAGTGGGGGGCGAGTATGCAGGAATTGATCACATAAAGTCCATGCTGATAATGCATCAAACAAGAAGCAAAGCAGAATAAGCCCTGCAGCTTCAGCAGCTACAGAGCCTCTCAATTATGTCAGGGTGTGAGATTTTTACTCTCCCCACGGACTGCACGCGCTAGAAATACAAGGAAGCCAGCTGAAGATGTGTCAAAGCAAACCGTGTTTATCTCATACACCATTTACACAGCAATGCCGGTCAGTGATTACAGCCACAAACATGTCAAACCAAATTTAATTAATCTCCTAAAAAAAATCTTAAACTCTTCATCAAAACCTCTTTTGTCGTAATTACAGGGTAGCTGTGTGGTACAGTTGTGTGTGTCAAAGAACCTTATTAGAGTTGATTCTGAGGGCGTATTTACGAACATGAGCTTAACTCCTCTTCAAGGCTCGCTCATCCGAGAACAAAGGGAAGTTAAGGCTAATATTTTCCCAATGAGAAAGCTTAAAAACCTATGTTCTAAAAGGGCTGCAATATGAATTGCTAATTAACCTACGCAGGACCACAGCCGCATATGGGCAAAGGGCATGAATAAAGACTAGCCTTGTGTGACTTTTAATGGGGAGATGAGTGACGTGTGTGGGCATCATAGGGATTGTCAGGTTCTCAGGTGAAAAGAAAGGGAAGCGCTGAGGTTTGAATGTGGCTGGTAACCTTTACTGAGTGTCTCTCTACGGAGACAGACAAGACAAGTGCATGCAATCTGTCTCTGTATGCTCTTTCAAACCTGACCTATGCAGCAATGAAGAGCAGGTGTCAGTTATCAACATGCTGCCCTGTGACGTATTTTGTTAAAGTATAATGCCATGCGTGTAACCATTAGGGATTTCCAGACACCGATTCATTTTCCAGAGTATTATGGAGTTTCTTACAATCAAGAAGCTGATACAAAGGCTAATAAGCGTTCTAATTCATGAAAAGGGGCATATTTTTTAAAATTATTTTTGGGCATTTTTAATGTTTTTATTAGACAGTTTGGAGAGAGAGATACAGAGATTAAATGGGGCAGAGAGGGAAAGGGAATTTTTACAACCAGGGCTGCAGATAATAATCCCCTTCATCATTGAACAATCTATAAAAAATGTTATGCTTTAATTTACAAAAATGTATAAATAATGGCCTCTTTCAATAGGCCATCAAAACATGTACACTACATAAGAACATTCATTGTATTTCTACACCAAAGGCAAATCAGACGTTCTTTCATAACATCGCCAAAAAATTGAGCAAATAAAAGAAATCAGTGTTGAATAAATGATGCGTGTTTCATTTTTGCCTCTGGTCTACATTTCTAAACTGTGGTTAAGGTTTTAATTAGATTCACGATGTCTGCATTGTGTGTATCAACTGTGCATTTTTTTTCCTTTCTTTTTCTTTTTCTTAATTTTAATATTTTATCTTTATTAATTAATTAATGTTCTTCTCTGCTTTGTTCGTCTGCTTGTTTCTTATGTGTTTTTGCATTGAGAAACTCAATAAAACCATGTGAATATATACAGTACATGTCTAGCCTATCATCCCTGTTTGTCTGCCCTACAGGAGGAAGAGGAGCGAGGGAAGAGGCAGGTCCTGGTCTTGGGTCTGGATGGGGCTGGTAAGAGCAGCATGCTACAGGGTCTGACCCCAGGGACCACCACGGCTAAGAGGGGACGCTGTAAGCCTACACGAGGCTTCAACTTCATGAGCCTCAATGCCCCCGCCTGTCAGCTAGACTTCCTGGAGAGTAAGGCTCCTTTAACTCTATTTTAAATAACTATATTGTACTTCCACCCACATCAATTTAATTGCAGCCATTCTACATCTCTGTCTCATTTGTAGTATCTGTATTATTCATACTTCTCTTTGTTGTGGTTTTTACTTTGCCTTTATAAATGTGTCTAGTGCTCTAGTTATAAGGCTACACTGTCCACCACATGACTATTTGACTATATCCCTGTTTTTTTGATCTGACATGTACCTTAGGGGATGTGAGAGTCTGAACAGGTGACTTAAAAAGGGCCTCAAAATTAGCATTTTTTTGTATTCTTAACTATATGAACAGCATGCTGATGATGACAATGTAGAATAGTTAGCATGTTTTTGGTCGTGTCGAATTTGGTTGTGTTAACAAGAAAACAATTACAGTCCATTTCGCATGTTTGCCTTTTAGTTTTGTAACAATCTTTACATGAACACACAGTTTGCATAGCATTGTATGTTTTAGTGGCCAAGTAAAACATACATGTGCATATTTCTTGTACTTGTATTATGAACAAGGGTGAAGGCATACCTATGCTTCAACCGTATAGTTCTTCCCAGCAAACCGAGCAGCGTATGAAACCTCCTCCTCCATGTCTTTTTGACATGAAATATTGAATGGACTGTATCCGACACATTCTGTATCTTTCGGAAACAGATCCTCCGACACTCATTTTTCACAGTGAATTGCCAGGCAGGGTTTCAACTTCTCTCTCAACACAGACCAGCCATAATCTCTTTGCTGGAGTCAGTTGATGACAGTAGCAGGCATTGAACTCTTCAAAGAAGTAGTTAAGGTATAGTAGAACCAATCTGAGGAGAGAATGCAATAAAATGTCTATTTTATGGACTGTCATCCTGCAGTAAAACAAGCTGTGGCCTTACATTGAACACATACTATTGGAGAGTTGAGAGTAAAGCCAAAACAGTAAAATGGTGGGCCAGACAGCTAAACAATGAGCTGAAACTCACTATACAGCTCGGTAAAAGCCGCAGTAATCAATATTTTCATTACAGCAGCTTTAGGTGGAGTAAAGTTATTTAAGTGTTGGTAAGTTTCCATCTGAGAGTCTGATCCAGATTTCACTCACATGGCTGCCTCAGTCTCTGCCCTGAGAGCTCACTGTATCCATCACTGTCAATGCAATCTATAGTACTTGTTAATTTTCCCTTAATCACAGAGGTCACTAAATGGAAAAGTCCAGCCGTTTGTGTTTGTTCAGTATCAAAGTAGCATGTAGGTTAAAGGTGGAATCAGCGATATTGGATAAAGATTGTTGTCAAAATCACTTTTTGTCAAAACCAGTGCATATATCTGCACTATCCGCTACCTGTCTTTATTGTGTATGCGCAGAAAAAAATGGCGTTAATACACAGCCTAGGCTCTGTAAACTGGATTGTAAACAAAGGGTATGTACACAGTGCTCAGACAGTACGGACAGGTAGATTGTTGAGATTGTGGAAATATTCACTGATTTTGACAAAAAGTCATTTAGACAACAAGCATTCTCCAGAATCACTAGCGCCACCTTAAACACTGAAAGCTGTTATCGAGACCTGTGGAAACATTACATTTTATTTCCCTCAAATAAACATGGGGGATATCATAAGATACAAGTCCAAGAAACAAGAGGCAGATGGGTCTAGGTGGATTATACTTGCAGACAGAAAAATACATCTTGCTGATTAGCATTCCACTGAACGCCCCTTTGCTAAAAATAACCCAATATGACTTTGCTTTTCACTCAGACCAGTCAGAGACGCTCAGCTGCATCTGGGCCTCAGAATGAGATTCTGTGTATTTTTTGGGAGGAATGTGTCACAATCTGTATGATATATCCAGGCTGATATATTCATGATTTGAACCGAGAATCCTATTCCCATCACTACAAGTCAAAGGAACACATGTCATGGCCGCCCACTTAGTCAGGCAATCTTCAATGGCCCCAGTGCAATAAATGTTGGAGTCTTTGTCTGGGTGACATTGATGCAGACGCCTGTTGACAGCTGAGTGCACACTTACGCACATCGTGAGCCGCACAGTGCATAGGGACTGACGAGTTCTCTTCATGAAGTCCACCGGGGAAATCCAAGGCAAAAGCTTTTAAAGTCAAAATGAAAAGATCAGTTAGAGAAGTATACTTAGGCTAAAAGCTGCCATGATTTGAGTTTGTGCTAAAGGGAAGAGAAAAACAGCATCAGGGAGAAGTTCCATAAATTCTATACAAACTCTGTGTAGTTGGGGCCTATAAGCTCAGCTTTCCTCTTCACTTAGACATTCTAGTATTAGTACACAATGGACTGTGTGACCCTCTTCCATACCACAGTCTACACAAATCCTGTCAATTTTGCGTAATGTTATTGACAGTTTTCTTTAGGGATCAGTTGACTTTTAGTTTCACATCTGTCAGCTTTTCAGAAACAGCACAACAAACATAGCCTCTCTCATGTCTTGTACGCTTCATCTGTGCCCAATATATGAAAATACCAGATTTAAACACATCCTGGATTGTGATAGTTAACACATGTGCGATTTCAAAAATACCCCTGGAAATATATACAACCTTTAAATAACAGATTAGCAAAATACTGTTTGTATTTCCCAACGTTTTCGCTGTGAAGTGACCAAAATGTGGAGTAACATATGGAGTGTCAAGGTTACAAATGGGGCTGGGAGGGAACACAAATATATGGGGAAACAGACCTTGAGACACCACCAGAATGCCATTGGATGCATGGCTTGGGATGCAGCATATGTGAGGTTCAAAGTCTGAAAAAAAATGTTTTTCACTTTGGCTGCAAAACCTGGTGTAAAAACAAGAGTGAAGCAATCTCCATTGAAAATATGTATGAGTTAGTTTCGCCTTCACAGGACTACGACCAAGTTAGTTAGTTCAATAAATATGCACATCACTCACACCCATATGACTGTGTCTGCCTTGTGTGCTCATGTGGGTGTGTGTATCTAATAAGTTTGCCTGTAGAGCAGCAGCTAGGGCGGCCGTCCCGCTGAGCTCACTTTGACAGTAAACAGCGGCTTCCCACAGCGCTGAGATACAGCCCCCACATCAGGTAAATAGGTATTTAATGCTGCCACATCACATCAGCTCAAGATGCATCACTACCCAGTTACCTAGCAACATTCCCCATTAGGCTTGCACTAATGAATTCTTGCAGAGCCAAGCTGTGCTGAATTTAGGAGGCGGTGACAACCTGAAGTTATATACTGTACACACACCCCACGCATCGCATGAGCAATAATGTGGCTGTCCGCTGAGCACCGCTGGCCATTAGAGCCACATGTGGATTCTTCTGCACAGCAGGAATGTGGAAAGTTAAAAGTCAAAAGTTACTTTAAAGCTCTCCCCACTGCTTTAGTCTGTGTATGGTTGGTATGAACTGTGATGGTACTGAAGTGTTGCAGAATGTTTTGGGTTTCTTTTCTGGGCTAGACTGGACAAATGAATCATTAAACATCAGTCAGTCAGTTGACTCAGTGATCCATTCTTATACTGTATATATTCTCTGTGTAAACGAGCTACATAGTGTGAATCTTCCATTTAACAGCAGACTTATGAAATGCTGCACGGTCAAGTCAAACAATTCCCCTAAAATGCAAGTGTGTGTTCTTGTTGTATTGTCATTATATTGAAGGTCGAACAACAATACAACACAATTGTTGTAGAACTCCCAGAGACAAAGGGCTAAAATGAGATATTTCTTTGTTTACTAGATTAATCATTATTTTCTTTTTCCTTTATTCAAGTGTGTGGTGTTTCGGTTTGAGAGCATGATTTATTGATTTCACGTTCAGATTTTTAATTATTTCCCTCAACCTCTCTGCCCTCACACTCAAATGTACTCTGCTTCTGCTCAAACTGCCTGCGCTCAGATATACTGTTGCTCTCACAGATTTCCTCGTCCCCGCTTCAGCAAGAGTTACTCAGTCTGAACATGAAATCAATAAATAATGCCTTCATATCAAAAGACCACGCTCTTGAATAAAGATAGGAAAATAACTCCATACGATGATACCTCGTTATAAATCTTTTTTCTCTGATAACAAAGAATAATGACTCTGTGAATGGTAAGGAAAAGAAAAATATGAAAAATAATGAAGATAAAAAAGAAACAAGTTCTAACAAGGCAATTAAAACCTGAACAGAGTAAATAAACCACAGATCCCAAACCCTTAAAAAGACATCAGGAAAAAAAAGAGATGTACAGTTATATTTTTTGCTCAGAGCCTCGCTGACATATCATGTCTAGAGGCAACAAAAGAACTAAAAAGCAGAATATAAATAATGTCTGAGTGCTGTCTGAGCTCATTTCATCCCTGAGTGAAAACTAGATTTGTGATTTCATTTATCCGTGGCCAATTTGTTTTAAAGGCTAAATGTCAACAGCTTTTTTTCTACCAATCAATCTGTCAGTTTTTTTTTCTTTATTTAACCGTTGGATTTATGTCAGTCCAAAGGATACGGACAGAAAACATTATGCCACGCAGAAATGCGAGGCGATCAGTCAAGTCTGTGTGTCTGTTTCTCTTTAGCTGGCAGCGTCAGTTTTCTTTTTATGGATCTATGAATGAACATAACATCAGATGCTGTTTAACGATATAATAATACTGATATACAGTATTGGGTCAACATTTAAAACCTTATTCAATTATGAAAACCCCCCGCTTGGAGGAACTGTTGTGTCACAATTTAGAGGCTGCGTCCTCCGCTATGTGACCAAGTCAGGACAAAGTTGATGTTCTGAAAAAGGCCAGTGGGAATGAGCTAGTAAGAAAATTGTATCAAAGAAGCTTTCCAACTGAATGCAGATTTTGGAGTTTATGAAATTACGTTATGTTACGTTAGGGCTAATCATTTTTGGCAGAAAATACACAATTACAGTTTTTAAAAAAAACTTTCCTGCTAGGAAATGAATACCCCTTAACAGTTTACCAGCACCTCTCATACTTATGTGTGTGTGTTTTGTCCACTACAGTCGGTGGTGGGGAGGACTTGCGGCGGTACTGGTCGGACTACCTGAGAAAGACGCATATTCTGGTGTATGTGGTGGACTCGTCTGACAGGAGCCGATTCCCATTGGCTAAGGCTGAGCTGCACCGCCTGCTGAGGGTGGAGCCCCGCCTACCTGTGGTCATCCTGGGAAACAAGCAGGTAAAACAACACATGTCCTGTCTATCTCTTTTTAAAGGACGAGACCAATGTATTTTTTGACATGTTAATGCAAAACAAGCCCAAAGTACAGCTGATGGTTAATCATTTTGGAAACCCTGCTGTTGTCGTGGCAGCCCCTCGGTTTCCATTCATTTTCCTAACAATACACAAATCAGAAAGTAATAAGCAGACATCAGGTAAATAAATCATCACAGTGAACTTCAAGCCTGAAGCCATATTTTTCAGTTAACATTGCGGTCATGTGGTAAAGACTGCGATGCATAGTGTGACTGACAATCTTTAACTTGATATTCACAACTTGACGTTATGGATTACATAGCAGAAGCCGGTTCCCAGAGATCAACAATTGATTTTTATATTGCATAAAACAATATCAATCGGAAATGGTAGAGCATGCATTAAAAGAATAAAAATAAAAATGTATTATAGCATACATACAGTAATTTCTTGTTAAGGACATACAATCGACAAACATACTTGCAGGGTCCTTTTAGGTCTTCCTGTGAATGAATTGGAGCACAATATTGGTAAAAATAGAAAAGTAAACAACATAGTAGGGGAGAACGGGGGAATCTGAGGAATCCGGTAATATGAGCCACCCTCTGTATCTAGGCAACGGAAAACATTTGTGGTCATGTGAGATATATGTTTTCAAGCCCCTCTCATTTCCCCATGGCCCTGAAAGAGAGGACCTCATGGTGCTGTGGTAAGCATGTTTTTTCACCAAAATAGGTATTTTGCATGTAAAAGTAAATTTTCTTGCTGTCAACTTAATCGATTGTTGTACCAAAGCAAATGTATTCACGTAGAAAAACTTCCATCATACGTGTTGATGAACTACCAACATATAAAAACCATGTGATGATATTAGCTAAAGATTAGCCTGAAATGCTAAGAGAGGTAGTTTTTTCTCAAATTGTGGTGGTGGGGGAAAGTGAGCCAAATGCTGAGGGGGAAAGTGAGACAGTGTCTCACTTTCCCCCACCATGAGGCACAAGTTAAGTTTAGTCTTAAACATATTTTAATGTATGTTTTATTTTAATGTCATGCACATTGTAGAAAAGCCATCATGCCAAGGAAATACACCAGGAAGACGACCTGGGGCAACCACACGGAAAGAGCACCTTCTCATCTTTCCCTATAACCTTCAGGGCTGGAATGTAGAGTAGGCCTAGTTGTAGTTGTAGAGTATGACAGACCTGTGTTCTGAGTCCCAGGCTGTTCTCGCTGGTTCTGATTTTCCTATGCTTTGACCCCCAGACACAAGCTGGCTCTAAGGGTCCTGTGTTCTGACCCCCAGACTGTGTTCTAATCTTACTGGTTCTAACTTTCATTTGAATCTTATTAAAACCTTTTGAATTATAATATGTTGCATTTGATTTTGTTCAGAGTTACTTTCAAGTGTTTAGAAAATTTGCTTTGCTTAATTGACCAAACCCTATCATTATTTTACTAGTCCGACATTACATTCTGGAATGTGTGGCTAGCTTTCAGGATTCTCACTGTTACAATATGTGTTGTTATGGTAGTTTCAGAGTGGAAAAAGTAAGTGGATCAGTTTACCCCCAGCTGGTTCACTTTACCCCCTTGATTTTTCTGGTCTGTCTCACTTTACCCCACAGCTGGGGTAAAGTGAGCCACATGACAACTTTTTTTAAAACAATCATATTTTCACTGCCCTTTGTCTTGAAAAAATTCTGCTAATGCCCATTTCTATGAAACATCCTGAATTAATGGGAAATGTGTACATTTGAGTGATAAATCATTTTAGCTCGCTTAGAGGGGAGCAAATGTAAAAAGTGGCTCAGATTACCCCGTTCTCCCCTATTTAACTTTACATTTTTTTTAATTATTTAAATTCAATACTTGCCTAAAAGCCATCATACTCTGGAGGACTAGAATTCTGGTTAAAAAATAAAATAAAAATAAAATTCTGCAGTGTAAGTACTAAAGAATAATTTCACATGAGATTGAGCTTTCCAGGTAAAATAGAGAGAGAGGTGCTACAGTGAGCAGGTAGACGACATGTTGTTCCCTCGTCATTCTCTATCCAGCCTCAGTGATCCGTCAGACTTTCCTGAAATAGACATTTCTACATTTCCACCTCGGCTCATATTTCTGCACTCTGCACGGGCGGCTCCAGTGGAATTATTCATGACCCTTCGAGGGAAGCGGGAATATTTAGTCACATAGATCTACTGTCGGAGCGCCGCAGATTTCATCCGTCAAGCAATGTGCAGTGTATTAGCAATATGAGAGTAGTCTTTGCAGGTGGTGTATTGTACAGAGCAGGTCCAGTCTAGTTTGTCTATGTATCATGGTTAAAACATAGAGAACAAGCATTTTATTCTACTAAAGGTGTGACATTAACACCCTCTTCTTATCATCAAAATGAATAAAGTAGCATGGAACACCAAACACATTTACCTCCCATAGAAATGAAAGACTTGACCGATAGAACGCAGTACTGCGGGCTCCGGGTTCAGAGGGTTAAAATCTATTGCCTAAAAATCCAGATGTTACACTGGTAAGCTTTGATGTTATTGAGTGTTCCACAAATGCAATGCAATATTTCCCAGTAAGCATGGCCTTGGTGATTTGCAGTTTAAAAGTGCCTCGGTCGTTATAAAAGGCAAGCTAGGGCAATTTTATACATATAGCATGTGCCATTTCAGGGAATCTCTATGTGCTTTACAATAAAGTGCATACAACCACAAGTACATTAAGGATTTGATATACATTCAATTAAATAACTTACAACTTAGGTCAATGCTGGAAATATTGAATATTGTCTTAAAAAAATTAGACGACCATTTCTTGTCAGACTGAGTTGAACTGAGTTTTGCCCTCTTTCCACCAGGACAGGCCCAATGCAGTGAGCGTGTCGGAGCTCCATGAAGCGCTGTCTCTGGGCTCGGTGAGCGGGGACAGGAGGCTGTTCCTATTGGCTGCTCAGCTGGACTCTGACGGGGTCCTGAGGGAATCCTGCAGGGGCCTGGACGCCTTCCAGGACCTGCTGCTCCAGCTTGTCTGATCTCACACACACACACACACACACACACACCACACACACACACTTACACACCACACACACACACGCACACACACACACACACACACACACACACACACACACACACACACACACACACACACACACACACACACACACACACACACACACACACACAGAGCAGAGCAGAAGGGTGGGAGATGGAGGGAGGAAAACAAAAGGATGACTTCAAGCGATCTCTTTTAGGCTTTGGTTTATTGGAGGTAGAGGAGGAGAGATGAGAAAGACTGCAGGAACTGAGGAAGAGAAATGATTGAAGAAGACCAGATTGAGAGGACATACCTCCTTGTCTTGTAGTTGTCCATTTTCAAACATGTCAGTTTGGTCTTTTAAGACTTTTTGTTAGACACCACAGAAAAAAAGGTGCATAGCGTCTGACTGGGAACCGCAATGTTGATCTCTTGCCAATGATTCAGACTTTGGACTTAAAGCTGGGGTATGTGATTTCTGATTGGTCAAAATTAACATGAGCGGTACACTTTGACCAATCGGAGTGAGGCTCCGATTCACAAAAAAAAAAAAAAAAAAAAAATCTGATTCTCTGTTCTTATTGGCTGTTGGGACTGTCCATTCACTTTGGCACGACTTTGCTGGTGTAGAGCGTATCAGGGAGGGACCATAGGGGAGGGACCAAAGTATATTTGGATTCAAATCTCTATCCCAACTGCTATATTCTCCCCAAATTCTCCACCCCAGCTTTAAGTCTTAATGGTGTATTTAAACATGTAGATTTTACTTTATATTAACTGACATATATGTCAAGATTGTATATACAGATTGTGAGTGATGAAATAAGTCATGGTTTTAAAATCTCACTCTGTTTGATTAAAATCAAATATTAACAATAGATTTACAATTAAAAATGGAAGGGATAACTTGATGTTAGATCAACTGGACCCTTCACTTTTTTTTTAAGGATTTCACCTCAGTATTCTGTACACTCACAAACCAGTTTGCTCAGACGTATCCTCAAATGCATCAACACAGTGAAGTATTTGAAAATGGAATGCAACTTGTACAGATGAACTGGAATTAGCTAGACTCTGATTTGTGTGCAGCAATGTCTGCTTATGACGCACAATTTTTTAATGAATGTGAAGTTTTATTTGATGTACTTTAAGTCTGCAAAAAAAAAAAAAAAAAATCCCAGTACCTTCAGTGGTTTGTATTTGGTGTGCACTGATTTTATATCCCAGGACTTGCTCGCCGCTCCTGTTTTCATGTGTTTTACGTTTAACTATGTAAACAGTTGGATATGAATTCATGCATGTCTTTTATGTTTTTGTTGTGATCTTTTTTAAACATCATGAATGTGTAAGCTACAATGTCTGTACACAGGATTTTACAGCATTAGGTTATTTCGTCTTAAAGAGGAATTCTACTGATTTTGCACATCAAAGTTAGCAGTATATAAGCTTGAGGCTACATTAGCTTTTACTAGCATAACACAGCTGAATCTCAGACATTGGAATTGTATTGTTATGCAGGCAACCATGTTTTTACAAGGATGAGGAATGCATGAAATATAAAATATAACTCTGGGTTCGGCTGCATTTGCTTTAATCGTTTTAATATAATAGCATCCTGCAGTGTTATTGAAATGCAAAATCGGTGGAGATCTCTTCAAATGTTTTTCCAGAGAATTTAGGTATAAATCTGCAACTGTGGTGAGGTAATTTGCTTCAAACTTTTTGAAGATAATTCTTAACAGTGTTATTGGAACATTATATCATATTAAAGAAGTGCAGCAACTTAATATAAGAGATTTTTTTAAATAATCTATTAATTTAATCAAGTAATCTTATGGAGAGTGAGATCTTTGTTGTATATGAGACCATGGAAGTAAAAGTGGGAACATGTAGAGACGATATATTTATTTACTCTATGCGCACAAAATGTACTCAAACAAACTGGACTATTTCACCCCACTTAAAACAACATAGACGGATCTATAAGATATCCTCTAAACTTGCTGTCAACAAGCACAGAATTGGAAAAACAAGTTCTGTTTTGTCCTTGCTGACTGGGGTCAGGTCAATGCAAACACAGATAAAGTCTATATAGGCCTCTTCTGCTGCCTGGGCTGGTTTACTCTGGGCAAAGTTTCACAACATGTAGAAGCTGTCAGTTCTGAAGGTTACTACGACCGTGAGGCACCATGAAAAAGTTCAGTGAGTTAAAGATTAAATAACGGTGTAAATGTCTTAAGTGAGTGAAACTCATTAAAATGCATTACTCAATTAACTTGTGTGTTCATTATTTTCATGTTTCAACAGTTGACACGTTATTTAGATCCTCAGACCTGAAGAGAACATTTTGGAGATAGGACTTCATGTTAGAAATATTGATGTTACTTTATGTTTTTATAAGGTCATAAAGGGACAGGGACACTTGCAGCCTTTTATGTATCCATTGAATTCCATTGGATGGAAAAGTATTGTCAACCAGTCCTGCCCACGGCAAATATATTTTACTACACCAAGGAAGATGTTGAAAATATGGATTCACTATGATGGATAGTTTCAAAACAAAAAGTCTATAGGAAGGCAAGAAACCTTTGTAAAGCTGTAATGCTCATAAGAAAATTAAAATCATCAGATAAATAAAACGGGAGACAATGTAGTGCGTAACTTCTGTCACCCCATTTACATTACTTTATGTGAAAAAGTTACACACTATATCTTTAAGACAAGTCTTGAACAGCATATTCCAGAAATACTACCTCAGATTGTTTTAAACAATGAGCTAACATATCTCGCATACCTCTGCTGATGCTAAACACCTGCCGTTACATTGTGATCAACTCTCCACCCCTCCCTTGTTTTCTCATTAGTCAACTATGTGACTCTACAGGAACTTCAAGTATTCTTGTATGTCAGTTGGTTTTAAAAGTTTGATGTTTTTTGTCTATAAATGTTATAAAAGCAGTATTCCCTCACTCCAGATATATCTCTTAAGATCTGCTTTGTTTTGTTCTGTACTGATATTGGGAAGCTTCTGGAACAAAGTCCACTTTTCTCTCAGTCAAGCTGTTCCCCTCAGCTTTACTGCTGACGTTTAAATTGGATGCTCCCCTCAAAGTGATGCATGAGTCTCTCCGCCTGTCACACCAGCCTCTTGTTTACTTCACACCGTTTCCTCCGAGCAATCAATGCAAACCACATTTTGCCGCCTGACGATTCCTTTGTTTTGCCACAAATATGAAATTACGAGTCTCTTTAAGGATACCAAAAATTGTCCCGAAAAAATCCTGTCAACCGTCATGTCCTTTCCGGGAGGCAGAGACAATCAGTCTCCAGATTAGTTCTTCAAAGAATCCCAATATGAAAACATTTCTTGTTTTCATCCAAAGCTAATAGGATGGATGGCGGTCTGTCTGTGTGTAAGGATGCTTTTCTGTCTGTCTGTCTGTCTATAAGGATGGTTTTCATCCTGGAGTAAGAAAAACACATCTACTAAAATTAGCTTTAAAAAGGTGTTTAAATGATACAACATTTAAATACAGCTCATTCAATCACGTTTGACGTTCATAATATAGAACAGAACACATAGTTGAGATCAGGGCGATATTCATGAAACAAAATTTGAAAACACAGGAAAATCTTGAGCTGGGAAGGAAAGTTACAGGGGAAGAAATATCCACAACACACTTGAAAAGTCCTTTTTCAGGTGTGACTTGTCTCAGTTTGACACAGTGTCTCTAGAATGGAGGTCCATCTCATCCTGATAGAGATAGAAACAGTCTCTTGTCTCTACTACTGGTCCATGGGCTGTGGAGGGGCCAGTGAGCTGATAAATGCAGCATAGTGCTCTGGGTGGCAGCGCTGGTACTCGTTGATTTTCCTCTTAATCTGTTTGGGTGTGTCCTGGTAGTAGTTCTTCTCATCTCTGGCCATCGCCTGCAGAGAGAGAGGGAGAACAGGATGGGTCAGTTTAGGCAAAAGAATTTGTGTAAGGTTGTCTTGTATTGGTAAATGGACTTGACTTATATAGTGCTCTTTAGCCGATTTTCTCAGCCCCAAAGCGCTTTACAATTCTTACCTCGCTCACACACACACACACACACACACACACACACACACACACACACACACACACACACACACACACACACACACACACACACACACACACACACACACACACACACACACACACACACACACACACACACACACACACACACACACACACACACCAATGGCAGTAGCTGCCATGCAAGGCAGTATTTCATTTTTATATGTTAAATTTTGTATTAAATGCAAAACTTCTGCTTTTATGCTGCTTTCTTGGACAGGACAAAGGTTAAAAAAACTAAAATATAAGGAATTATTATGTTTTGGACCATCAGACCAATGAAGAAAACAAGCAAACTCTAATTTACTCTCTTTTTTTCTTTTTTAAGATTATTTATTTGGGGCATTTTCGTGACTGACTCAGCTTTTCCGAATTGGAAACTTGTATGTAGTATTATATAAAGAAAACATTATTGTAGAAAAAGTTAGACAAACACATTATCCTTTGTTTTGACTGATAGTGGTTGGCCAGTGCTTTCAGTAATGACTCCTATTAAAAGCAACTGTTGATAATCCATTTGAAGGAGGCATTATTTTTGTTAATAGCTCAAGTCATTTAAACGTACACCCTTTGCCTTGCAGGGCAACAAAATACACTACGCTCCAAGCACTGTCTATAATATGCACCAGCATGTCTCTGCAATTATAATTTGTTATGAGAAAAAGTTTTGAAAATACTACTATGCTCAAACTCTATTCATCATTCAGCCAAGCATCTTCAATGGAAACTTCTCTGGGAAGCCAATCAGAGAGAAGGTTATCATTGGGTTAACACAAGATGAAAATATCCCAGTGACAAATTAAGTTTCCTCCAGAGCAAGTGAGCACGTCCAGGATGGCACAAACAAATCGTTTTAGACCTTGGGCGGTCAGCACTCATTTTTCAGATGTCAGGGTGTCCTTGAATGCACCATCAGGGAGAATTTCTGAAACAGTTTTCAGACATACAGCAGCAGTCCAGACAGTGATACAGTAAACCTGATGCCTTATGTAAAAACAATGCTTCCAGCAGGCTATTGAGGGCATGTTAAGCTTCAAGCTGACCTCCTGGTAATGGTGTGTGGCGAGTAAATGGCTTGTACATATGTGAGGGAGATTGATTTTCCTTTGCAGTAGATTGTTTTCAACTCTCAAAGAGTTAAAGCAAGTTTGATGGCAGACTTATATTAGACCAATTTAAAAACAACTAAAACTGAAGATATCAATTACTCTTGGTAAGGGACAATTTTCCATAAAATATGACTTATTTGGTGCAGTGAAAAAGTAAGATCTACTTCAAATGTTAAATATATGTTTTAAATACACAACTCAAAAGCCCAAATAATAATAATAATAATAATAATAATAATAATAATAATAATAATGTGTTCCTTAATTGTCTTAACGTAAACATATTGGATTTTGCAATGCTGATCTGCGTGATGCTAATATGAGGACCAATTATTTTGGGGGTTGGTAAATTGCAATGTCAAAGAAAAGAAAAACAATTCACAAAATCCCAACCACTGTTACTGTGGCAACATGGTCCATCGGATAAGTTGAGACTCCAGTTCCTGTGTTCTCACCTTGAAGTTGAATTTGTGTTCTCGGACCATGTGCTGAGCGTACTCAATCAGGTCTGATGATAACGTCTTGGAGTCTTTCTCTGGACGGCTGGCCTCCTCCTCAAGCTCTGCTCACACACACACGCACATCAGAGACGTAAGAGACACATCATGGCAGAAAGATGAATTTCTTCTCCACCCACCTCTTTTATTCATTTTCTGTTTAATATCGTGACGACCAGGGTAAAAATCCAGGGTAAAACTGAGACATAATATGCAAATCATCCCGGTCATTCTTTGTGATATGAAATATTCAGCTCAGGGTAAGAACTGCCACTGGTGTTCGTGGAATTAAAAGTCATTCAGCATCTGTTGAAGGGCAAAAGCTCTCTCTGCATTCCAATCGGTCTAGTTAAACTGCAATTTCATTGAGTGTCCAACAGAATAAAGAAATTGCCCTTGGGTGGTGGTGGGCATTAAGTTACATAAAGTCCATTCATTTCAACTGAATGACTGCTTTTAAGGCTTTTGCTCACAGATGAAACACAAGGTCCAAGGTGCCTTCACTTTGATTCAACTTGACATGTACATTTCAGCTGTTAATAATTGAGAAATGCTTTCAAAAGCTTTCATAGAAACTGTTCTGCACACCCTCTAAATCTTCAAACTGTGGTCTGTTGGGCGTCACATAACGGCAGGATGGAGTGGTTGGAACTAGGGCTGCACAATATATCGAATTTTCATCGCGATGACGATATTGGCTTCCCACGATGACGTGTACATGAATGTGCGATATTTTAAATGTGTGCTCAGCTGCGAAGCAAATCAATCACTCCCCAAACCACTCGCTGATCATGTGCCTGTTCATGCTCCAACCTGGCAACCCCAGGTTCCCCGAGAGCTGTCAATGTAAGTCCAGTGGCTCCGCCCCCAAAGTGTGAACAATTTTCTGCCCGCATAGATAGAAAGCACTCCAAGAGCCGCGCGAAGAAGCAAGCTGCTGCTGCTTATCGCGCGAGCGAGAGCAGACATCTGCGCTTGTGAAATCAAATACATCCCCTTGTTAGTCTCTTTTTTTGTGTGGGGCCGGATTTATAACCCATTATTACATGACACTTTGCCAGGTCTGTTATCCAGCCAGACAGACCGCTGTCAAGAGTATAATGTATAGCGAACGGGTCACCTAAGGACCTACGTCATAGTTTTGATGGATAGACGTCCACAAACAGGGCTACTCGTTCAGAAAACAATGGAATACTTTTTCAACACGTCTTTGCATGTATCAGGAGAGCAGGGAACACAGGAGTCATGGTTAATGTCCGACAGGACTCCAGCAAGACGACGTGAGTACGTTTTGCTTCAGGCTGCAGCCCGCCATGTAAATGAGTAGGGTCCAGCTGCAGCCCCGGAGAACGACACCCTGGCGTGACAACGACACCCTGGCGTGACGGAAGTAACCGTGGTGTGACGGAAGTGATTTTTGACTATTTAGCTTCCATGACATGTCTGCTATGTCACTAACCCTAACCCCCCCCCAACTGTGATGCCTGAACCTAATCGCCAAAACAATATAAATAACACAAACTTAGTATCGGTCTGCTGTCTTGTTATTGTTTGACGTGACCTACTCAAGATGGCCGCCGCCGTGTTCCGTCAATGTTCTATCTATATTCTAACCTCTCCCGTCACACCACGGTTACTTCCGTCACGCCAGGGTGTCGTTGTCACGCCAGGGTGTCGTTCTCCGGGGCTGCAGCTGGACTCTATTGATGTAAATATTCGGCAGTCATTTTCTCCGTGAATTGTGTTATAGATTTTGGGGGATAATGCTTTGTTAGCTAGATGGAGCTCTGGTTAAGCATCTTGGCCGATTACATTTACTGTTTGTACAGTGTGCGAGTCTTGAGTTGTGTTAGCAAAACAGTAGCTCTGTGGCTAACAGCTGAGCCGGAGCGTTCAGTCAGCTGAAGCAGTCTAGCTGGGCGAGTAGACTATTCCACCGTTGCTAGTTCGTATCCTTGGTCGTTCCTATTTACTGGCGTATTGAACTACGTTTTCATTACATAAGAACCTAGTGGGTTTGCAATGACTATTCCAGTTATTAGACAAGCTCCCAGGGTTGCTAATAACTCCATACAGTCAGTGCCTCAGCGTACACACGACCTGAAGCGAAGATGAAACCTCGCGTTGGGAGTAAAGGCATGAGAGGCAGCAACATTTAACTAACGTGTTGCTGAGTGTTACCTGCCACTTCCCGTCTCCGTCCTTTCAAATAAAATTCCGACATAGTAGAGCCATATAGGTTGTGATTTATTTTGACAGGGCGCAGCTCATAATATACTTATTTTAGTTATACATTGTGGGCACAATTTTATTTAGTTCAAAATCCAGTTTTATACACATCCATCATGCAGGTACAATGAATGGAGTAAAATATTTTATATTTTGCTTTTAGGAAATGCAATGAGGTCAGGTGAGGAAACAAAGATGTGTTATTCAACAGAAATGTAGCACAAGGAAAAGTTAAAGCAGTGCTCTGTTGATTTGATTTTGAGTAAGGTTTGGTGCAATATTTTGATTTATATTTTCTTTGTGGAAATGCATTGACTTCAGGTAAATATTTATTATATTTATGCAAATATATGTACATTATCAGTAATATTGCATAGCCGATCACATGGATATGAAAGCGCTGTTATGTTTACGTGATAATCCAATAAAAATATTTTACTCACTACAATTACTGAATAATCGTGGTAAAATATCGTGATATCAATATTGACCAAAATAATCGTGATAATCATTTTGGGCAATATCGTGCAGCCCTAGTTGGAACAGATTAAAAAGAAAATTCTGATTGTTTTTACATTTTCATTTTAAACAAATTCCATAAAAAGAAAAGAAAAAGAAAAAAATAAATGTATCCAACAAATGCAAGCTTTTGGACGACAGTGACCAGCTGTCTGGAAGAATTGACTGAACCTTTTTTTAATCAGACTGTACATTTGCGAGGTGTTTTTAACAGATATTACGGAGTAGGAAAGTATTGAGAAAAATGAGAGGCCACATTGCATATTTCAATCTTTTCATGGAGTTTGGTTGACAATACCTCCAGGCCTTACTCTTTAAGGTCGTGTTAAAACCAGCCTTGTGTGAAATAAACATCACCATCTCATTTCTTTCAGAAAGGCCACTGCGTTGGCAGAGCGACATTGCCAGAGAGCTGCTGCTTCAATAAAGAGAAGTCAGTGTTGCTCAGCAAAACAGTAAATACTGGCTCAACTTTTGGCATAAAAACAAGAAAAAATGCCAAGTCATCCCAGAGAGCACTTGGATGGTCAATTACATTTTAGCAAGAAAACATTTTCTCATATATTACCTTATTATACGAATGAGTGATTATTATATTATATCGTAGCTGATGATACCATGGCAGAATATAAAAGGACTGTTGACGTTTTATCTTTCCACCGCTGTAAAAAATTCTTCCATATCATATAATAACGTACTGTGCTGTTTATTAACAGTCTAATAAACCTTCAAACTCTTGGATCTGTTACTTGAATCCTGCTCTAGGTGGAGTCAGAACGCTTGTTGTCAAAATACGTTTTGTCAAAATCTGAATCTCTCCTCACAATCTGCCAAATGCCTATACTGTCTGTGCGCAGAGAAAAAATCTTGTGTTCAATACAGCCTAGGCTCTGTAAACAGGCTTGTTGCTAGATACAGTGGGCCCCCTTGTTTACATACCAGTTTACAGAGGATAGGCTTTGTATTTGCACCAGATTTCTTTTAAGCACCCACACAGTACAGACAGGTAGCTAATCCTGAGGAGGTATTCACTGATTTTGCAAAAATTATTTTGACAAGCGTTCTCCAGAATCGCTGCCACCACCTTTAAGTCCAAAAGAATCAAGCAAAGTCCACATTACTTTACATGAGGAGATCTTCAAATGCAATGACTTACGGTTGAGAACGTAGGGCTTGGTCACGATGTTGACAGGAGCTTTAGTCTCTCTCTCTTTACCACCGGTGAGCTACAGAAAGACATTATGGAGAACAATGGAGGGCGTCAGACAGTGGGTTTGGATTCTGGGTTAATTGATCAGGAGAACAGAGGGCTATAAACATGATTATTTCCCCCAGATCATCCATCTTCTTCTCTAATGCGGCCTGGCAGGTATGAAATGTGGGGGTGTGGCTTCAGTGAATTCATTTAAGACAAAATAAAGAGTTTGGCTGTTCTTGCTGCTGAGCCCTGAGGAGGCTAAAAAAAATTGATCATTTATGGGTGGCATGCTGTCGGGAGAAGATACCAAAATTAAACTCTAGTGAAAAAAAAACAGCAGCAGGTCAGAAGACAAAATTAACTTCAATTAACCTCAGGGTGAAACCAGTGAAGAACAACAAAATCAAATGTGATAATAATACAGCATAGAAAATCCATCCATACTTTCATGGACTCAGAAATAAGTTTTATCCATGTTTGTTATTAATATCAGTTTGACAACTTTAACCAAAGAGGTTATTTGTTTTAAGTAGATTTTCTTCTGGTTTCATGTGTTTAAATCGTCCTTACACTCTGTTGCCCCCTGCTGGCACAAACAAAAAACTACAGGAAATGTACAAGGCTGTTTAAAAATCCTATCTTGCTGGATTCATTTGTTTTGTTCATTTTAAATAGAACATGCCTCTTTTTTTTCCAGCTCAATGGAGGCTGACCGTGACAGAAGGGAAATCCTAACAGTGGGACAGTGCCTGCTGCCAGACAGCACAGTTAAAATTAGATTTATTCAGAGTGGGGCTTGGGCCATTCATATTATACAGGGGGAGAAAAAAATCCCCATTAGAACACTTCACCTGATCTAATTTCAGTCACGTCAATGTGTGTGTTAAATGAATTCCTTCATACAGGCTTTAAGTACAGAGTGAGTGGGAGTCGGCATTGTTCCAAGAGACAGGTTTAAGGGAAGTAATGAACCATGCAAACGAGAAGGAGATGCTCCGTCTGTCCTTGGGAACACTTTGGATTTGGTATGCAAAAAAAAAGGAAAAAAAGAAAAAGAGTGAATGGGTTCTCTTCTGTGCTATATACCAACAGCCTGGAAGCTAAATGGGGTAGTTTCATCAGCATCTGTTGAGTTATTGTAATTATTAAAAGATGAAATATTCTCACTTAAATATCACACAAATAGGAATGAGAGAACAGAAGCCATGTACATCTTCTTAAAATCCGATCGTAACAAAATATGTTTAGTCGAGAGTGAAGAAAAAACCTTAAATACCTAAAGGTTTTCTTATCTAATAAGATTTCAAACAAATAACTATTTAAAACAATGTGTTATGATCAGTACAAAGAATAAATAACATCTCCTCCATAAGGCCAGAAAATCATAAGCTCCTTTGATGAGATATTGTTTTTAATATTTGTTAACAAGATAAACACCTAAAAATAGTGATACTAATTTTAGGTTATAGTTCACTGATTTCTAAATAGGGTTCAAAAAATTCATAAAATTTCAACTTGTAATCGCAACAGGGAAACACAGCGAATATACAGATTATTAAATATATAACTAATGAAATAGTCAAATTGAAGCGTGACTTTAAAACTTATCACAAATCAAATCATTATATCTGCCAGGAAAAATCGCAATTACACGATATTTTTTCCCAAATCGTTCGGCTCTAATCCTTAATATACAGAATGTGTATATGCAACACTTTGTCCATCTCAACTAAAGGTGTTTGGTACCATTTAGAGGAAGCATTTGTGTTCTGAATAAAAACTCACTGGTTTAAACAGGGATGTGCAAATAACCACAACACCACCGTACCATGGTTATATTATATAGCCGGGGTGTGACGTCATAATAACAATAATCACCGTAATGTTTTCTTTCTTAATGAAAGTTAAAGGAGGCTGATGGTTTGAATGACTTTTTTAAATGTATTTTTTATGTATTCGACATTGTCACTGTCTTCCATGGCTTTCATTAACCTATATTTTACTTTTTAGTATGCAGGCCAGCCTAAATCTGCTTGCCTCCTTTAAACATGCATGCTCCAAAAAAAGAGGGGGGGGGCACTGTTTTGGTCGCAGTCTGGAGCCTAATAACAGCAATACCACGCTGCTATGTTGAGTGAATTACCATGATGAGAAAAGGTATATACCGGCACAGCCTCTGGGTCACTTACTCTGGGTTTCTTTATGGGCAGCGTGCGGTTTGGATCGAAGGCCAGACCCATCTCCCCCAAGTTCCTGGCTATGGACTTGTTGTCATCCCACGCATTTCGGATCTGGGTACTGAGGAGGAAGAGGCATTATTTTGATTAAATACATGACAAAATAAAAAGGTGCTGTCCTCAATTTAATATCAAAACCCATCCGTAAAAGGTCAAGATTGTTCTGCCATCTGTCTCATGATTAAGATACAGTACAAACCAATAAGTAGTAATATATTCGTGGTTTATATTGTTTGCATGCATAATACTCTAAATGTTGGCCTATTCTAATTTGTATTACAAATGCAGAACTGAGTATATGTTGTATGATAGAATAGAAATGCTGTTTTGTGCTGTACATGTCTCAACGTGATACGTCATGGCATACTTATCTGTGTGATGTTAATACGAGGTAAAATAAATATATACAATGTTGTTTCAGTTATTAAGTTGCTACGTCACAAATGCATAATTTATAAAATCCAAATCACATCTAAGCATTTTTTGAGAAATTTGAAAGATTGACTTATGACATGTTAGTACAGACCAAGCTTAAGTCCTGTTTTATTTTTAAATGAACTCATTGAAATGTCTTTAAAGACTTTTGAAAGATCTGCGTCAACACTAAAATCCTTCTCACATGGTTAGCAAATGTTAGCTTAACATGCTAAACTTACTTCTCTATCCTCGGGTTGCATTTCTTAAGGTATTGCTTCTTCATCCTTTTCCGGTCCTTGGTGTAGTCGAACCTCTTTCTCTTCCCTGACTTCTTGGCTTTCGGCATGTTTGTGTTTTTTCTCTGTTTTGGAGGATATGTTAAAGCCCAGCGGAGGTTTAGTGCAGTTTAGTGATGCTGAGGGGAAAAAGCAACGTGCAGCAACAGGAAGTTAGCGTTTGTTTTGTTCCGGTCATGTGACTAAAGACCACGCCTCTTTTCTATTTAATGTTTGAGGTCCTGCAGGTCAAATGTGTAAATTAGGCCTATATATCATTCATCATGAAACGTTGCTAGCTGATTACTAATATTTGATATGAATCCATTAATATTTGACATTTGAATATGTTGCTTACATTATTACGTTCTATTATTCTAATGTCTCTTCATAATGCCCTCAAATGAAGAACATTTGGTAATGCGTCTAGGCCTACATTGATGATTGTTCCTTGGTGCCTAACTGTTCAATTTTCTTGTATGAAAGGAATTTGTGAACAAATGTGTTGCAATAAAAAAAAATGCCTTAGTAAGGAGGTCCTGTAAGGATTGGAAACATCTGCAGCTGCCACTTTTATCCTCCAGATGTCAGTCTGCATCAGAACACATCTAACAGACTGCAGCCCCATGGCAGCCTCACACCAGTTTGATTTTACACACATGGGTCTTTAGACTATAGGCCTACTTATCAATCTCTCAATAGTGGCATCAAATTGAATATTAAAGCAGCCTATTAATCCTTCTCCATGCTTTTCCACTATACTCACAACATCAAAATAAAGCTATTCTTAACATTTTATTGATTATGCATTTAAGAGAGCTCAGCTAGGGAATGTTTTTCTTTTTCTGCACTAATGGTAGGCTACTAAACTGTCCCATTAGGCTATATATTTGTTTTTTTACATCAGAAAATGTCCTATTATTCTCCCCCCCCCCCCATTTGCCCAATTATAACCTACTTGATTTCCTCATGTGTATAGCCTGCAGAGCTATTACAAGTTGTTGTGGTCCTTGTCCGATTCTGCTCACACATAGGCCTATTGATTCTGGCCTACTGTTAATAACGCAACAATAATGAATTAAGATAATATAGGCTATTTTAGACTTAAATAGGCCTGCAGACTTAGATAGGCCTTACATAGGCCTATAATAATCAGATTTAATAGAGATAGCCATTATCAACCAAATGTGACCTAAAAAATAGTCTAGGAAACGTGATCAGAGTGAGAGCTCTTTCTGTGATATCATGCTTTGCTTTATTAAAAAAGATAATTTATAACAGAGTGAGAAGTCTGTGTTTATTTTCTTCTCTCGGGGCGGAGAGACCAGCTTAGAGGAGGAGAAAGAGGAGGAGAGAGAGAGAAGGGAGGGGTAGCCCAGTAGCGGACTGTTACCGGGACGGGACTGTGGTTCGCGAGAGCAGAAACGGAGGGTTGAATTGTTCCTCCTCGGCTGGGCGGTGGGAGGAGGTGGTGGACGGTGTTTAGGAAGGATAAACTGAGATTGAAGCCGGCGGGGGGTGGGTGGTTTGGGGAGGGGGGTAGCATACAGCTGTACCAGGACAGGACAGGAGCCCCGTCTGCTGCTGCTGCTGCTATAAACCCCAGACAGACAGCATCAACATGGAGCTGGAGAACATCGTAGCCAACACGGTGCTTCTGAAAGCACGCGAAGGTAAGGATGGAGATGTCCGTCTGACAGTTCATCTTTCCCGGGACCTTACCGACTTTAGCATCGGTCTGGGAGGGATTCCCCGGGATATGGGCGATATCAACAGTTATAGGATAGCCTACTTACTGCACTTCCACTTGGCCGGTTATCAAACCTTTGATGTTGCGGTTCAGACAGTACGAACAGGATGTTAGTTAGCCTTCCTTAGATACGCAGCGTTCTGTTGACTCTCTACATAGAAACGTACCGAACTCCATTTTAAACTTGAGCAATTAAAAGTGTTCTGCTTTATCTTAGAACTTACATGCGTGCTTTCACCTGCTTCAAGACACTTGTCAAGTAGTTAGCTAACAGAGCACAATTCGGCGAGGAAAGATAATTAGTTAATGGCTTTGTTTTGATCAAATCCCTGTCTTCCTTGTTGACGGACCTAACTGTCAACTGGCACCGTAATACCCTTCCATCTTCACAGTGAATCTTGGTAAAAGAAAAATACATTTTAATTGATTAATTAGTTTATTAGTGTATGCCGAATTACAGAGTGGGTCCCATGGACTTGTAATACGTGGTCAGTATGGTTGTGTGTGTTGTTTAAAGCCAAGGGAAATAGTTGTAATTAAAGGGCACCTAAAATTACCAGTTTATTTACAGTAAGTTTGGCTTGGTCTGACAAGTCAAGTATGAGAGGTCCGGAAGAGGTTGAAACTGTGAACTGTGACTGCAGCGACACTTTGGGTTTCCCTTGCAGATGTTGCAGCATCGATGGTCGTTTGCGAAACAGGATGTTGAAGCAATGCAGCTCTGCTGTAGCAGACTGTGTGCACACAGAATTGCAACTTATAGGCCTAGTTGTATTAATTTTGTGTAGCCCTAGTCTTCCTGTTGAAATTGTTTCTTTAAAAAAAATGCATATTTTTAAATATTTTTGCAATGCTAGATTATTCCAAATTTACTGGGATTTATGTTTTGATACCTGTTGATCACACCGAGTGTATACATGTCTCAAATGCGAATGCATCAATTTATGAATTCTAATTTTTCCTATGATTCCCTTGCATGACAACACATTTGAAAAGGCTACACATATTAGTAAAAAATCAATTGTAAACGTCTTATTGAGAACGATGGAAACATCCTCGGAGCCTGTGTTATTGTTATTTTAAACACTGAGACAAAGATTGTGGTGACTCAACATAATCCCAATCAGCCATCTGCAGACAGAGTGACATGAGAAGATAAGTGTCATCCCTCACTGTGAGCTTATGTGCTTAGTTGTGTTTATCTGATGTGTTTGTGGAGAACAAGGAGTCTGAGTTGGGAGTGCCCTTGAGCAAGGCATCCTATCTCCAGCACCAGAAAGGCCTTGACCTCTCTGTTGCCTAGGCAAGATGTTCTCTTATCATTGGAGAACATCGGTGTTACCTTGGTCTGGACTGACGACCTTGTGTGATTCAGATATTTAAAAAGATACGTGTGTAAGTTTGAAGGAAGTTAAACAACATGTTAGGGCAATGCAAAGAGATGTACTGTATGCAGCCAGGTGATGCCAACAAATTATTATCAAAGTTCACTGCTCATTAGGAGTAAACACACCCACCAGAAGTCTTCAGAGTAATGGTAATTCGCATTTAATGAGGGTGCATCAAGCTGGGTATAAGCCCTCTTCTCCTGCCCCACAGGGACCACAATAGAAATAAGCCTTTGGGCTTTATTGTGTCATCCCTGACGATTTATGTATTTTAATGTATGACACAGAGGGCTGTTCATATTTTATATCAAAATGGTCAAATAAAATCAATCAAACTGCAGAGATGATTATGTTTTGTCAGATTAGGTCAGATGATTAGTGATTTGAATCCAAAATGTATTGATATTCAATATCTAGCTCTACTCACGTCTACTCTCACATTCGTAATTTAATACATTTGAGTTGTTGTCATATCTTGTTTCGTTATTTTGAAATAATTGAATAATTACTACAAACACAAGGCGTACATACAGTGTATCATCCAGAGGTAACTGTGTTGTCCAGTTTTCAAGCATTTACAAAGTGGTCATATCTGCTTCTTAGTTGTAAATGAAAGAGGACATGACTGCAATATAGAAGCATCTGAAAATGCTAACAAGTCATTGTTCAGAGTAACACAAATTATGTAACTGTTATATTGCCAATGCACAGTACAGACAGGCAGTTGTCTGAAAGTGCACTCACAAGTTGTTAACATGCAAATATTTCCCATCCCTATTCCTTCGATCCCACGCTACCTGAATGCAGCATAATACAAAGGATATTCTGTCATTAATGGCAACAGAATAATCACTGCCCAACATCCAACGTGTTTGTCAGGCTGCGTTGTGACATAGGCTATGTGCTTAAGTGAGAACATAACCTCTTTGTTTACTTGGAAACTCTTTCAGTAACTAAGTGAAAAAGTATTTTTGTGCTGGTAGAAATAGAATAGCAATAGATGTCTTTTTTCCTTATGTATTGCAACATTGTTTTATCGGGTGTTATGGCAGTTTGGTTTTCTCAAGTCAGGCTGAACTTCAGTGTATTATAGATACGTTATCAGTCCACTCTGACTGTTGGTTATATGGCATTCATCCAGTTTTAAAACAACACCGATGATGAGTCACCATTGACCCATATTGTGTCACAAAGTTCCTCCCATTCCCTGCACCAGCACGACTAAAAGCTAATTGGACCGGCTGCTCTCAGTCTAAATGTGACGTTATCATTTTGTGGAGAATGAGTGTTTCCCTGCCTTCCTGTCTCAATGACAGGCCGTCTATTCACGTGCGGTTTGTCTTGATCTGCATTTGCGCTAATGCACAGAACAGACATGAGGGATCTCGTTTTCTCCCTTATCAATCGGCTTATTGGTAATTCTCTGGCTGATAGTATCGTCTGTTTTCCCGGAGTCACAAACAACACATCTTTGTTTGCATTGTATCTATGAAGATAATCAGTTTTTATCTGCTCATGTCTGAGTAGCAGCTGCCTCGCAGCTATTTGAATAGCAAATCCTGAAACGTGATATTGACTTTGTTTCCATGTCAGAACACAATGAATCGGCTGCTGTATTCACAACAACACTGTTATCTGTAACTACATCTCTTAAAATGCCTGGAGGATTTTCTTAAGGCCAATCGCCCCCCACTGCCCACTCCCCACCCCCAAACAAAAATATATTCAAAGTGTTGCCAAGTTTAATCTTTGAGAAGTGATTTGGCCCCTGGATGAGACCTGAGGGATGTAAACAGAAAGCAAAGGAGTTGGGATAAGGAGGACGTTTCCAACTCACTTTTTAAAATCCCACTTCGGTACCCCAACAACTTTTACATTTCCAGTTAGATTTATTCGCTAAGATCCTTCTTAACAGCAATGTCTGATTGTCCATGCAGCTGCTGAAATACAGAGGAGAGGAGCTGAGTTAAACATATTTATAATATTCAGTTATCACTGTGTGCTCCCAGCTGTAGGGGCTGCAGCAAGGACTTTCTTGGATTATTCAGTGTTTCAGTCTGTTTTCCCCGGTTAGACAAAGAATTGATCCATTGAAATCTGAAATGATTAGTTGATTTATCAGTAAAAATGATTAGCCTACAATGAATCCTTTAGTTGTTCATCAACTCAAACATTTGCTGTCCTGACTGAGTGTCCTCACTCCGTCTAATGTAAGGATTTCTACATATTTAAACAATTTCTAGAATTTCTAATGTATTAGAATTATAGTTACTCCCCTATTTCCGAATCCAAACTATACACCTCCGCAGATTTTTTTGTCATTTTGTCAGAACAACAGAACACAAACTACAAAATGACATAAGACACGAGAACATTTGAGGAACTCCCAACTGTAGAATTGAATGCACTTTTTACTGCACTGCCAAGTGTTCGGGGACCTAATGGTTTTCTGTAAAATTACCTTGAATAATATCAACTTCCAGGAACTGTATACTTGCTTGACATTTTTGTTCTGAATCAGTGAGTGTCTTGTTTGCTCTTGTGCTTGTTATTGCAGTGTGGTGAATGGACCAGCACTTGAAACTTCTTCACTGTGCGTGTGTGCGTGTGTGCGTGTGTGTGTGTGCGTGTGCGTGTGTGTGTGTGTGTGTGTGTTAACTGTAAGTATATCTCAGGCTGCACTAACACACAGAGCACTGCAACTTCCTCTGGTTTCTCTTTGTGCTTTGTTCAGATTGTTCGAGTGACGTTCATTCTTTTTGTTCACTCTGGCATTTCTTTATAGCAACTCGTGAGGACATCACTTTAAAACTACTTGTAATTCTAAACTCGATATCAAGTCTCTAAAGCAAATAATTGACCTTGTGGGGACCTGTTGTCCCCGGGCTGGAGGTGAATATTGACAATGGGACAGGTATAACTTAATAAGTGGTGGAAAGTAACTACATTTACTCAAGAACAGAACGTTAAGTGTTTTTCAGTAAACAGTTTGGGGATCTCATCTGTGTCTCTGACGGGAATTGTATTACCCTATTCACCAAATATTTGACTAATTATTCAATAACAAAATATCATTAGTTACACCTGATGATTCCATTGAAAACACGCCTAAAACAGATTATGGCCTCAATGTTTGAACACAACACACACCAAGGAGTGTAATATTCACAATATGTAAACTTAGATTTACATTGTTGTAGCCTTCAGTAACATACTTTTTTGAATATTATTTTGAAAAACGTCCATATCTCTATGGCATTTCCCTCGTTGATCTCTTAGGCCAAGCAGCTTCGTCACCTGAACTATCGATGTCACTTCTTACTTTCACATTAAACGTCACCTCATACTCTCATACTATACTGCCCTGTTGTGCACTAGAAAGCAGACATCTTTCCTGGAGTTGATATTCATTTTAAACCAAAGCTTTTATGTTTTATAGGAGGCGGTGGGAACAGAAAAGGAAAAAGCAAGAAATGGAAGCAGCTGCTGCAATTCCCCCACGTTAGCTTGTGTGAAGAGCTGCGACAAACCACTGGTAAGATAACCGTTTATTTCCCCAGTATTTTACAATGGAGGGCTTTTAAGTTGTGTAATTGTTAAAGTTTGTGTGTTATTGTATGTGTTGAGTGAGTGTTAGGCTTAAGGAACATATTTAGGTGAGTTGTATGGAAACTTGTTTGCGTGTCTTAACCCCCCTTTGGCTAAAAATCCATAAGTGACTTGTTTTCGATTGAACTTCCTTCCATGTGTGTTGAATAGATTTTAAGATAGGTGAACAAGTAGGGTTAAAGAGGACCTATGATGCTTTTTGACTTTTATGACCTATAAACGTTGTTATGATGATTCATAGTCATGCTTAACCATACTAAATTATCAAATAATGACTTACATGCATTTCGACATATTCCCTGCTGACCGTCTGGGGTGTCTGTGCAGAGCACTAAACACTATTCTAGCCAGTCGAGAAGTCACGTCTTCAAAGCGGTCTATCCTTTCATAATTTGTGACGTCGCATAAAACTTTGTGACGTCTCCACGCGGATGTTTCCATGTATGGTAATGCTGTCACTTCCCTGTTCGCGTCTGCCTCGCGCCCTTATAGGTCCATGCTCGCGCTTCCCGCCACTGAAAGTGTTCCGGAAGAAAGGTAACCAATCACAACGGAGTGGGGTTTGCAGGAGGGGGGGGGAGGGGAGCGGAGATGGCCGAAGCACAGGCGGAGGGAGCCGAAGCACACACACTCAAGTGTTGACAGGATGTGCTGGATCGCCAAAATAAGAGAAAGAGCTTCCCGAAAATCTACATAGTTTTTTGTGATGTGATTCGTGTCAGGTTGCTCTATAGCAGTGTAAAACAAGAAATTAAGACCAGAAAAGTTGCATAATAGGTCCTCTTTAAGCATTTGTTATTTTGCATATGAATTTGTACTTGACACCATTATTATAGTGTTCATACCAACCTTCGGAATTTTTTTAGCTAGGTTCTTTCCTTTAGCTGCCAGAAGCCAAGGGAAATCCCAACAATACCCCCAGGCTGGGACATTGAAGTATACTTTATTGCATAGGAGACCTTTTATGGCTAGCTATTTAGCTCATGAATGGCTCTTGTTTAAGCCTTTTTCACATGGTCTTGTAGACAAATGATGTGTTTACTATTGTCTCGCAGCAGCATCTGTCTACCTTATAAAGCAAACAGGCAGCAAATCTCATGGTTTGACGGGCCCTCAGGTGCAAAACACACAGGAAAAAAAATGAAGTGCAGTCTATTTATACACCTAAATCAGATTAGTTGGCCATTTTGGACACAGAGAGAGATACTGAGCCATGATCTAATCATACGGTAATAGTCCAGTATTTATTATTGTTTCACTGAGTTTATATGAGCATTGATCAATGTTGATTTTTCATTTCCTCTGTGTAGCAGTGGTGGCCTAATAATACTGTACACAAATAGACATACATTCTTCTAGATATCCCTTCGTGCTCTCAGCAGCAGACATCAGGTTACTAACCAAAAAAAGAAAAAAGATGGTACATGATCAGATGAGATTTCACATTCAATAGTACTGTTGTCTTCCTTTTGGGATAAACATTTTTTTTTAAATCATGAATTGTCGCCATATTGCCCAGCCATTCACTCAACTACTTTTTTCAGAATGAACTGTTAAGCTCCACTTCCATGTAAAAGTACAACACAAGAGTATTCAACATTTCATTAATTATATACAACAAAACTTAAGACTCAGAAAGGCCTAAAGCCTACAGCTGTAATTTACTCTATAGACATTTTAAATATAACTTAACCATTAACTTAGTTAATCGTTCATTGATCATTGATTTCCGATGCATGATTTACCGATATTGTGCTGCTTTTGTCATCGACTAATCGAGTCACATTCTAGTAGTTGTTTTGTAATCGCGAGCTTGCACTGCATCCTGTCTGACTGACACATGGCCACCATGTAGGGAAGAGTAGAGTGTTGTTGTAACTTCACTTTTTTCTTTTACTCTCTGATTTAAACCAATACATGTTAAGACCCTTCTGTTCCTTTTACACTACCTGTCAATCAGCTAAAATCTGTCCTAACTTGACTCCTCTCAAGCCAAAAGCGGATCATTCATCTACATCATAAAATTAAATTTACACAAGAACTCGGTGGCTGGAAACAAAAACTAATCTTGCTCAAGTGGTACGACAGGAAACTGTGGCCTCTGCAGAAAGAGGAAGCAGACTGGTGTGTGTGTGTGTGTGTGTGTGTGTGTGTGTGTGTGTGTGTGTGTTTTTTGCGCTGTTTAGACCAGCAGTATGGTTACTTTCATTTTAACAAGTGACAGATTGGAGACATTTACAAGGGTTTACTGGGAAAAGAGAGAAGAACTCACGTATACAGTCAGGAGTGGGTGGGAGGGAGGGAGGGAGGGAAAGTTCAAGGACAAGATGAAGGAAAAGGTTTACTCTGAAACAAAACTCACCTCCTCCAATGGAGAAACACAGTGAAGCGAGTCTTTAACTAAATGAAAAATATTAAAAATACTAAACAACCACACCAAGATGGAGGAAAAGCCTAGAACAGTTAACGTTCTTATTAGCTAGCTTGGTGTTCATGATTTGTGAACTTATACAACTCAGGCGTATGTCATGTATTTGTGACCATGAGATGCAAAGGCCCCTGAAAATAAATGTTGTTAGGAATGGGTCGAACAGTAAAAAAAAAAAAAAAAGTCACGCTTCAAAGTAATGTAAAGCCGAAAGGATAAGTTGATCCAAACCTATTTTGATAATCAATAAGTTGTTTAAGCCTTTAGTCAAGCAAAACAGTGGTTTTGTTATGGCCTCATGTGACAGTCAACTGACGACACACAATCATGATGTTTTACTTGATGAAAAGAAGATGTTGACAACAAGCATCAGAGTATTTTTTTTTATCTCGCTGTGGCAAATTCTTAATTTTGATCAGCGTTGCATTTTTTAAAAGGCACTGAAAATGCTGCATTATGGGTAACGCCTTGGGGTCATCCACGGTAAAACGCAGTGACTGGCTGTTATTGAGAATGTGCGCTGCTCTTATGAGGATTAAATTAAAAAGTCATGCCGCTATTACGACATTAAATCTTGACCTTTTACATAAAATAAACAGGTTATTGTGAGATTAAAAAATAGTTTTTATCTTTTTTTTAATTTATTTCTGTTGGGCATGTCTTCGCTCTGGAAGGTGAAGGTCTTATGTTTTTTTTTACTGGGCGCACGCAACATATCTTTAAGTTGATTTAAAGTAGAGAAGAGTGATTTGTAGTCTGCAGTATCCTGCAGATCAGTGTGTACAAGTGACAGTTGTAATATCACAATTTCACACAGGGGTAAAATTAATGTATATTTTTAGGACAAATAATGTAAGCCTTGTTATTTCCACAGACAACACTTATGTTCAGTGTTTGGTATTTAATCTTTACTGTCTATTTTTTGGGACAAAGAGAGGATTCTGTTTGCTCTGCTGCAAGGGATCCACTTTTTAGTTTTAGATTTTAACATAGGCTATAAATAAAATATATATTTTTTTTATAAATACCACTTATTGAAAATCTTTCTCTATCCTTGCACGGAGGGCTAGTGGTGACCTTATGAACTAACAAACAGTTACCCTTTTGTAGCTCACTGTTAGTTTTTGTCAGATTATTTGAAAGCAAGCTATTATCATATATTATCAATAGTGAACCATGATAATTCATTATAATTGACTATTTTACAGTTCCTGCAGGCAAACCCATTTCTACCATTGAGGACAATGAGTTCATATCCTCTGTAATTTTTTCTTCAGTTTTTGTTTCATTTATTAGGCTACAGCCCATTGGTGCTTGCTTACTATATCGACATTCTGTACATCTTCGGAAATGGCTCTCATTTCCTAAAAAGTTTCAGCTTGGCCATTGTATGTTCTTCTTAGTAAAAATGACTCAAACAGAAAAAAAAGTGCGTTGGTTATAGCCTCCATCCATATTCAGTATTTAGGGCAGCAGGATAATGATATATGACGAGTGAATTGAACATAATGTTTTGAATAGTTTGTAGACACGAATGGAGCTATATGTATGGCACAAAGACAATGAAGTTCCTGAAAGGTGCTAACTATGCAAATCCGTTTTGATTTGAATGAGTTCAGTCGAAACATGTTGTCACACAGATGGGAAGTTTGGCACATAGCTGCACAAAACCGCAGGTGTTTTGAAAAGCCCATGTCCCGTGGTGGAGATAAGAAGAGATACTGATAAATGTGGAAGAAGAGGAAATACAAATGATTAGAAAGTGTGAGATTGTGACATGGCAAAAGGACAACCGATAAGATAAACAAAGAGAAGAAGAGCTAAGTAATGATTGATGTCTGAAAAATCTTTGCGAATCGAAACCGTTGACAGTTATTTTTTATGAAACCAGAAGAAAGAGATGAGTGGGAGGGAGTCTTGAGAAACACGTTCAGGAAACTGTCAACTTCCTCGTTTGTCAGAAACAGGTTGTCCTTGTCTATTCTTTTTTTATTCTCTCCTTCTTAGTCCTCTTCTCCTCTATACATCACATATTATTATACCATATCATACTATGCAGCAGTTCTATATTGAACAACATTTCATCCCTGTGATATTACCATTTTTCTAAAATGTTCAGATGAATTTCTACCAATTTTTATTCTATATTTATAACTACTTTAAAAGGATTTGCATATATTTTAATGGTGTCTGGTTGTGTTTACTTTTTACTTTACTATAAAAAAAATGTAACCTGGTTTGCACAGCACATAACAAAATTACACACACTGAGTGTAGATTGTCCATGTCAGTCTTCAGTTCACAATATTCTCAATGGTGTTCCCAATATAGAGTAATGTGGGTCTGTTCGGGATCATGCAAATGTACAAAATTTGCGAAATCCTTTATCAGTGTGAAGTCAGATGTAGAAGGACGTATCAGATCGGTCCCTTGGTATTTGCCTATTAAAATGAATGGAAAATGGAGTAGGAAAAGCAGATGTGATTGAGGGCTGCGTGAATAAAATATGGAAGAAAAATATTTGGATGGATAACAGTTCCCATGCCAATCATCAACAGTCTTCCTTGGTGAAATTGTTTTCACAGTGGAGTTGGACGTGTTCCAAATAGTGATCTCTTGTCCTGGTTGCGCTCACTGAGGTCAGGGATTTGGCCTGACAGTAATGATGACATAACTGCAGCGATGCCAGGCTCAGCTCTGTCACTCAGATGATTTGATCTAAGGTGGGATGATGAGGGGAGAATATATTAAAGTAGGTGTGATGTGGTCGGAAGTAAATCACACATTGCATAACGTAGTGTTACTCTATAGTTGTTCAAACATGTTATACAAAAAAAGGTTGTTTATAATTTATTTGCAATTTTGTGTGTCACTGGTTCTCAAAACAGTGCTTTGGTTAGTAACACACATCCTCGCAATTCACCAAATAGGCAAATTTGATGTAAAATGTTTTGCTTTGCTGTTGGCTATGTCCTTCTTTCTTGAATGAACCATTCCTGCACCATTCTGTCTTGAAGAATGGTGCAGGACATACAGTGCACATGTTCTTGTTCTCTCTACAAATGGCAAATGAAAGCATCTCGAGTCTTGATAGATGATGGCTCCCTTCCTCCCTCGTCCACAGGCCATTAGAGGAACTCGATATTCCAGTAAACACACAATGCTCCACAATGGCTTTAAAGTTAGGCTAGTGGCTGCAGAAAGCTTTTTTTTTTTTTTTGATATCAGCAGCTTTACACAATAATGTTGACATGCATCTCCATAGAAATGTTCGGCCATATTCAGCAACCTAGTCATTGGAGAAGCCTAAAGATGAATCTCTTGGCTCATATACAGTGCATGAAGGCGGATTTTAAACTGACTGTAAAAGTCAAAGTAAAAGCATTGATGTTTGAATTGATCATGGTCAAGAGTAATCCCAGCTCAAATTAAGAAAGGGTGTCTTATCTATTCTAAAATTCCTTTGGGGATATATAAAATGATCTTTCTATTTTTAAATGTAGATGTCATAATGTCATAACCAATATAAGATACCAGTCAGAAAAAAGTGGCTTGCATTTAGAAAGAAAAAATATGAAACTTTCTCTTTTGATCCAACTTCCAGTGAGTAGATGTGAAAGAGATGTACAATGCTAAATATACCAAATATTACCTATCATATTTAGAGAATAAATCATTGATTTTTTTTTTAGCCTCTTGGGGGACACAACGGGAAAAGCTGAAAACACAACATTGAAATATTACCACCTTATAAAGTCATGCTGTCAAATGTTTTTCAGACTTACAGCTCATATGTGAACCACTCTTCCAAGTGCCTTTCAAGTTTGACTTCAAGATAGCAGACGGTTCAATAACTATGTCAAGATCAGCATTGCTTTGATCTTAATCAGAAAGACAACATTCCGCCAAAAAATTTAATTTTGATCTGACGATTGACGGTAGATCAAACATTAGCATTATTATCCTTTTGAAGGAATATGACAATTTCATGGCGATCCTTCTCATAGTTATTGAAATATTTCAGTCTGAACCAAAGTGGTGGACAGACCAGCCAACCTCCAGTACATTGGCCATGCAGCATCACACCAAGAAAAATATTTTTATACAGTACAAGCCCTTGTAAACCCAAATCTACAAAATGTTTCTAACTATGTTATTTGGGGCTTAAGTTGCATGATAGTAAGCATATGAAAAGAGTTTGATAAACGTAACAGAAATTCGGTTTGATGAGGTGAGCTATGCTCTGGTTCTTATGACACAGTGAGTAGTTTGAACCAATCACGGCGGTTCTCTGCCCAAATGTTCTTGTTTTGTTTTTTTTATGATTATTTTTTGGCATTTTCAAGCTTTATTGGATAGTACAGAGTTGAAATGGGGAGACAGAGAGAGAGAGGGGGGATGACCTGCAGTAAAGGTCCACGGGTCGGATTTGAACCCGCGACCACTGCAACAAAGGCCGGAGCCAATATGGTACGCGCTCTATCCACTATGCCACCGGAGCGCCCTGAACATTTATTTTTGATCAGATATTTGTAAAATCTAATTAAGACACCCAACTTTGATTATCGTATATTTTCTTTTAGACCAGGTTTGTTAAGGAATAGTCCACCATATAGTGTTGGCTTGTTTGCTTCTGCCTACTTCCCACCATTATTTTACAAAAAGTTATAGGCAGTCAGAAGTGTTGAGGCCTTGAGCCAGTTTTAAATCCATATTGCAATATGTCTGTTACCTGAAAAAAATTCCAGATTTAGTACACTGCCTAGGTACTGCAAAAGGGCATGTTACTAGCGTTGGACCCTTTGTTTACATACCCTTTGTCTACATACCGATTTACAGAGCCTAGGCTATGTATTTACACCGGATGTTTTTTTTAGCGTACACACAGTACGGATATTGGTTGCTGATTGTGAGGAGATATTCACTGATTTTGACAGCAAGCGTTCTCCAGAATCACTGTCTCCTCCTTTTAAATTTTTTGGTTTTCTTCTTGCTCTCATTGACTTCACATTGTCCCTGTTCACTTTGCAGTAGGACGGAGGAAGTATGTCAGGGCCGAGTGGAGAGAGAAGAGAGCATTACAACACTAGAGAACAAAGAGGACGCAGCAGACGAACCAAACACAAGAGAGATAAATAGAGCAGAAAAAAAAGAAAAAGGAAGGCATCATTTACCATCAGTCATAGTGTGAGACTGATAGGAAATTACTCAACAAGGGAATAAGAAAACATGAATCGTGAGACCATTAAAGGGGCACTTCACCCACATCATGCATTTACAGTACCAGGCAAGAACGGTCTGACCAAAGCATGCTGCAAGTTGTGATACATGATTATGATTGATGCTGTGTTTCAGGAGTTTGACACATACTCAGGGTTAAAAATAAGACAAAGGTTTGAGCACATTTGCTATAGTAAACTCTTGTTTGCGTCTGAATATTTCTCCTACAATCACTAACAAAATATTCAAAACATTGTGAATTGTAAATGTAAATGTGCATTTTGCTAATGTTTTCTGGGGAAGGAAATACACGCAACACAGTAGGCCTGAAGCAAACATGTAATGTGTTTAGATCCCTTTGCTCTTTCCTTTTCGATCACAAGTGTGTTTGTGCATGAAGCTTCTGGAGTCGCTTTGCATCCACACGAGTCCCCCATGCAAATAAACATTTTCCTTAGTGATGTATTTTTGTCTCTAAGTTACGCTGGACAGATGAACTCAAACAACCCTGTTTATATTTCATATAAAACCTCCCCAAATATTGATTAGGCTTTTTGGAAACCAAATAATCACCTCAAACATTATTAACTTTTACTTTGCTGTTTATGCAGTGCAGCTGCCCATTTTCCTGAAAGTCCAATGAGCCTGATATTATATAAAACGATATTTAGCAGACGCTTTTATCCAAAACGACTTACAACTAGAGGTAGGCAGCGAACAGTAATGGTCTCACCTAAGGATCCTCACTGGACCAGCCCCTGACCAGAGTATGGAGCCCTGGTTTTGCATACCAAAGTCAGTGGTGCTCCCCACAGAGCTATCCAGCTTGTATATCTTCATCTTTAAATTGCATGGCAGGGCGAGCTGGTTGTTTACGCATTAATTCCACATTTATTTTGATGAAATTAGTTTGAACTTTAGAAAACCATTAGAATGAAACATAACTTTTGTGTTACAGTTCACTAAACCACATTATGTCCCTGTGTCTCTATAGAAAAGGACTACAGCAGCCTCTGTGAGCGGCAGCCCATAGGACGGTTACTGTTCAGACACTTCTGTGAGACTCGACCTGAACTGAGAAGATGCGTCAAGTTCCTGGATGCAGTGGTAAGAACATAGTTGGGAAATAAATAGTGTGTGTGTGTGTGTGTGTGTGTGTGTGTGTGTGTGTGTGTGTGTGTGTGTGTGTGTGTGTGTGTGTGTGTGTGTGTGTGTGTGTGTGTGTGTGTGTGTGTGTGTGTGTGTGTGTGTGTGTGTGATGAGGTGTTGGGATGTGTTTGTCTTGTTCCTGGAAGTGTGTGTGAGTGTGTTTGTTTTTTTTGGAAAGTTTAAGAGTTGTGTCCCAAGTGCCCTTTTCCATGACTACTAGTTTGAAAAGACAAAAGGAATGGTGTGTGTGTGTGTGTGTGTGTGTGTGTGTGTGTGTGTGTGTGTGTGTGTGTGTGTGTGTGTGTGTGTGTGTGTGTGTGTGTGTGTGTGTGTGTGTGTGTGTGTGCTTGTGTGTGAATGAGAGAGGGCGGTGGGGGTCTCAAGGACTTGTATTTTTGTATTCCTCGAATTGCTCCTCAGTTGGTTCCTGTTATAGAAGGGAAGGAAGAATGTTTGTGTGTGTGTGTGTGTGTGTGTGTGTGTGTGTGTGTGTGTGTGTGTGTGTGTGTGTGTGTGTGTTTTCAGGTTTTCTTCCCACTTCAAAATCATCCTGAGCTTGTGTTGTGAGAGTCAGGTGTCAAAAAAAAAAGACAAAAAGCCATCTAAGGATAAGTGTCCAAACAGAAAATGTCAACAAGGTGACTGCTTGTTTACCAGTCAAATACGTCAGTAGGGAGGTAATGTAATAGAAATATGTTGGACCTGTGGACAGGGATTATAAGGCTTAAAAGGGCCACTTCATAATGAAAACCCTTTTCTCATTGAGCAATGTAGATATTTTTAGCTCTACTAGCCAAGTATTTGAGGCGTCCGTATCTGACGTCTTCATCACCAATTGAATATAGTGTTGCCTTGTGAGTTTTTTCTCCAGCATTGTTTGTGAATTGGCATGTCATCACATTGAAAGCCACTATGTTGCCTTTTACATATTCAACAGTTTTTGAGTAGTGTGTTGGGGATATCTTGTGGTGAATCTGTTCTCTCTTAGCTTTGTTCTCTGGTCTCCGACAACTCCCGAGGTACATATTGGACTCTTTTGCTGCTAAATACCCCACTATGTTGTTAATGTACAGTGGGTGTTTTGGAGCTTTTTTTTTCTGTTAAAGAAAAGGAAAATAATGCTACGAGAGTGAAAGAAAACAGTGAAGTTGTAGGGCCGGAAAGCTAAACAATGACTTTAAACTCATAAAACCAACTTAACACTCAGCAGAGCATAGGCTATGGACAGATATCTGAAAACCTTCATACTATTAAAATAAAACTATCGATAACACAAGGGCTATGTGAAAATTTTGATGACCTTTGTAAAGTTTTCTTTACAGGCAGCTGGTGGAATTAATCAGGTTTACATGTATATGGCCTCAAGGGGCATTTCAGGATAGTTAAACTTCCTGTATCAAACACTTAAGAACGAGCACACTGCGTCAGTGTGTTGCTCTTTTCTACCTCCCATGTTGTATCCCTGACACACACACACACACACACACACACACACACACACACACACACACACACACACACACACACACACACACACACACACACACACACACACACACACACACACACACACACACACACACACATATTTTCTTTTGACCTTATCTGTCACAGTGAACAACTCACTGCTCGCTCTGCACACTCAAGGAATGTTTCCGTCACACTTTTTTATTTTCATAGGGGTGTGTGTGTGTGTGTGTGTGTGTGTGTGTGTGTGTGTGTGTGTGGTGTGTGTGTATTCGCGTGCACGTGTGTGTGGTCTCTTTGATGCTGCACTTTTGTTGGGTACACAGTTGATAAATGGTTAGTCCGAGGTTACCTCCTTCACTCTTATGGGTACACACACACACACACACACACACACACACGGAAATTCTGCTTTGAAGTATCTATGAAGCCTGTGTTGATCACGATGCAACATAATAACTCACACACTTTACATGCTCATGCTCAACACACACATCCAATTCTATTACTCACCAATCCTGTGCAATTTTTTTTAAACAATAAACCGAGATAAACCAATTCAACACACGGAAACATTTGGACAAAGAAAGAGCAGAATATGTCAACTTTAAGTCTAATCTTAGGCTTCTGATTGAATATTAAAACAATATGTTATAGTAGTATTTCTATCCCATATTGTTTGGGCCAAACAGTATCGTACTCACGAGGAGATGCTATTCTGTCTTATCTCTGATGTGTTAAGCTTTTACCACACACCACACATGTATATCAATCAATCAGTGGCTCAGTAATTCTCTGCTGTCATAATGTGAGAGGTTGATAAAGACCTTGGTCTATCCGTTTGGGCCTGGCTCCAGTCTGACTGACCGGCTTAGCAAAACTGCTATTAGCTCTCAAGTCGTCCAGCGGATACAACTCCCATACGGAGCAATTATGTTCTCTTTTCTTTACCCCACAACCGCTTCCCGTTTCTTCTTGTCTCGGAGAACTCTGCTACGATATGGGAGAGAGGGAAAATGAGATTTAAAACCATCTCCGCTGTCACTTAGCGTTAGTTTACGGGCCCCTCGCCGTACGAGAGGGCAAGAGGAAGCACTTTGGAATTTTCCAGTGAGACTCACTTTACTGCAAGTCATTCACAGAGATGGGCGATGTGATGGGGAGTAGATACAGTCAGTTCGATACAATCAGTTTGTATGATACAGGGTGTGGAACTGGCCTATCAAAACTCAATTAAATCTTTAAAAAAATTGAGTCGAGGCATAGAGAGGTCTCCAGTGGACACACAGAGAGCTTGTGGTTCATCTGATTAACATTTCAATATTGTTGTCCATTGACCTTTAGTGCAGCCAGCCAGCCAGCCCTCCATCATCATCATTGAGTTGATATGATCCCATTGTATCATCCTCTATGTCAAATGATCTTAATGAACCATTACCAAGCCAATTAAAAACAAGTCATTGAAGTTTTTGTTTTGCTCATTTTTACTGATGTATTAAGTTGTCATTTTGCATACACTTATGTATACAAAGAAATTGGTTTAATTCAAGGTCCCCAGATGAATGTCAGAAAGATTATCAATAATTTAGTTAACAGCAATTATATAGTAATAAAAAAAAACTATTCAGTTTTTTAATGCACCTTTGATTTGGATTTTTTTTAAGACCGCAAAATAACAAGCGAAACAAAAACACATTTATGGAAACTGGCTAAGTGAACAATTTTTTATCATTAGATGAAGTATCTCATATTGTTTTTTTTCCATCTCGTTCTAATCGACATCTTTCTTTCTCTCTCTCTCTCTCTCTCTCTCTCTCTCTCTCTCTTTGTCTCGATGTGTTTTTTTCTGCAGGCGGAGTACGAGGTGACTCCAGATGAGAGGAGGAAGGAGTGCGGCCAGCAACTTGTCGACAAATACTTCAACCCAAAGGTATAGCTTCTGCTTTCATGTACAGCGCTCACCTTATATGTTCACCTGCAGATAAAAGTACTTAAACTGAAGACATTTTATGTCCGAGAGATTTCAGGGACTTTTGTGACATCACAGATATGGGCGGAGCCAGAGTGGCTGCTGCAGGTCTCATTTAATTTGATGCTTTCTTGATACAATTTTTAGCGATTATACTGATGATATTACAAGTTTAAGCCATTCGCTAAAAACTGGGTATACTTTAAGTGAGTGTTCCAAATCCCATCATGCATTTTCAAGATTTATGTTCAACGCTCTGTGGCTTCCAAAATATGCACTTTAAAATTAAATTGTAAATAAATAGATCAGTTTAAACTCTGACTTGAGGTAAGGGATCCATCTCTTTAACAACATGCCAACTTAATGTTTTTTTGAAATCTTTGTTAGCCTACTGATGTATGAGAGAACTGTTTTGAAATTCTACATACAAAGTTAGAAATCTAATTCACCATTCGGAAACCTTTTAAAGATTAACCGTTTGCAACAAAAGTACAGTGACAATACACAGTCATTTACAGAGATATGAAGTGAATAAGACACATTTAGCCACAGTGCTACTTCCTCTCTGCTGTCTTCAAGCTTCCCTCTGTTGTTCCTGTCTCTGGGTGCGTTTCAGTCTATGTTTTTTTCCCACCTGCATTTGTCTGTGTACAAGTCTGAACATGCCGGTAGTTTGCAGAATGTTCAGAACAATTATCTAGCAGCTCTGTCTCACACCCAGTTCACCTGGCTTTCTCCTGTGATTTTAATGTCAGAGTTGAATCACTGTATTTACCTGGATTATTATGATATTTATATATATTATTTGTTTTGCGTTGCAGTCAGAGGACCATGTCCCTGAGGTGGAGGAGCCCATGATGGCCCAGTGTTCGGAGAGGCTGCAGCAAGATGCCTGCAAGGAGCTCTTCAAGGAATGCACCAAGTAAGATCACAGGCCTCCCATGTGGGCTCCATTATTCTGCCTTAATTTTTTGGTTCCCCACCCTTTCACACAAGGAATGGGAGACCCATTGTTCGGGCCAAGCCATGGATTAATGAAGTTTAGTTTTTTTTTTATTACTGTGACAATACATTGTGGTATTTTTGATTCCCCTTATATCATGCGGTTCCACCAAAGCAACTTTATACACAGCAGATGGAATGTGGAAGCGTACCAGATTTTCTCCATTTCCCATGAAATAAAACATCCCCCCGTCCCCCCAATGCCCTCCATACAAAGGGCCTCAGTGATCAATGATTACATTCACATGCACAGCATATTCCAATTAAGGACCAAATTCCGTTTAAGACAATATTCCCAACAAGGTGTTTACATGCGCAGAAGCTATAGGAATATTCCCGTTTCCCCTCCATCAGCATATTCTGAATAAACCAGCATCGTACACTAGCAGTGGTAGAAGCATAATGACATCAATTATTCCCATGCGAGGAAAATAAACTCTCCTTATGTCATTATCCTTGGCTTGCATTGTTTTGTCAGCCAAAAATGACACCTCTTCTTTCAAGGAGCCGTGTTGCATGTTTCCACACGCCAGTTGAACAGCTGTAAAACCAGGTCACGGGTCACAAACTGCGGCATATGCTGAAAAATGCTGCGAATTTTACACTATGAATATTCAGTCTGATTTAAGGTGTATGCAGGTGAAACTCGAAAAATTAGAATATCGTGCAAAAGTTCATTTATTTCAGTAATTCAACTTTATAGGTGAAAATAATATCTTATTACATTACATGCAAAGTGAGATATGTGAAGCCTTTATTTTTTATAATTGTGATTATTATGACTTACAGTTTATAAAAACCCCCAAATTCAAAATATCAGAAAATTAGAATATTACATAAAATCAATAGAAAAAAGGATTTTAAATACAGAAATGTCGCCCCTTTAGAAAGTATAATCATGCATATGTACTACGTACTTGGTTTGGACCCCTTTTGCATGAATGATTGCCTAAATGCGGCGTGGCATGGATGCTATCAGCCTGTGGCACTGCTGAGGTGTTGCCCAGGTTGCTTTGATGTGGCGTTCAGCTAGTCTGTATTGTTGGGCCTGGTGTGTATCATCTTCCTCTTGACAATAGTCCATAGTTTCTCTATGGAGTTCAGGTCAGGAGATTTGTCTGGCCATTCATGCACAGTAATACCATGGTCAGTCAACCAGTTACCAGTGGTTTATGGTACCGTGGGCAGGTGCCAAGTCTATCTGGAAATGGAACTTGTCATCTCCATAAAGCTTGTCAACTGACAGAAGCATGAAGTGCTCTAAAATCTTCTGGTAGGTGGCTGTGGTGACTTTGGACTTGATAACACAGTGGACCAACAGCAGCAGATGACATGATACCTCAAATCATCACTGATCCAAATTAAATGTTGCGTTTCATTTGGAAATCAAGGTTCCACAGTCTAGAGGAAGAGTGGAGGGGCACAAAATCCAAGGGGCTTGAAGACCACTGTCAAGTTTCAACAGTCAGTGATGATTTGAGGCACTGTGTCATCTGATGTTGTTGGTCCACTGTGTTATTAAGTCCAAAGTCACCACAGCTATCTACCAGGATATTTTAGAGCACTTCATATTTCCTGTCTGTTGACAAGCTTTATGGAGATGCTGAATTACTTTTTCCAGCAAGACTTGACACCTGTCCACAGTGCCAAAACCAAAAGTAACTGGTTGACTGACCATGGTATTACTGTGTTGATTGGCCAGACAACTCTCCTGACCTGAACCCAATAGAGAAACTATGGACTATTGTCAAGAGGAAGATGATACACACCAGACACAACAATACAGACGAGCTGAAGGCCACTATCAAAGCAACCTGGGCTTCCATAACACCTCAGCAGTACCACAGACTGATAGCATCCATGCCACACCGCATTTAGGCAATAATCTGTGCAAAAGGGGCCCAAACCAAGTACTTAGTACATATGCATGAGTATACTTTCTAGAGGGCCGACATTTCTGTATTTAAAATCCTTTTTTTATTGATTTTATGTAATATTATAATTTTCTGAGATTTAGAATTTGGGGTTTTCATAAGCTGAAAGCCATAATAATCACAATTATAACAAATAAAGGCTTGAAATATCTCACTTTGAATGTAATGAGTCTATATAATATATTAGTTTCACCATTTAGGTTGAATTACTGAAATAAATGAACTTTTGCACGATATTCTAATTTTTCGAGTTTCACCTGTACATGTTTCAATAATGCAACTATGATAGTACCACTCAGGCTGTTTTAATGCATCAATTACCTACTCTGAATATGATCTTATTCTTATTTAGGTGAGCAGGTGAACTGCTCTTTACATGAGTCACAGGGTCCTGATAGGCCAATGCAACAGAGGAGGACCAATGCAACAGAGAGCGAAGAGGCAACACACACAGCTTAATAACACCTTAGTCCTTTTAAAGTCTCTGAGGTCCTGTCTGTACTTGTGTTCTCCCAGCTCAAAGTCTGCATTTAGCCAAAGAGCAGCCATATGCGTTGAACTAGAGCAAATTCCTAATCTTTTATTATCAGGTTGATTTTCCTTAGAATATCTCTCCAAACAATGTTCACTTAGTTTGCCCAGTCTCATTAGACTTTATGAGAGAAGATCTGAGTTGTTTTAAAATGTTGTTAAACTCATCTGAGTCTCCTTCAGTTCTCCACTGCTGGCTCAAAGCAATAAACTGAACAAGCAGCAGAGAGATTATAGCCCTGGGTTTCGCCTCCCATGGTTACACACTGTACAGGATGTTCTGTTTTCTTGGTGAAGACTTGATGTTGATGTGGGCTACTGTACCCACACACACTATTCAATGCTGAGGGAACAAATACTGCAGAAATCAATTTTTGGGGTCAAAAATAATAATAAAAAATACTAGGATTAAGTCTTTAGTTAAACATATATCTTTTTAAGGAAAATAAGTAGTAAACATCATCTATAAATCTAGTATCTTTGCATTTTCCTTTATTTAACCTCGAAAGATCAATTGAGGGGTGACCCTCTTTTACAAGGACGTCGAGTTTGTACAGATACACAATATACAATGAAAATACATAACAAGTTTACACACACACACACACACACACACACACACACACACACACACACACACACACACACACACACACACACACACACACACACACACACACACACACACACACACACACACACACACACACAGACAACAACAATTTAAAACATTCAGATCAATTGAATGAAAGACAATAGCCTAATTAAAACAGTTACAAGTGTAGAGGGGCTGATTCAAAATAATAATTTTAAATTGGTTAACAGTTATGAGTGTATTTATTTTAATTGTATGTTGTAGGCCAGGGGTGTCAAACTCATTTTGGTTCGAGGGCCACATACAGCCTCTCTGATCTCAAGTGGGCCGGACCAGTAAAATAATGCAAAAATTTTGGGGGTATTTTGCTCAAAGATGCATACGCACTAATGAAATAAACAACTGTTTATTTGAATACACAAATACTACAGGCACTTTTGTCCAATTTTTTTTACTATATGTACAGGGACACATTTTGTGCAAACATGCAGACAGTACAAAATACACTGATTTATTTTTAAATACAATATTGGTTGTTTTGGAATAAGTTTTTCCCAATTTAAAACATAAAAATAAAGCAGCATGGAAAATTAGAAAATAAATCTTGTAGGCCTACACTAGTATGCTCAAGCTCGTTTCGCGCGCACAGAGCCGCAGACACACCGCGCTTGCTAGTACATTAATTGTTCAGCACTAAAAAAATTTTTTTTTTTTTTATTATTATTATTTTGGTTTTTACTTTGCCATAAAGAACTGGAGGAAACATTAATAGCGGTGAAGCAAGATTGCCATTTACCATTTACCATTTCCCACGTTGCTAAAATCTGCTTTTTTTTATTTTGGCTGCACCCTAGCGGCTGGAGTGAGCAGCTCTTCTTAGATGCAAGTTCATCAATTCATGCCTTAAAATCCTGAGCTGTGGAACTTTCAGCAGACATTCCTAGCTGTAAGCCACGTAAGTTTCCTAACAGTTGGGAGTCTATGCGACGTGCGGATATGGCACAGACTCCATTAAAAAAAAAAAAAAAAAAAATCACGATTTTTTTTTTTTTTTTTTTTTTTTCAGAATTGATTCAAATCGGCCGAATTGATTCGCGGGCCAGATCAAAACGTGTCGCGGGCCAGGCCTTGAGTTTGACACATGTGTTGTAGGCTGTTCCAGGACTCAGGGGCACTATGGCTAAAAGCGGTTTTACCAATCTCAGACCGGGCATAGGGAACATATAACATGAGCATGTCAGTTGAGCGGGTTTGATAAAGCCCATCTGAAATAAGCAGCATTTCTGTCAAATAGAGTGGTAGCTTTCCAGTCAGAGCTTTATATATAAAAATATGCCAATGTGCATCATGTCTCTCCTTTAGGGAGGACCACCCAACCTTTTCATATAAAACACAATGGTGTGTATCATAAGCATCTCCTGTAATGAATCTCAAAGCAGAGTGAAATACAGAGTCTAGGAGTTTAAGGCATGAACGAGATGCATGCCGATAAACCACATCACCGTAATCAAGGACAGACATAAAAACTGCCTCAATAATCCTTTTCCTACTGAACAACGGGAAGGTGGCTTTATTCCTATAAAAATATCCAATCTTTTGTCGCAGACGACAGACAAGATTTTTTATGTGAAATGTAAAAGAGAGTTTTTCATCTATCCAGATGCCAAGATATTTATATTCAGTGACTCTTTCAATATGAGATCTATTATTTGTGTGAATAATAAGATCATTAAAATGTGTAATTCATGCTCTGGAAAAACACATATATTTTGTTTTTTTTCTTGTATGTAGGGTTAAAATTCAGAGGTTTACAGAACATAACATATTTTTTGTTATAATTAGACCACACTATAAAAGTGAGGACATGACAACTAACATAAACAGTATGGCAATATGTTACATTCACTTTTATCTAAAAGAAAAAACATTAGGCTAGTTTTACTGCAGTGTTTGTTAACAGAAGTAATTTTGATGTTTAATACAGTTTAGCTATACTCTTTAGTAAATAAATGTTTGAACAAATACAGACATAAAGTTCATGTCAGAGCAGCACCAGACCTGTAACATCATGTCTTGGTTTTGCAACACTCAATTTGTTTCCCAGTATCTGGAGGAAGTTCGGCTCACAACGGTTTCAATTTCTGACCATCCATCCATGTTGCTTGATAATCGTTGTTGGTAAATATGCCTGCGATGATAAAATCTACTTAATCAACTTCCAAATAAATTGAGATGACTCCTGGTGCAGTCAGGATTAAGAAGAAACATTCCTTAACACAAACACATACAGGATGGAAAAGATAAAGATAAAACATAATATTGTTCCTTTGTTTGTGGAGTCCTTTGATTCCTTAACACAAACACATACAGGATGGAAAAGATAAACATAAAACATAATATTGTTCCTTTGTTTGTGGAGTCCTTTGCTCATTTGATAAGCGTCACTCACACGTTGAGTAACATCCTCTAACGGCTCTGTACTTGCTTGTTGCTTAGTCTTGATGTAGCCCAGAGGGCAGCTTGTTGTTCAAGCCGCGTCAAGTACAAGACATGAGTCATTTACTGCCCTATAATCAGTATTAACACCTCACACTCCAAACTCTGGCAGTTTATTTAACTTTAGTGATTGCACCTCATCCATAGCAATTTGAGGTACAGGTATATGGCGAGGGGAAGTACTTGTCATGACTACACTATGTTCCATTGCGGTATGTTTTATGGCACTATAAGGTCTGTGTGTACACTTTGTTTACATACCAATTTACAAAGCTGGGTCATAATCTGTGAGTATCTCCTCATGATCCGCTACCTCTCCATATTGTGTGTGTGGCGGGAAATAAATCCAGTGTTAATGCCCACTAGACTCTATAAACTGGTATTTAACTGTTTATGTAAGCAAATGAAGCCCACCTAAGATAGTAAGACGCCCGTTTAAAGTGCCTAGGCTGTATTAACACTGGATTTATTTTCAGCACACACACAGTAAAGACAGGTAGCAGACTGTGAGAAGATATTCACTGATTTTGAAAAAAAGTGTTTTGACAACAAGCATTCTCCAGAATTGCTGACTCCACCTTGAAGTATGCAATTATTCAGTAATTGCTGTTTAACTAAAGGTTCAAATAAAACTTCCATTAAATAGTTTTTTTGTTTTTTTTGTTTTTTGCCCTTCAAATGACCTTTATATTATCTCTGTTGTGTTTTTCCCAGATTAATCCACGACTACCTGAGCGTGGCGCCCTTCGCAGACTACCTCGACAGCATGTACTACAACAGGTTCCTCCAGTGGAAATGGCTGGAGAGGTAACATTTGATACGACTTTGAAACCGAAATTAATCCTCCTTGTCCTATCTCTGGTTCTGTCCCAACCTTTCTTTCTGCTTGTTTGTTTTGTCTGTTGGCATTTCTCAATTTTCATGCTCATCAGCAGTCTCTCTCTCTCTCTCTCTCTCTCTCTCTCTCTCTCCCCCCCACACACACACACACACACACACACACACACACACACACACACACACACACACACACACACACACACACACACACACACACACACACACACACACCACTTAAAAGCTCACTCAGGCTCATTTAGACGCTACATTAGCCCTTAGACTGCACCACAGTACCAGTAACAACATGCTCAGTGAGTTGCCTCATTTCTTACTTTCACCATTGTCCTCATTTCCTCGGGGTTGCCGCAAAGATTCACAGTTCAGTTGAATTTCAGCAGCGTGCTGACCGAAGTGAATGTACTGTGTTACAGAAAACTCCCTTTTAAAGGTTTTAGTTTATTGTTATTATGGGTAGAGTGGTGCAGGAGGTGCTGCAGATATATGTCATGTCATATGGATAGTATCTTGTATACTCAACAAAATCTTAATCTTAGTTAATGTATTTTTGGCCCAATATCTACAGCAATAACAATGTGTTACACACCAACGCTATAACAAATTAAACTAGCTACTCAGTACTGAGCTAATATCCCTCCCAATCCTGTCTCTGACAACATGATAGGATGTGTATGAGACAGCAAATCAAAGCACATCTCTCCCACATGGCAGGATCTCAATGAGCAGGCAGTCCAGACTTTTAATGCTATCTAATAAAACTATGAAATGTCTTTACATGTGAATAACAGTAGCAGTTTCCTTTCAAGGACAATGCAGACCAAGCTATAAGCTCCGAAAAATACAGAGGCTTTAAAAAGTATTCAGACCCCTTCCCATTTTGTTCACTTTAAGGCTTCAGGTCTCAGGATCTCTTTGGTAGGTCTTTGCCAGCTTTACACACATGGATTTGGGATGTGTGGAAGATCCTCTCCATCTCTGTCAGATTGTATGGACACTATGTGACCAGTCATCTTCAGGCTTCTCTTAAGCTGTGTCTGGGTCATTCGAGGACAGACAGGGAATTGTCCTGAAACCAATCAAGTGCTTTTCTTGGCTTTATGTTTTTGGTTCACTGTCATGATCCCACTTTTCAGGTAGATTCCTAGGGAACTCAACTCCAATTTCCTCGTATTTCAACAATAGTCACACATACATCTCTATTGTGGTTATTATGGGTTTTATCAGGTTTGTTTACAGACAGAGAAAGTTTGTTGGATTTTGTGTCCCAAACGGGACATCTGATTTCACTTCAGTGATGCTGTATTCAAACTGTCCCAACCGCAGTGGACTCAGAATTTTAGGTTAAAGGAAATAAACTGGCGTTCTTCAAAGATCGACTGAAACAAATTACATGTGAGGCCAAGGGACCCCTGTTTAGTGACGCAAATACAAAGGAGGAGGCCTGAATCCACAAGGTGCTGACAGAAATACAAGACGAGAATGAGAGAGAGAGAGAGAGAAATAGAGAGACAAGAAGATATAGAGAAGGTAGAAGAAAAAAAATTAAAAGAAAACCAACAGACAGCTCAAGAGAAAGGCAGGAAGAAAAGACAAAACAAAATAAAGAGTGAAAGTGGAGACAGATGCTTCTCCTGCGTGGCCTCCTCCAGGAACCTTTAACACTGTGGGCTTCCTTCCTCATTATTCACAGCCGAGTGAGGCCTCTTTTCTTTCAGCCCCACGAGCTGCCTGTCAGATAAAAACCCCAGTATGTCTGGCATTTCAGCTTTCCAGGAAATGTCTAGGGTTGACGACCCTAGAATTTTTCACTTTATCCATTGGGGTTTGGAGAGGTTTTTTCACAAACCGCAGGGGTGCATTGAAGTCTATGGAGGGAGAACTTGAAAAGCACCACCATAATTGGAGTTCAAATGTTTTCTTGCAGCAGCAGTGTTAGGCCAAGAGATGTTGCAAGATGTGTCAGGAAGTAGAGAAAACGACTGCAAAGAACTGTGAGCTGCTTACTATATGTACCACAGACAAGCTTAGGTTTTTTAAGTAAAGGCTTCAGAATAGTGCTAAGAATGATTATGGAAAGTTCAGTATGTAAGGGCTTTAGAAGTTGAGATCTTTGGTTCAAAGTATTGAAAACAAAATGATGGCTAAATGATGATGGCTGTTAAAGATGGTTGTATAGGAGAAAGATACAGACACAAACAGACAAGGGATAGTAAAATAAACACCTGAATGTACATTTCGGAACTTTAATGTATTATGAACCCCACCTATTATTTTGAATACAGTTATGAGTTAAACATAGCTGCATTCTGGCTTATTGGATATTGTAAGGTAGAGGAGGCAAAACAAAGCTTAAGAGCTGGATTTGACTGACTAATGTATGTACAGTACGTTCACCATGTATATTAAGACATAAACCCTTTTACATTTCAGATAGTAGAGAATAAAGATCAATGTGCATTAAGCAGACAAGACTTCACTGAAAGCCTCTTGCAGACAGGAACAAAAAAAATAAACAATAAATACTCAGGCTGGAAGCTCAGTACACTCATACAGAAGGGACTGATCATATACCCACAGACAAATGCGCTTATTGAACAGGGCTGAGTAATGGCTGCACAGTACATGAATCTCTCAGTGACCTTATTAACCGGATTTCTAAAGGTTAGACAGTTTAATAGTTGACGTTCAACATTTGTAACCTCATCAGCGGCCATCTTTTCGACATCTGCAGGGGCCTTTTCAAATATTACTGTATCTTCTTCACCATAGCTTGATACGTAAAACCAAGTAGTTAACTAGGCTCAAGGGAGTTTCCACATTTCAACCTGACAAACTACATGTCGCATGTTATCATCCTAAAGGTTTCTTCTTCTTTCGAGCTAGCCTGTAAAAAATGTTTTATTTTTTATTTTATTTATAAGGACAATGAACGAAATATATTCAACTTAAAGAAAGCGAAGAGATGTTTTCTACCAGATTTAGCTTTGAGCTAATTTCCATCTGTGTTCCCCGGGGCGAGGTGAACAGAAAACAACAATAAACAAACAGACAGAAATAGCATCTCTACTACAAATGGACAAACAATATTCAGATAACACACAGACATAAGTACACAAGGCCACACACAGATACACACATTGTAATATGATATCCGAAGTTATAAGACATTTAGTTGAAGAGCTAAGCTAATGTTAGCAAGACTGGATATCTAAGATCCATTTTGTAACCTCACATGGGGGAAAATATGGACATCTTTGCAGGTTGTCATATTCTCAGGGAGCTTATTCCATTCTTTTATGGCTTTGAAGGAGTCAGCAGATTGTTCAAATGCAGTTCCTTGTTTAGGGACGCTACATTCTCCCCTTGAGACAGACTTTTAAGCTCTGCTCATTTGCTCTTATCTAAATGAGTTAGATCTAGTGTTAGTCTGGGCCAGTGGGACTGAACGTATAACTTTACACGTGTTTCATTGTGTGGTTATAAATGATTCTTTCTTTGTGTCCAACAGGCAACCGGTGACGAAAAACACATTCCGACAGTACAGAGTTTTGGGCAAAGGTGGCTTCGGAGAGGTGAGTACATTCAGATTAAAAACTAACCAGGAGACTGTGACAAAATGCTGTTAAGGGCAAAAATCCTTAACAGAAAACATGATCATCTCTCTTAATGTAGCAGGCTCCATTCAGACCGGTCAATAATAAGTTGCATCATCACTCAGTTTCGTCTGAATTAGCTTCGTTCTGACCTTTTAGAGCCAGAAGCAAGAGGACTTTCTGTAGTGTCTAAATTTATCTGGCTGTATAGCGCTTGTTTGAGGGTGTTTTCTTTCAAGCAGGAGACAGCCTTTCTATATGTCTTGGTATATACAGCCGTTGATTTACAGTAGTGGATTGGCAGTTTCGGTTGTGTGATCATCAAACTTGAATTTAACTACACTTTTCTTTTCATTTGATAAGATGTTTACGTGCTTCTTTAGCTGAATTTACCTTAGCACCGGTGGAGTTGAACTGTGCTCAAAGTAAATGTTTGGATATGTTTGGCTTTTTGTTTCTTTCTTTTTTTTATCCGTCTCTCACAAGTCTTCTGACTGTATGAAGGTGTAAGTGTCCCTCCACATCTGTTTGCAAAGGATTATATGGCGTTATAGAACTGTTTCAAACAATGTAACTTGGATGTAAGCAAGCTGTGTTAAGTAAAAAAAAATTGTTGAATATAAAAACAAAAATATACTCAAAAATGAAATCGATATCAAGGGTGGAATATTTCTTTAAATTTGAGGAGAATGAATTAGTAATGAGTTACTCTCTGTGTTTCAGGAACTTCTTATTTGTACTTAATGTATTTTTTTTATTGTATCACATACATTATCACAAAGTACATTATCAATCAATTCAGGCTTACAAGTGCAGCTACAATTTACAACTGAACACAGCTGACCAGCAGAACAGTTTATTTTCACATCCTTACTGATGCCCTGAGTGTCCGTGCTACCTCATCATTAAATCAATCACAATCACGTTATTGTTTAAGGCCCTGATGTTATCGGAGAAGGGAAGTCACAAGATTTAGATAGTGTGTGTGTGTGTGTTTTGTTCTAAAAGAGTGCATTGTATCCCTTATATTTGCACAGCTTTTCATTTGTATAAAATGGAAATTTTATACAAAGCCTCTCTTCCTCTTAACCACCCCGACAGGTTTGTGCATGTCAGGTGCGGGCCACGGGCAAAATGTACGCCTGCAAGAAGCTGGAGAAGAAGAGGATCAAGAAGAGGAAAGGAGAGTCCATGGCCCTCAATGAGAAACAGATCCTGGAGAAAGTCAACAGCAGATTTGTAGTAAGCGTCTCATCCGATCTACTGTCTACGTACACACACAAGAAAACACACACACACACAAACACACATGTACAGTTACACGTACACACTCACTCACTCACTCACCCACTCGCTCTCTCTCTCTCTCCCTCCTTCTCTCACACCCACACTCACACTCACAACGCCACATTCACAAGTGAATCATGAAACACAAATAACAAAAGAAAGCACAAAGAATGCTGAAATATCTTAAACTAAACATACATACATGCCAATGCAATTATTCTATAGAAAAATACAAACACCTTGTAGTTTTCTACACATGGTAAGTACAAGCCTAGTAGAGACTGCACATTGTCATACATTGATGTATGTAATTGCATTGATGACTATTAGGACTAATACCAAAACAATACAAATGAGCCTTTGGAAGTTTGCAGGTCAGACAGTAAACATTATTGGATGAATATAGCTAAGATCAACAGATAACGTATTGTCTGAAGAAGGCCAGCTTCTCTTGAAACAGAGGAGACAGTGTGTGATCTAATGAATGAACAGTTATATTAGTAAACCCTGTTAAAAGTCTTTTCAGATCAAGGATGACCTACTTCACCTCCTCCTTCTTGTCTGATTGATAGAAGTGTCGTAAAATCCGCTGCATGACCGTTACAAACAAAAAGCTCAAAAAAGCCAGTGATATTGCCTTCAATCGTATATCATATTGCTGGAAGAACCCTACTTCAAAATCAAGTCTTAGCTATCATTTCTTAGCTTGTTAGAGACCTGACACTTTATGATCGATGTTGTTTTTGTCCCACAGTGAGCACTGCTGATCTTTACTGCCTTATCTTCAGGCACAAACAGGAATAGTAAACAGTGCTATGGCTTAAAGACTGTTGAAACACAGGGCTGGTTATTTTCTACATAATATATTTTCTATCAACAAACCCCATTAAAAGACCAAAAGCAACATTGTATACTCAGTACCTTCTGACTTCCCAGGGGCGGCAGTGGCGAAGTGGGTAGGGTGTTCGCCTCTGGTGTGCAGGGTCGGAGGTTCGATCCCCGTCTCCCCGCCACATGTCGAAGTGTCCCTGGGCAAGACACTGAACCCCGAATTGCTCCCGATAGTTAGCTTAGCACCCTAGTGCTAAGCCTACCCTGCGTGGTAGCTGCTGCTATCGGTGTATGAATGTGTGTGTAACTGGGTGAATGTGTACAAAAACAATGTAAAGCACTTTGGGTCTGTGATAAACGGAGATATAGCGCTATACAAGTCCATTTACCATTTACCAGGGTTTCTGTCACACATAGCACCAACTCCATTGGTTCCTACTTCAAATGTTATTGTTTAAAAATATCTGACAATTTCTTAAAGTTTCATATCTAAGTACTTTTTTAAAACAGCTGGTCACTGTAGTATAAAGCAAATGCTACTCAAACAAAAGTAAACAGTGAATTTGTTTGGCATCATTTTCAGCGGTATATTAATTCAAATGTGTTGCGATTAGTTCAGACAGCATGACATGTGTGTTTTCTCCACATTCATCACAAACCATCCGGTGGCATTTCTTTTTTCCTAGAGAACAGACATTTGTACTGTGAAAATGCTTCACATATTTCGTCCCGAGTTGCCCCCTCTGCGTGCGTCAATGGGACGCGATGTCTGCAGCATTTACAATGGCGCTAATTAAAAGACAACACGGAGGTTTGCTCAGTCGCTGGTTCGCTTTGATGGTCTGCCAGATGACCTTCGTTCTGCTTATTTGATTTGGACTTCAGTCGGTCGTCTAGTTGGGGCTCCCAGGCCTCAGGAGTCCCTCAGGGTTCAACCAGGCTTCCATTTAGAAATGCGCCACATGGATAACTTTATTTAACATTTCACATTTTATTTATTTTTATTATTTCAGAATTGTTGGCAGTAGGTTATTTTTCTTAATTCGGGGGACGTGCAGGAAATGGCTTTGTCAGCCTCCTGAAAATCACACATTAAAAGGAATCTACAATATTTTGATGAATTCAACGGCTGTTATTGGAAGGTTCTCGAGTTCTGTCATTATAGTAAGAGTTGAGGTTCTGGTACTTTTCGGAAGACCTTCCAGTTTTCCTCCACCATGTTTCTGGCTGAATTTATTTTTACTTTTGTCATTGTTTAGACCTTCTAGGAGGATCTTTTACTGTAAATGTTTATGAAACTGACTAAGTTTTCTACACTTCACCTTAACTAATATAATACTTTGATCAATATTTATCTCTAAATTGCTGCACAATGGCAACTTAAAAGTATGCATCATTAACACACCATACCCCTCTGTCTCCACTAGGTGAGTTTAGCGTACGCCTATGAGACCAAGGACGCCCTGTGCCTGGTACTCACCCTGATGAACGGAGGAGACCTGAAGTTTCACATCTATCACATGGGAGAGGCGGGCTTTGATGAGAAGAGGGCCGTGTTCTACGCAGCAGAGATCAGCTGTGGGCTGGAGGACCTGCACAGGGAACAAATAGTCTACAGGTCAGCATCCGCGCAATATTGTCTGATTATTAATAATAATAATAATAACTTAAATTATATGGCACTTTACAAAAACAAATTTACAAAGTGCTTAACAAATGGTCAAATAAATAAATAAAACATTTGAATTAAATCCAATGCAAGGATAAAAACATGGTAAAGTAGTAGGCTACAACAACCCAATGGCCATGCAATAAAAGTGAGTCTTGAGAAGAGATTTCAAAGAGGATACTGACTGTGTATCGATGTATTTTCCTCTTGTCTCATTGGCTATCATCTTTGTTCTCACTCTTCCGGTCTTTCACAGGGACCTGAAACCAGAGAACATCCTGCTGGACGACCATGGTGAGTACCAGTGTTAAAGCTCTACTATGTAAGATTTTAAAATAAAATGGACACGCTACGGTTCATTATTCAGACACGGCAGAGCAGTCAAATAAATAAAGGGACCACCAATTCCATTTCTGACAAAGCAAGTATGATAATAACCATACAGCAGTTTGTGAGATCATTTTTGCGTCTCGATCACAAGAGGGCGCTCTGACTCCAGCACAACCTGAAAGTTGGAAGATAAACGTCTTGTCTGACAGAGTGAATCTCTGCTTTAGAGTTTAATCATGCAATTAAACAATTAGACTGAATTATAAAATTAATACAATCACAGAAAAATGCCATGTCTTTTTTTTTGTCAGTGTGCATACCAGTAGGCTGAGTATGAAATAACAGCTGCCCTTGTAAGGCGTTAATGCCGGTCTCTTGTGCATCAAAGGAAACAGACATAAGGGCTCATTGTTACTTTCATGGAAGTGGTTCTCCCCACATGATGCTGTTGGGAAACATAAATCACAAGATGGAACACAAATTCTCTGCAGCAATATGCATAGATCAGTGGCGCTGTAGATCTGAATTATATGACTTTTTTACGACTTTGCGATCAAAGTGGATGAACTCTCTGATTGTTTGCGTCTGTGCCTTTACACTTGACTCCTTTCAAGTAGAAAAATATATACTACTTAAAGTACTAAGAAGACTGTAAGGACATTTCTGTTAAGAAACTTTTGATCTTCTAGTGACATTATTGATTAATTCATTTGCCTTTTCTTCCATCTGATACAAATGTGTGTGTGTGTGTGTGTGTGTGTGTGTGTGTGTGTGTGTGTGTGTGTGTGTGTGTGTGTGTGTGTGTGTGTGTGTGTGTGTGTGTGTGTGTGTGTGTGTGTTTATGTCTTTAGGTCACATCAGGATATCAGATCTGGGTTTAGCTGTCCATGTACCAGAGGGAGAGACCATTAAGGGACGAGTAGGAACGGTAGGGTACATGGGTAAGTGACCACTGCTGACCTTTATGGCCCTCTACCAATGAGTAGAAACTTCAAAAACAGGAGTGATGCACATTTGTATTCACGGCTAGAGGTCTACCTTTAATGTAGAGTGTGAGGAAAGCCTCACTTAAAGTCAGCGATTCTGGAGAATGCTTGTCAAAATAACTAACTCAGTGAATATCTCCTCACGATCCTCTGGTCCAGTCCAATCCAGTCTGAACACACAGCCTAGCTTCTCTAAACGGGGATATGTTGCTAGGTACGGTGGACCCCATTTGTTTACATACCAGTTTGCAGAGACTAGACATGTAGCAGATCATGAGGGGATATTTTGAGGGGAATTTGCTGATTTTGAAGAAAAGTGATTTTTGACAACAAGCGATCTCCAGAGTCGCTCACTCCACCTTTAAGCATGGTGGTGTGAAGGTGTTAGATCCTCTGTTGAATGAATCAGCTTCAGCACTAAAAACAAGATGCTAACTCCACCTTCGCCTCCTCTCCCGCAGCTCCGGAGGTGGTGAAAAACGAGCGCTACACCTTCAGCCCTGACTGGTGGGCGCTGGGCTGCCTGCTGTATGAGATGATCGAGGGCCAGTCTCCATTCCAACAGAGGAAGAAGAAGATCAAGAGAGAGGAAGTGGAGCGGCTGGTGAGGGATGTGGAGGAGGAATACTCCAGCAAGTTCTCAGAGGACGCCCAGTCCCTCTGTAAAATGGTGGGTGGATGATAGAGCGAAAAAAAAAAGTTAACTATCTAATTTGCTCTGATATATATTATGCCTATGCCAAGTTAGTCCGTGTTTTCTGTGCACTATATAGTTATGAAACATTTCACTCCAAATGCAATACATGTGAATGGAACCATGAAGATCAGCATGGGGTTTTAAAAATAAGTGGATTTTGTCATGTATGCACACTGTTGGATGCATAGCACATCTGAAGGTGTGGGAACCCAAACCACTTTGCAATTATTCGCCCTCTAAAAACAAACAAACTGTCAAGCCTCAACTGCACCTGCAACTACTTTTTTTCTGACATTCCCTTGAGTAACAACTGTAGTTTTTTTCTTCTGCTTCTTTCTGTCACTTGTAACATTTAACATGGTTGTTTACCCCCCCAGCTCCTGGCCAAAGATCCCACAGAGAGACTGGGCTGCCAGGGAGCGGGAGCCTCAGAGGTCAAAGCCCATCCCATCTACCGCTCCATCAACTTCAAACGCCTGGAGGCCGGCATGCTGCAGGCGCCCTTCACTCCTGATGTAAGGACACAATATATTATTCACAATATAGTTAACTTCAGGACAGGATATTACAGAGCAGCAGAAAAACACTCCGGAAACTTCTGCATGCTTTAGTCTTTTCTGATGCCCACCGGATAGTTTCTGTTCTTTAGTTTTTGCCAATGTCACTTTTGAGTCTTCATAGGAAATTAGTTATTTGATTTGATATTTATTTCAAACATGTAAAAAAAAACAGAAAGGGTCAGAAAATATAACGAGAAACAGGAATGACAAATACTTGATTATTTGGGATACATGTCTGTAAAGGAGAAGGAAGAAATAGCCTACACACTTAATTGATACCACCCCTTCGCCATAAGTAAAACAATAAGTATATATATACACTATATGTAATTATACTTACCAAGTATCACACATATCAAATGTGTATTACAATATCTTGCATATGTATTTATTTTATTCCGAAAATATTTATATTATTATTTATATATTTTAGTCTCAAACAATTAACAAACACAACCCATTTTCTCAAGTCTCAGTCATTCCCTTCATAGTGTTTTGAAGATGTAAATATTTGTGTGTGTGTGTGTGTGTGTGTGTGTGTGTGTGTGTGTGTGTGTGTGTGTGTGTGTGTGTGTGTGTGTGTGTGTGTGTGTGTGTGTGTGTGTGTGTGTGTGTGTCTCAGCCTCAGGCCATCTACTGTAAAGACGTGCTGGACATTGAGCAGTTCTCCACGGTGAAAGGAGTGGAGCTGGAGGCCAAAGACGAGTCCTTCTACTGCAAAGTGTCCACAGGCAGCGTCTCCATTCCCTGGCAGGATGAGGTGCGGACACACACACACAAATACTCATATCAGATTGTACATTAATGTTGAACACAAAACTAACTTTGGTCTTTTGTGCTGAAGATGATAGAGACAGAGTGTTTCACAGAGCTGAATGTTTTCCACCTGGACGGGACGGTTCCTCCTGACCTGGACTGGAGAGGACAGCCGTCCCCTCCGCCCAAACAGGGACTACTGCAGAGGCTGTTTGGCAGACAGGTCAGTGAACGCACCGCACCTCACGAACATCACTTTTCTAAAGAAAAGTTCATTTTGTCAGAAGAATTATGTCCCAATGTGACTCTGTTTTCTCTGCCTCCCTCTGCAGGACTGCTGTGGTAACTGCAGTGACAGTGACGAGGAGCCCACCAGGCTGTGACACACAAGCGTACACAGACACACACACACACACACATACACACACACACACACACACACACACAGGATCTCGTTTGTTTACAAGTTTTGCACATTTGTATTTTTAAGATAGTACTTTCTCTAAATGTCAGAATGTATATTTCCAGCATAGCCATAACGTTTAATATTATTTAAAAAGTGTGAAATGTTCCAAACGAGGAGATGGGAACTTACAGGAGATGAATAGGTTATAGTTTTTCATTTCATTTTAATACGGAAGGCTTTGCTTTCGAGTTTATCCACTTACACATGTCCACATCACTGATCTGGGAGATGTTGCCGGCCACTTAGCAGCTCCACTGGAACAAGCACCTGCTGTAAAAGTGCCTTGCTGGAAGGCACTGTGACAGTGGTTATCAAGGGAGAACTGAACGTTAATAGGGGAAGATCTCTTGACCTTTTTCCACACTTAGCCCAGGGAATCAAACCAGTGACTTTCAGCTCATGAACTGTGACCACTCTTCTTCTTCTTCCGCCCTCAATTCAGCTGTTAGAGTCACTTCTTTACATAGCTTCATTTCTTTCTTCTATGTCATTCTTTCAAAAGTGTAAATACATTTTAAAAATGCATCGATTTTGAAATGGTGGTGCCAGAGCTACAAAGTTGTCCACATCTCCAGATATTTTTATATCAATAGTGTTATTATTTTTAAATTTATTTTGTGAGACAATCGACTAAAACAATGCGGCCCCAGTTACTCTTGTCAGTTCAATATTGGACGTCCCTGTAAGGATTTGCGGTATTTTAGGTAAAACTGTTTTGAGGTCAAATTTCAAAGAGAGATAATTTTTTTAATGTGTTGATTGCTTTTTGCTTTTAGATAAAAACTAAAATATATTTTTTATCTCTAAATACTACTGACCGGAGGCCAGTTTAACTCACACACCACCACTGCTCACAAGCAAAAATTGCAAATGGTGGTTTCGACCCCCCTTCATTTTTTACATGACAGGAATTTGGCGAAGGCTTTTGACTTACAAGTACTATCATTTCACAAACATCTTGGTACCAACCATCAGTCTTTGGGTCTGGAGTGTTGCTCACGTAGACACGTAGAGCGGAGGAAGTTGGGATTTACTGCCAATCTTACAAGGTCATATGCAGCAGTCCTTTCTACAAACTGAGCTCCAACAACACTGTAGCACTATTTAAAAGACAGACAAGAACCTTGCCTTGTGAAATTGTTAAACTTAGGATTTAAATTAATTTATTATTTGTTTTTATCTTAACAATAGGATTTTTCCATCTAGATTTGTTGCAGGCTGCATTCTTACCAGAAGATTAAACTACGACAAGAGTAACTGGAGCTTTTTGTGACAAATCCATCGTCAAACAGAATCTGAAGCTGTTAATCACACTGTCGTATGCCTCAGCTGGTACTGTTGCAGTCAATGGCTTCCTCAAAGAATCCTCCGGCCTCTGATTTAAAACTATTACAAAAGAAATACCTCTGAATGTATAAGTGGTTGTCATGCTTTTTCTGTAAACGGATATTTGAGAAAACGGAAAACAGAAACCAGTCAAAAAGCCTACTGTACACTTTTTGTCTCCTGTCATTTCATTTCAGTCGATACCACCACCGGTTCATAAATGTGTGTCATTTTACATGAATTGTACCACAGTTTTCAAATGTCAACATACTTCTGTCAGGTTCGGACATTTCAATGTGTCAGCTACTTTCACCAAAGCTGAAGCTGAAGATAAAAAAAATACCTTTTCATGACATGTGTAGAGAAGATGTATGCATTTTCCAAGTTTCTTTGTATAACTCAGTGAAATTCTTTTAAGGTGGAGTTAGCGATTATGGAAAATGCGCATGTCGAAACACATTGTCAAAATCAGTGAATATCTTTTACCTGTCCGTACTATGTGTACTCTGAAAAAAAAGGTAGTCGATTGTGAAGAGGTCTTCAGTGATTTTGACAAAAAGTGTTTTGACAACAAGCCTTCTCCAGAATCACTGTCTCCAACTTTAAGTCTATCAATACTTGCCTCCTGCTATCTGCGTTTTTGTTTAGCCACATAGCTCTCAACTAGTTTTTTTTCCCCAGCACTCCACCTGTTATGCAGTTATGATTATCCATAGAAGATCAAAGATGACAGTCCTTCCCACCCAAGGTGCCTTTTGGTGTTTGAAGGTACTTCTCTTCCAGCCAGTAGTCAAACTCTTTTAATACTAAAGCCTACTGTCTGTGTGTGTATGTTGTGTGCTAATGTAAAAAAAAAAAACCTGCTGCTGTGTCAGCATCATTTGTCTGCGGTACTTTTTTTTTCTTTTTGTTATTCGTCAATTAGTCGCTATGGATGTGAGAATTCTACTAGTGGAAAAGGAGGACAAATGAGACTGAGAGAAGAAAACCCTGCCCTTAAAAGACTGCTGTCCACTCCCGTCCCCCACACTCTGAACTGGAGTGGATTTTGTAAAGACTGATAAATCAATGGGGATCTCTTGAGAGTCAGAAGAGCTGGTCAACATTCTCCATGGACGTTTCAATGTGATGACCCAATGTCTGTTTATGTTTTTCTTTGTGTTAAGGATCACCGATGAATGCTGTAAAATCAGTCTTAAAGGATTATTCCACTTTATAACAGTTTGGGTCTTTTTTTCTGTACTTTTGCTCGTCATTATTAACAGTTACATTAATATCAATTAACAATGTCTGTCGCTATTGAAAAACTCTGGGAACACAGCAACAATGACCAGTCACGCATTGGGCAGGGCTTCAGTGTACCAATTAGGATTTAGGTATATTTGAATAAAAATGTTATGACATTTTTTGCGGTTGATGGCTTACATTGTCAGGCCACTGTCAATCAAATTAAGATGAGCGCTGGTTTTGAAAGTTCAAGGTTCCCTCGCAGGAAATTGACTTTTAGTCTATCTTTAAAGCAATGTTTGTAATGGCCGGTGCCCTTTTCTACTTTTAGCAACCCCTCTCGATTGCTATATGTTGAAAGAGTGCTGTTATTCCTAGTCTTCAATGTAGGCCCAAAACAGATTTCACTCTGGAAAAATGTTTCCGTCCAGTTAGGACTGATTCCCTTCTCTGAGATGCTTGTTAAATAAAGAACAGGGCGCCAGACATCAACAAACAAGCCGATAGAATCAGCATACACTTAACCTGATGATTTGTGTCTGTGATTCTGCCTCTTTGACATTTGTATACTGGCTACTGCACAACAGCAAAATACACTGATTTCTTCCAGCACAAACCGATTCAGATATGAACGTCTTTGGAAAGGATGACATAATTATCATTTAGTAGCGGTGGTTGATTTCGGGACAAGGAGTCCTGATGGCTTTCAAAATGACATGTTATTAGCTAATGGGATAGAGGACACTCAGTGTTGCTTAGCATTGACTCTGTGACACTTCAGATGTGGGTAATTGTGAATTAAAGTGGGGAAGAAGTAATTTTACATTTCTGTGTAATTTTCAGTCAGACTGAGGTGATTAACTCATCTGTACATTTGTGTTGGTGCTCTAAGATACTTTTCATTTCATAGACAGGTCCTTCTTGTATTTTTTTTTAACAATCCTAGTTCCTACCCCATAATCTGACCATTGAACACAGTCTGTTTTGTCTTGCTTCTTCCTCACTCCTGTTCTCATCTTTTCCAAACAACGAAAATGTCACAGTGAATGCCACTGCGCCAGCCTGCGCCGACATGGAAAATCTGTCAATTTAGAGCCAAAATGATTGAAAGGCTTTTTGGTGCTGCTGCAGTGCATTCATTATTGTGTGATTTTAGTTCAAAACAATCCAAATACTGTAACATCTATATAGATTTATTTTCTGCATGATTCTTTTGGCTGATCACTGAAAAAAAAAGGTTTTGTAAAGTTTCAAGAAGCATTGTCACATTAATTCCTTCGCCTGCAGTCAACCAAAATTACTCTTAACTGAGCATGAACACTCAAAAGAGTAATAATGGGCAGCAGAAAGGTGTCATTGTGATACTGCTGTATTAGGCTTAAGCTATCAAATTATTATTACTTCAACAATTCTATCAATGCTGCAGCTGGTTAACGATGAACTCATATTACATTTATTTCAATTTGTTAGTTCAACACTTAATACATATAATAAATCATTTTAGTAAAGAACGGAAACATAAAGGGCTGATAAAATGATATAAAAGGCTGTAAAAATATGTGCAGAAAAGAAACCGTGTCCATGTGTTTAAAATACATCCTCGTCCGTGCTCCCATCTTCCTCTGCGTTACCACGGCAACTCAAATCAAGGATTAATTATGAAATGGATAAAGTGTATGTAGACACACGCCCACACACTTGTGCTTTCACCCACGCCAAAAAGCACAAGTAAATATTCAGCGCGTGTTTTCAGTGCTGATTATTTGGTTTCCATTTTGGGACGAATCCTTTGCTGTGTGCTGCTGTGTTTTAGAGGACGAAACTGTCAAAGGGGAACAGGTGAGGATGAAGGTGATTGCTCATTTTCAACAACCACTTCACCCATACAGATGGAGAGGGTAGGCACTAGGCATGTCTCTCAGCAATCAGAACGAGAGCTGTGTTAAGTGTGCTGAAAAACATCTAAAATTATCATCCAACATTCACTACATACAAATATAGGCTAGGTTAACTGTAGTATGATACAAGTATAATATATTTGAAGGGGTTTATAGCAATGACTATATTAAAGGATATGATTTAGACTTCTATTCCATTATGGTTAAGAGGTATAGACTGTTCCTATACTTTTACACCACTACTTTTGTCATAGTTACTTAAAAAAATATAATAATTTACTTTCACAAAAATGTACTTAATCGTGTTCATGCCAATAAAGCTAATTTGAATTTGAGTGGAAAACTAGAGATGCTGCTGCTCTGTGTTTGGAGCGGATGTCCCAGGACAAAGACCTCCATTGTGTGTGTGTGTGTGTGTGTGTGTGTGTGTGTGTGTGTGTGCGCGTGTGTGTGTTTGTTGCTGTGTCACTATTCGATCAGACGTCATGCAGTCACACTTTCTTACTCATCCACGCACCTACATGTGTCACTGTTGTGTGTCACTTGGTGTCAAATTAAGAGACACACAATCTCACAGATACTGACTTGAAGCAGTGACGTCCACCTAGACCCACTCAGACCAAAGTTCACTCTTTTTGTTTCATTGTGCTCCCTCTCTCTCTCTCTCTCTCTCTCTCTCTCTCTCTCTCTATTCCTATTTTCCTATATTGTCCTATTTTCGTTTGCAATCCACTTTATTTTCCCCTAGCACCACCAGAAGTTCAAAGTTTTTACTTGTCCTGTGAAATATAAAACATAAATGAAATATACTATCCTGAAATGGGGAATGCCGGGAATGGTCTTGTCACAAGGCAATAAGGAAAGGATCTAAACTGACACAGGAGTTAAGTATGTGGCAGGAAAAACTAAGCAGACCTTTGAATATGCACAGATGAGTTGGGAGGAGTTTTGACAAATACAGCACATTAAAAGTCAGGATTCATCCTCTTGGGATTATGAATGTCTGTACACATTTCATGGGAAGAAAATAATAATAAAGATATTTCAGTGTGGGACAAAGTGGCGGACTGACCTCATTGCTCTTCATAGACCCATGGCTTTAGCATGCGGCCTTAAAAGAAAATAACAGTTTTGGTTATGATACTATAACCAAAACTATTTTACTACAAAGAAAGATTTGATGCTCCTTTGGGCAGACTCAAGCAAACATGTACGTACATGATTGAAGGCAGTCAATTCCATTTTGGAATTTGATTCCTGTATTCTAATCTCATCACTTCTAGTGTATAATCCACCACTCACTCTCTATCAAACCCAGTGGCCCATGACTCAGCGTGGGTGGACTCTCAACAGTGGAAACTTTAGTGGAGTTCCCACCTGCTAGGAGCCACAAACAGCCCAGTGACGTCTCCATTTTTAGATCCTCCATCAGTCTAAAAATGAACTGATCCTACGCTTTTCCTGATCTCAGTTGGAAGAGAAACAACTGTTGTGTGTTTATTGAGTGGTTGACATCGACAGTGCAAACACGTTGTTGTTTGCGTGCAAAGACTCTGACTTATGCAATAATATTTATCAACAAACTACAGAAGAGATTGCTAAACACAACCATGTCATGAAATAGGACATTCAACTCAAAGCACCACTGTGCCTTAATAAAGCTATAGTGAGAACCTTTTTCTTACAAACGAATGTCGGTTACATTTAAGCCATTGCCAAACAAGTTGACATAACGTTGATTAAGCCTGTCAGCTCCACAAAACTCTCCCTGTATTTCTCAGAATGGCAGCGTTATCATTGGTGCAGGTGCTCAAGAAAAATCAAAGGAAGCGCCCAACAAAAGTTCAGTTGTCGATTCTACTGCTATGAATATACCTGGACATACAACCGAAAAAATAAAATCCATGCGGGATCACGAAGGCTTACGTCGTGTAGATGCTTCGACAGTGTTGTTGTAATTACTCAGAACTCTTCATGGTGGCAACAGAAGTTACGCAGCTATAGCTTTAAGAAAGCCACACATGATTAGGGGTTATTGTTGATAATTTGGAATTGCAGCTTATTGCCCTGTAATCACGTGAAGTCCCTCTTCGTTGTGTAATGTAAATCTGACACATTGAAGACTATCCTACATCGTTTAGGCCAAATAGAAAACAGCGCACAAGACTTCCTAAGAATCCAGTAAAATTGCCAGTGCCAGCCAAAGGGCCTTTGTAACACTTTGATATTCCCACTTATCCATTTATCAAAAGTTGTAAGGACAGGAAAGAACTGAGCTTTGTTTGAGGGTTGAAAAAGGGTACTTGAAGGGGACTGGTGACTCTTGAAATGCTTCTTTTTCCAAGGCGTATGGCATGTGAGCCACTTTATGCCTCAAGACTGAACAGTTTGGTCTCCCTGCAGAGGGCTGAAAAAAGGAAAGAGAATTGGAAAAAAAACAAGCAATCAGCACTTTGGCATCTCATCAGCATGTCAATAAGCCTCTGTTATGTTTACAGTTTTAACTTTCAACTACAAGGAAAAAGAATAGATGGAGTGTGTGTGTGTTTATTATTTCAACAGAGAAGAAGCCAAACACATATGTATAGTGTTTTGTGTATGTATGTCAACTCTTTAGAAGAGCAGAAATATTATTGCAATCAATACACAGCTTTGTATATCCCAACTATTATTGCATAACTGTCAAATATTGGATTCAGCTATTTCCTAAGTTGTCTACAATGTGAGTCATGTATGGTCTCACCAGAAAGAGTTGTGCTGACTTGATCCTCTAACTTTTTCTATAGGCCGGCTATGGTTGACAATGTTTAAGGTCCAAGTGAAGCATCTCAACCAAATAGATCAGAGGGATTCCCATCGAATGGCCTTCCAAAACCATTACAAATCGATATTGCAATGAAATCATCTTTCTTTTAATGGGGACGGTATCTGCTTGTTCTGCATTACCGGTGTAGACAAGGTGTTGTTGTGTCCTGTTCTAAAGCTCCAGCCCTCCTGTATGTTTTAGTGAGAGTGCTTCGTATGTTGTTAGTGATTCTGTCCTGCCAGCATCTCTGATGAATAACAAAATGTACTAACAAATTGGTTTGCTTGAAAAACAGCACAGGATCCATCCTAGGTGTGAAGGGAGTAGTGTTTATTTTAGAGCTACCAATGTTGAGAAAAGGTGGCTGAAGTGGAGTACAGATTACAATGGTTATGTTCTGGTGTGAAATAGTATGCAGACATATTATGAAAACATGGACGCCAATATTTAATTGGTTTTTAATTTGTGGGTATCACAACTTTTCGCTATGCAGAAAACAGCATAGTGCAACGCTCTCTTTATGTAATAGCTTTTGTTAGCACCTCGCTCAAACACAGAGCTGTTGTCGTAGCGATACGATCATCTCCTGCCTATTGCTTTATTGTCTTATTGTTGTATTATTGCAGATGTGTGTATGTTAGTTTTGGTCCCGGTATCACGGCTCTATTCATTCAAAGCATACACAATGTGTTCGATTGATTGGCCACACACAGAGATATAGAAATAAAAAAACATAAACAAATACCCTTTATAAAAAACCTACTATAACGTAAACCTCTTAGGCCACACAATGGTTCCCCTTTTACCCGAGTTTATGGGAAGCAGGGTAAATTATGACTTGGGGAATGAGTATATTTCACATTTATCATTTTAAAAGTACAAATATATTCATGATGTGCCATCTACACACATCTGGCAGTGATGGGTAGCTGATTGTAGAAGCGCGACAAAAAACATTTGTAATGCTAATGGAACATTGCATACTTTGTGACAGGAATAACAATTAAAATGATTTGTTTTGTTGAAAGCGGCACAGCTTGTGTGCCTTTCGTGCTCGCTGTGAATTTTCCAACTTTTGCTACTCACTGCTGCTCCAATATGTAATGCCTATGTTTGAAATTCTGCACAGTTTGAGATTAATCCCCCTGTTTAGTACAGCTTCGAAATGATTTTTTCCCCCTGTGTTTACATTAATGCCACTATGAGAATAGGAAGGAATCTTTCTTTCATACCCACAATTAAAATGTAAACTGTAGATGGATATCCAGCTTTATTCAAAATTGTCCCTATTAGACCAAACTGCTAGCTGACATTTTTTGGACTATATGTATTAATTAGACATAGTACTTGAACTTGTGCTTTGGTTGAGAGAGAAATCTCACTGTATTATATAATTAAATAAAAAGTAAAACAATCATAATTTGAAGTGAGCCTATTGTATCATATTGGCACAAGAATTTGGGGAAAACGTTAAAATCTTCTATCTGGCCCTAGAGTTTTCCTGCATCAGTTCTAGTGGTGCTGGAACAATGTCTTGACATACAGCAGTTTATTCATCAGCACAGCACTGCACACTGCAAGTAGTTGCCTGGCAAAGTTTCCACTCTTTAAGCAAAGCTAAACTATTTGCCCCCTGGCACCAGCATGTTCTTAATGTCCAGACATAAGTGTGTTGGATGTTTTACCATGTACCCAGTTCCCTAGGCAACATAGTCTTCACTCTTGTTCCACTGTTTCAAATGCAACGTTGCAATGAAAACCAAATGGACTAATATGTCCAGGAGACAGGATAAATTGAATAAAAGGTTTATTTTGAAAATGGCTTACATAACATCACAGAAAGGAAGTTACATTTCAGCCCGTTCCATTAGGGACTGGATGTTCTATTTCTACTTCTATGTTCAATACTGAGTTATGCAGACTTCCCTGCCTCTTACTAGCGACACGTTGTCCTAAGCCTTTTCTACCCATGTGCACTAAAAACCTTACCGCACCTGACAGAAACAGTAATATACCTGTATTGTAGCACTTCAGAACAAAATAGCAGTAATAATAACATAGCCTTATCATAGTCCATCTATAATACCCATATACACTTAATATTAGGAATATATATTGTGAAAACAACTTAAGTATATTTGTACTTAGTGTAATTAAAGATGCTGGATTGATTATAATAAGGGATTCTCTTGATTCAAATAAGTGTGTTTCACAACATTTTGAACTATGCCTTTTTATAGTAAAGGACTTTTCCAAAACCAGAACTCAGCCAGTCCATAAAAATGTGGGTGGGTCCCAAAGTCCTTCAACAATAAGTTGGTTGTGTGACACAAAGGGAGAGAACGGATGGCCTCTAATAAGGCAAAAGACCGAAACCGTGTGTGTGTGTGTGTGTGTGTGTGTGTGACGAACAGAATGATCTTTATGATGGAGGAACTGATGTAGACAACGGTCTCACTGTTTACCTCAAATAGACTCTGGAAACAATTGACTGGAGGATAGTCACTGATCAAATGCTGTGTTTGACAGTGTGTGTGTGTGTGTGTGTGTGTGTGTGTTTGACTGTGTGTGTGTGTGTGTGTGTGTGTGTGTGTGTGTGTGTGTGTGTGTGACTTGCATTACTCATGTTGTGAGGACATACATCTTCTAACACAGTCACGTTCAAGCATCATTTGAGTGACGCGACTGTGTGGGTTGTCACACCCCGAGTGTCAAACTGCCCTCCCCTTTAGGGTATAGGGACTCACTTGTGTCACACAAGGGACCTGCAGGGGCTGAGATCTGCTGATGAAAACCCTGCTGTCTTTGACCCTTCAACCTTTCTCAAGGCTTCTTGATAGACACTGTCACAGACAAGTACAGAAGGAGGTCAAAATATGACTCAAGGAAATCGTACTTTTTCAACCAAAAAATAGGGCACGATGCAGCGATGTAGTCACTGTAGGTAACTTTTCAAACACAGCTGATGCTATTCAGTATGTTTACTCTGTTTCCATGAGGCTAGCGGCTCACTGGGATTTGAATTGAGTCTGTCTGGCATTCAAATACGCTGCAGGTGGGGCAAGCTCAGTATAACCACCTGTATACACATGACTGAGGCAAAGTCACATTACCTATAATCACACCTGGAAAACCGTCACAACATTTCACTTCACTAATCCAACATTTTATGTACTATAACCTGGAATCAGCTGTCGGATAGAATATGACTCGTCATCTCTGGAGAGAAAAATGTATCTCAAGTACACCTGCCTTAAATGTATGTAAAGCTCAACATAATGTTATTAAGAAACAATTACAGTGGTGTGTGTGTGTGTGTGTGTGTGTGTGTGTGTGTGTGTGTGTGTGTGTGTGTGTGTGTGTGTGTGTGTGTGTGTGTGTGTGTGTGTGTACTGTATGTGTGGTGTCATAGTACATTGTACTTAATCCAGAGCTTTCAAACACATCTGAGATCGGGATTATTTTGATACACATAGGAGGACTATTCCGAAAGCAAAGAATTAACTTCCAGGCTCACTATGTTTTTAACAGGCCAGTATCTTGAGGATTACATCCATATTGAGATAACTCTGTGTAAATGCAAGACAATAGTGTATCCAATATGAAGAGAGGTGTTACGATTTTGTACTGGACCCAAGAGCAGACAGAGGCAGTAGTATGATATAATAAAAAAGGTTTATTTAACGAGGTGGGGGAGCAGGTGATGAGTGGGGAAGCCGGGGCGGAGAAGCAGGTAGGTAAGCTGGAGGTAGTGGTCCGGGTAACTGCAGGCAGAGGAGACACAGGTTAGGACGAGAACAAAAAACAACAAGAGGCTAGAGAGCTAGGTAGCAAGTTACACTGGAGCCAGGCACGTATAATTACCGCTGTAGAGAGTAGTACGATCTGGCGACGACAGCAGGGAAGCCAGAGGTTAAGTAGGTGAGATAATTGGTAATGCAGACCAGGTGTGAGGCAGACAGGAGGAGTGGGAGTGGCAGAAGGAAGAGGAGGAACGCACAGCAGCCAGCTGATCACGACAAGAGGTGGAAAGGTGTGAAAACCATTTGACTTGGTATCCTGTCTCGGATCAACAATCTGTGTTTGTTCTTTTTTTTATCATCAAAACCATTCCATAACCTTATCAAACTTTATTTTACCAAGTAGTCTTTTTGAAATCTCTGTCAAGATAGAAGTCGTGTGAACAAGAAACATATAAAGTGCTCTCTACACTTGCTTGTACCACTCCATCAGCAATCAGAAATCAAAACATCAAACTTTAAAATAATCCAATTTATATACATGCACCTGCTAGTAATGACTCAGAGCCATGCTGGTTTTGATTTCTTACATCTACTCAGGGATTATTTCACACCTTTCATTCCATCTCCATTTTAATAACAGTACCGTGGTTGTAGGCAGCAGGAGAAGAAACGGAAAAAGGCACATGGAGCCTTAGAGCCTTAAGACTAAAAGCCAATAGAGTCCTGATCTATACTGAAGACACACGAAGGCTTTGGATGTTGATTGTTTTTATCCATAAACTGACAAGCAGGGACTCCTCAAAAGACCTCTAAGAGCTCCTTTAATCTCAGGCTCCTGTCCACTCTGCTGAAGTGCTCCTTGGCCCTGCTTCTATCAGACCTGCTGCTTTCAATCTCAATCACCTAGAACCAAACCCAGCAGGACTTGGCCTTAAAGTTTAATATGTGCTGCAGGGGAAAAAATAAAATAATAATTTTAATCGAGCCAAGCTTGTTACTTGTGTTTCAGCCCATGCCCCATAACCACAACGATGCAGGACTATTAGACTTAAAACTCATTTGTCTGTACTACAATTGACCTCTTAAATATCACTATGCAAGAAGTATTTACTTGTTTTTATTTGGTATTTTGTTGTTGTCCACTGTCTCTTATTCATTGGTGTCTTTTCACTGCTGGCTGTACAACAAATTGCCCCTTTAGGATGATAATGATATGATATCCTTACCTTAGAGCGCATGCCATGTCATGTTCTGGTTAATTTATTAGCATATTTAAGTTTACTCTGTGTTAAATGAGGTTGGTAAACTATACGAATACATTATATTTTCGAAATCCTCAATTTTTTTTAAATGCAAGAAAAGCCATAACAGTGCAGCACCACCCTTTATAAATAGTCACATGTAATTATCACACCTTCATCTCCCCCTTTCATAGCATACTCCACAGTCAGTCTTTTTCTTTGCCAAGTCGTGAGTCCTTGGAAAACCCCAGCTGGCAAGATGATCTGTATTCCCATCATCCAGACAGACAGACAGTTAGCGACAGGCTGAGAGTCACGAACCTTCTGCTGTAAAGGATGAGAGAGAGAGAGAGAGAGAGAGAGAGAGAGAGAGAGAGAGAGAGAGACATAGAGACAGAGAGAGAGAGAGAGAGAGAGGGGGGGAGGAGCCAGGCTGTCAAGGTGAACCGATACACATCAGTTTATTCCCCTTGGCGTCTAAATTGCGACGTGCATAGAGGAGCGACACACAGAGAGCGAGAGAGAGAGAGAGAGAGAGAGAGCGGATCTGGAGCTCACATCGTTCAATTAGACTGAGACACACACTGACAGCGAACAGAGGAAGGGAAGTGTTTTGTTTCGTTTTTTGGTTCTGATTGGTTAAATGTTGGACATAAAACTTAAATGGCACGGAGCGAGCTGAGAGCGTCATCTGTTCAGACATGACAGAGCAATTAAAGGTGAGTTTTTATAAATATATACACAATAATTAAATTGGTACCTGCAGTGTTTCTGTGTGTGTGGAGATGACCTGTGAGTTTACAGAGACGCTCTTGGTTCAAGGTATGCTACCTGCACTCCCCACATTTGTATAATCTCCATGTAGCAAGGATATCTTACACTTCAAACATTGGTTAACTGGCTAATTGTGAGATGTAAGCATTTGTATTCTCCTTATAGAGTAAATAAAGGAAGGGAGATTTTTTGTAAAAACAGCTGTTGCTTAAAGGTAGAGTCAGCGATTCTGGAGAAAAAAATCCAGTGTATCGATGACTTCACCTTAAATGTATTGATCGATCGATCAATGTTATAGATGATGTGCCACGATTCTTTTTTAAAGGTGGACACAGTGATTCTGGAAACTGCTTGTAGTCAAAATCACCTCCTGTCAAAATCAGTGAATATCTCCTCACAACACAGGTATGTAAAGAAAGGGTATGCAAACAAAGGGGGCCACCGTAGCTAGCAACATGCTCGTTTACAGAGCCTTGGCTGTGTATGAACACTAGATTTTATTTTTTTAGCACACACACAGTACGCACAAATAGCGGATTGTGAGGCGATATTTACTGATTTTGACCAAAAGTGAATTCGTCAACAATCATTCTCCAAAATGGCTGACTCCACCTTTAATCCATAGATGTGGCTCTCTACTCAACAACACAATTGATCTAAATGCTGATAGCGCCAAATAATAAAAAAGCAAATACACTTTAAGGTTTTGGTGTTGTTTTTCAGTTGAATTACTTTGTCACAACACAACAAGATCACCCACAAATAATTAACCACATCAATCTCTATGAAACAAGAATGCAAGAACACCAGCAGGAAAATGTTAAGAACTAATTTAAAAAAAAAAGAAGAACATTACCGAGCTTAATATTTTCATTCGAAACCAACCTCACGTGGCTCCGTCAGTGATCATGTGTGTGTGTTTTGCTCTGAGTGAAATGTGACGACAGACATCAGGCTCCCTGAGATGAAGTGGCCTGGAGAGTGTCCTTGAAGAGAAACAATGAAACCTCACGTGCTCATCCACTGGGTACATAGATAAGCCTGGAACTGGATAGTCACAATTCACAGTATATGACGAATGTATTCCATGAATGTATTGTAATGAATGTATTCCATAGTGGGTTTTGTATTGTGCATACACATTCTTTACATCCTGCGGGTTGGATAGGCTAATTTGCTGATTTGGTGGGGTTAATGTGCCAACACAAAGCAGTATTCCTGCAGAGGTAGTTAAGAAGAAGGTTGCTAGCTTGTGTGCACATGGACATACACAAGGGCAAGGCATTATTTAGGGTTTGGTAAAAGAGGCTTAGCTATAGTTTTTCGAGGAAGGGAATGCATTCAACATGTGTGTCAGACCTGAATGATACACACAACAGTGATGTACTGAGTAACACTGAATGTCAACCAAACCTAAACCCTTATTGGACCATTTCTATAATGGTATTTTGTGCAATTTTTACACCAGAGTGTATTGAGACCACGTCCAAGATCCAGCCCAAGCCAGACTGATTCAAGACAGCCATTCACAGACACTTCAGATTAGATTTTGAGTTATAACCACGTTATTGGTTGCAGTTGAAGAGGAAATGTATACTTACCATCACATAAATTATGTTTACAAATAAATCTGACAATACACAGGCAGTCTTTAAGAGATCGCTTTTGTTTCCGATCTGAGTCATAACAGAAAAAAACAAAACACAAACGAGGGGTATAAATAGTATGATGTGTGCTGTACATGTGTGTTTCTGTCCATGCGTGGGAGAGTGGAGTTCGAGCTCTGAGTATGTATCTCTGAGTGACCCTCTTTGATGGCTGGAATCGGAAGGGGCAGGAAGCGTGGGGAGTAAAAAATAAAAATTTCAAAAAATTCACAGATTGAAATATCCGCGACCGTGCACCCTCATGAAAGCCCTCAGTGGATGAATCACTTCTGCTGAGCAGTTTCAAATGACTATGGACACAGGGGTGTGATTCCCTAAAGGTGATATGGAGGTGGAGAAAAAAAACATGAAGTGGACACTGCAGTTTCACTTACACTTTAAATATGACATAACCGTACAAGGGTTTGATCCAATAAAAATACTAAAATAAAACAATTATAAAAACACATTCCTCATCATTTAGTATTCGAGAAATAAGAGAACATTCACACGGTTTGTTTCAATTCTTGGACAAGGTAAGAGTTTCTTATATCGGAGGACAATTATCGTATTTTCCCAAATGGCTGAACATCTCTTGTTTTTACATTCACATTGTGTTATGACCAGCATTGGGGATATTGCAAATGGTGGGATGAGTCACGACTGTTGAGAGTATTTTAAATTGAGTGTTATTCTCCAAGGAACTGTTTAGACAGCAGGCCAAGAAATATTACATTTATATTATCATTTCATAAAAAATAAAACCCCATTCCATGTTATCTCAGTATTGCTGTTGCTCACAACCATGTAATGAAAACAATCAAAGCCTCGCTGAAGTCGGCTCCCAAAGCTGACGGTCATATCAGATCCATCTTATGTAAGTCTCATTTTAAGAACACTTTAATGAGGTATGCAGTAAGTTGAGGAAGGAACAGAATGACCTGGTGTGCTATTCCCCACCTCTCCTAAGCCCCAAAGAAAGGTGTCCACTCCTCACACTCTTGATTGGCCAAGAGGGAACTGCACCAAGATGCTTTCAATTATTATTTAAGAGCCTGTTCCCATGCACAACAGGCGATCTGAAAGATGAAGGCCATGTCCACACGTAAAGGGGTAGTTTGGTGACCGTATCTTTTTCTGTGCGACTTTTATCCTCACACAAACTTTACTCCCGGACACTTAAATGTTGTTTACATCTACTGAGCATGCTCCACCCTCACTCAAGGAGATGGGCTGTGTTCGAAAAGCTATACTGACATCCTACTCGTACTAATTTTTACGTCAATTTGAGTATGTTGTGGTTGTGTATGCGAGTTTGTGTAGGCGAGAAATGCCCGGATGAGCACTTACTTCCGGGAAGATTTTTGTGTATGGATCGATAGGATACTTTTCCTACTCAACAATGCATTGCGTCTTTTCAAGCGACACAGAAGGTTTTTTTTTAAATTCTCTATTGCTTCTGTATACTTTCATTGTAAACGGTCCGACGCACCTCTCAAAGACAATAAATCGTTAGGCAGACAGCATGTACAGTAGTATACATGTTGAGTATGTTGGAGGGATGACGTTAGTAGGCTGTTTCGAACACAGCCATACTCAATGAGCATTCTCACACATTATCGCCACCTACTGGCCTGGCTTGAGTACATCAATGTTTTCCATGTTAATGTTAATGTCAATGTTGAAAACCCAAGGAGTATTCGCACACCTGGTACTCTGTACAGCCCAACTTTCTAGTGTTAACCTTACCAGCAGCAGACAGGTCAGCAGACATCTCTAGACAGTCTGTGGGTGTCAGATACACCAGATGGACTTTGCAGTTTAATTAATGCCCGTCTGTTTGGGGTCGCTGACATAAAAACCTGCAGGATCTTGTGTTCTCTGGTCTGATTCCACTGGAACTCTGAAGGGACAAATCATCTTAGTGTCCAGACAAGTGTCTGCAACATTGTTGAAAAAGACATGTTCACTTTTTACTGCAGCGAGGAATCAACACAATCATTTTGCAGAGCTTTACATTTTTGGTCCAGTTTAAAGCTTAGCAGACATCAGCTGCTAATCAAGATGTAAAAAGATGCAAAACGCAGCTGCTGTCTGTTTTTGATTATTCTGCTGTTCTACTCAAAATTATTATTCATGGATTCTGTTTGCAAACATTTACAGGCAACACGCGTTTCCATTTAGTCGCTTAATACACTCAACAAAAATATAAACGCAACACTTTTGTTTTTGCTCCCATTTTTCACGAGATGGACTTAAAGATCTAAAATTCATTCCAGATACACAATATTACCATTTCTCTCAAACATTTTTCACAAATCTGTCTAAATGTGTGATAGTGAGCACTTCTGCTTTGCTGAGATAATCCATCCCACCTCACAGGTGTGCCACATCAAGATGCTGATCTGACATCATGATTAGTGCACAGGTGTGCCTTAGACTATCCACAATAAAAGGCCACCCTGAAATGTGCAGTTTTTTACAAAAACAAACATTTGTGTGTTTTATCTGGGGGACATTTTAATGTGATGTATTTGGTTTTTGAAAATGTCTTCTTCACCATCAGTACGTTAACGATTGGATTGTTATGGAGCTTTGTACATTTTGCAGTGCAGTTTCGTCAGAATAACTCAAATCATTCAATTGTTTCACCAAGAATAAGCAATATCTTGTCATGTTTTAATAATTATCAGTAACTTGGTCTCTTTCACTGCATTACTGCGAATATTGTCTCTGCTCTCTGTAGTGTGAAACTGATACTTGACCCCCCCGAGGTTGGCGTCATAATCCTGCCCCGAACAGCTGTAATTTATAAGCACACAGGGGCCTCTGTGCTGTTTTTACTGCTCCGAGTTCTCACTGTGTGGAAAATATTGTGTGAATTTGTCCTCTGATAATCTCTGACGCTGGTCTGGTCTCCTCCCTGTGTGTCTTTGTAGAGCAGCAGGAGCTCCATGCGCCCCACTGGGATCTGAGTAGGAGGAATTTGGTCTTTCCTGACAGCGCAGACGGACCCCCGATTCCACTCCCCCGCACCCCTCCTATAAGGGACTGGGTTTTTGACTCGGACCAAGCCCGTTCAGACATTTTTTGATTGGACCCCTCCTCAGTTTATCTAACCTCACAGGCCTTTCTTATTTGACTTCTTCTCTGACTTCTCGGAAGATGGAAAAGGACTGTCTCTCAGTCTATGAATGTGTGCCTTTATCCTGGGATTCAGACCGAGGAGCTGACTTCTGAAAACATCTGGACGGATGCAGGGAATTTGCAAACAAAACGAAAGATATTTTTAGGGGTTTTGACTCTATTAACTCTGTGAATTCACATTTTGCTGAGGATGCGGCTTTATATTATTGGCCAGCCCTTCACAAACACAGCAAAGATTCTAACCCTGAACATCTTATATCAGACTTGTGAAAGTTATGTTCGAAGATAGAGGGAGATTCTACTGAAGTTTAACTGGCTTTCCTCAACAAAGATCTACTTGACCTGATTTTTGTTGAAATTATCTTAAATCTAAGTACTGAGTAAAACCTGACATCTTATATAAAAAAAGACAATAAAAAAATGTCCAATTAGTACTTTTCAAACCTGAGAGAACTTAAAAGATTTTGGAACTTTTTCTGACAGATAAATCAGTCTTTAGGTCAAATGGGTGAACTGTCATCAGCATAGACGCAAGCTCTTGGATTACAGCCCACAGGACAGTACTGTCAGCATTTTCACTGGCAATATATTTTTTAGATCCCAAACGTCTCTTTTTTTAATGTAATAAACTGTGCCACAATTTGGCTTCTGGACCCTGGATAGACATCCTGCTGCATAACTCAGATAGAGCGGGACCTCACATACTGTACATCTCACCCTGTCTATTTGAACCTCTCTGCCTCTGTGGGTGGACATACTCTCATCCGGTCCCATTGCACACACAGCCATGGTGATGTCCCAGGGCACCTACACCTTCCTGGCCTGCTTCTCGGGCTTCTGGTTGGTGTGGGCCGTCATCGTCATGTTCTGCTGTTTCTGCAGCTTCCTGCAGCGGCGACTGAAGCGCCGCCATGACGAGAGGCTGAGGGAGCAGTGTCTACGCAGTGTGGAGATGGAACCACTCAGCTGTCACCCCGCTTACCCAACCCTCCCCCCTCCCCTTCCCCCTCCCCCTCCACCTTCTATACAGCTGCTGCCCAGGGAGATGCCACCACAGTTCTGCCCTCCACAAACCCTGTCACCAACTCTGCCTCTACCTGTCCCTCATCCCTTACCGCAGGCAAACTGGGTCAGCATGCCGGGTAACATCAAAGGTTTGTCATTGCTTGGATTTTTTGGGGGGTATTTCTGTGTTGTTTGTTTCGTCGATTTTGTTTCCCCCCAGAGGTCACAACTGTTAGGTTTAGATTTTTAGACAATGTTTAGGAAGTTTCTGTACAATCTCTCTAGCATTTTTAAAATACATTTTTTAATTCTGTATTGATTTTAGAGGGTTGATGATGGGCAGTCCCATGTCTGAGAGTCTCAGGTTCTGGTAGCAGGTGGAGGAGGTCAAGGAGGCACTTAAGGGGGCAATTAAAGGTGTGGAGGGACTTGTATGTGAGTGGGAGGATTTTAAAGGTGACACATAGTGCCTTGAATGCCAACCCTGCATTTCATTACCAATATTTCCATACTGTTTAGTATGCCATGAAAAGGTTTATGATGTTCCATTACATGCATGTCAAATGCAGTATCCCAAAAATAACCGGATGCCCTACCACAATCGCCTTTAGCAGTATGCAAACAGACATACTATAAGTAGTGTCAGAAAGTATCTGATTTGGAATGCAGGGAAAGTGTTATCATTGCCTCAGAACTGTTCGCTGTGTATTGGATATAACAATTTTTGGATTTTCATGGACATTGTTCTGATGGATCCCTTCCTGCCACATCAATCCACTGACAGATGTCTACAAACAGTTACATACTAATACATAAAAAATGCTTTTTCAAAGTAACTTTGGATGTCTGTTGAGGAGCAGGAACCTTACTTATTTACTGGCCAAATCTATATTTTATATTTGACTCCAGATCATGTATTAATTCACAATATTCATGTGAGCAATTCAGATCCAGGCAAAAAGACAAATGGACAGGGGGATGATTGCATTATGCACCGTGTGAGATTTTTTTAGACTGTTCAGGCGTCATGGGGACATATTCCGCTGAGGCGTGGGTGGTAACTGTGGAGGAGCAGCAACACGGCTGGGCTAAACTGAAAGAGAAAACGGAAAGATGAGAAGAAAGAGACAATCACACAGGGAGAGTGTAGGACCAGCAGGAGCACAGCTGGGTTAGAGAGAGAGAGAGAGAGAGAGAGAGAGAGAGAGAGAGAGTCTCCATCCTAGAGAATACGTTCAGATTATTTCCCATAGGCCTAAGTATGTCTGTAAAATGAGTTGTATCACTCATTACTCAGTGAAGCATTACATTCCTAACTTTATTATCTTGGACTTGGGGACTCATTTTCACAGTCATTGGTCTGTGAAATGTTTTATTATAAAGTTCCGCCAGATCTAACATGAAGCATCAGCAGCCATTCCACTTTTATTATAATCTCCATCAATGGAATGACACTTGCTGGCAGTTGAAATATGAATGCAAATAGTAACATGCATCTTATTTAATCATGTTTGCGTGGTAAAAATTAAGCTAATTATTAATAAAGTCAAACTACAGCTTACGAAAACGACCAGCTTTGTGTAATATCTGGCCCAAGGCACACAGATAGATCATATTCACAGCTGCAAAGGGAATGATTGATGAAGATGCTGGTCCAGCCATTCATAGAAGCAGAACCACACATTTCAATCATTGAAACTCACATATCTGAAACAAGATGTATTGAGTGTAGAAGCTCTTATAAGACCACCTCTTCTTTGTAAACTGTGAGAAGGCGTTTATTTTGTCTACCATTACACAACGTTGCTGTCCATTTCCACCCAAAACTTGCCGATCCTTTACTCAGCCCAAGGTTGTCATGAACAACATTTTTAAAATGGAAACAAATTCATGAGTTCTAGGCACAAACTGACTGCTTCTCCCTTCACCCAGCAGATTTAAAGATGACGCAGTTTTCCTTCTAAGTAATTCAAGCTTCAGCTTAGTATTTCACAAACTACTAGAGTTGTCAAGACGTCTGAGATGAAAAGAAGTGCAACTGCCGAGAAAAATATTGTCAGAGGTGATTTAGCATTAGCATTTAGTGAAAGCGCAGAATTGTCAAATATGCCAGTAAGGAACCCAATGATAATCCTCAAAGCTCTATATGGCGTTAGAGCATTACAGCAGATGTTATAGCCTATTTGCAGACGGTTTTTCATCAATGTAGTTTTTTTCTTGAAAACTGTCCGTCTCCAAATGACATTAATCACAGAAGGAAAAACAAAACAAATCGATAAGCAACTAAAAAACATTAGAGGAGCAACAGTAGGCGAGATCTGCCTCTGTTAACCATACGTAACCATACATGCTTCATAACATAGCATACACAGCTAGACGGCATGAGCATCAACAGTAGACTATATATACCTATTTAAAGGCCGAATTCGAAACTGTGAAACATTCTGTAGAATGTTAGAAAGGAGAAGAGGGGAAAGAGGCATTTTCGAAGAGTAAGTGGAAAAGCTAGAGTTAGTGACAGAGCATCAGCTGCTGTCATGGATGGTTAACGAGCACAGAGAGGAGAGGACCGGGCAGGACAGTAAAGGATAAGACAAAAGGTTTGCTTGAGCCTCGGACACAAAGCACACTGATGAAGAGGTTTGGTATCCAGGCAGCAGCAGGGCTAAAAGAAAAGCAGGTGCCGACCAGCTGAGCAGTCCAGCAGAGGAGCCAGGAGCTGTTTCAGTGGAGACAGAGAGAGAGAGAGATACTGGGAGACTCATTTGAGTAGAGACACTGCAGACAAAATGTCGTTATTTTCGAGCACTGGTCAATTTTGAGATTTTGCCTTTGTCTTTTAGGTGGTACAAAATGTTCATTTGGGTTTTTATTTTTACTATGCATTGACTATTTGCGCCTGTAAATTTCTGCTGACTGCTACAACAGTCTTTAACGGACAATATTTCAGCTTCTTAAGCACGTACGTCAACTAAACTTTCCATAATTATTTCTAGCACTATTCTGAAGGTAATTCAGGAGGATTCGTTTCCGATGTTGTTTATTGTCTAATTCATGATACATTTCGCTCCTAAAAACATTCCGAAATTGCAACATGTCTGGACTAAATTTAACAGCAATATATGTTATCACAATATTTAAGGCTGATATAAAGTGTTGTACTATCTGTCATGGTCAATGCTACAGCCTTGCTGCTGCCCGCGTGGTTATAAAGGACGAGTAAGCAGTTGAATGTATTTGTCTTTCTTGAGAATAATTTCTGTTCCTGTAGGTTTCTGTGAGGAATGTTGAGAGGAGGAGGGATGGATTTTTGCCAGGTGCAAACAAACACACACAAACACCCATGTACGCACACACACACACACACACACACACACACACACACACACACACACACACACACACACACACACACACACACACACACACACACACACACACACATTTGCATCCATAAATACATCCACCATCTCCGTGGCAACAGTTTGACAAACAGCTGTTGATTTACACCATAATGTTTGTTTTGGTATTGTATCTGTGAAGAAGTACAGGGTTTAAATTTGGATGCTTGGGGAAATTGTCAGCTGAATGTCTGTGATGATTTTTTTCTAAAAGTTATTGACAACAGTTAACACAGTTATCACAAAAAAAACATAATCATGTTTATTTCCAGTTAAATTGACGAATAAAAGGGTTGTGAGGCTACTGTAAATATTTCAGGTCCAGTACCGTCTCTGAATGCAGAAAGAGAGCTTGTATAACTTTCCACATACAGTATATTGATTTGTATCTGGGCAGAATGATCAGCCTAGAAATAGGAACTGTCTTCAAAAAAGCTTGAAGACTGAGGTTTTTTTTGTTGCCCAGGGCTGTTTTATCAGGAGAAATATTCTGACAATAAAATCGAAATCTAAACTCCACCGTTTTACATTGTGCCAACACGTTCTCTGTCGTGTCAGACGTATTTTAGAAATAATGCTGTATATTTTGAAAGAAGTAGAGGCTGGTTTTGTTCTTAGTTTCCCAACAGTAAAATGAACACACAACATTTGTATTTGATTTGAATGTCACCAAAAGAAAAAATGTCTGACTAATTAGTTTTATGTAAAAGATGCGTCACTAATATGCCCCAATTCTATAACCAAACTAGCCTCGATGCTTGGTGACTTATCACTTTGTTTTCAACCCACACGAGAGGATTTTGTATCCGATAGAACAAAAGAAAACATCAACTCACTTTGTTGAAGTGTTTCTGATGAATACGCTTAACTCGTATTCAGACTCAGTTTTCTACATGAACAATTCACTGCTGAGTGTTTTAATTGGTTTAATTGGAACAGCTGGACAAGTCCTTCAATGTCACAATCAACAGGTGTGAATGGTCCAATTAGTGGAGAATGAGCAAGATCATGGTAAATAAGGCAGAGAATAACTGTGGATGTGTTCACATTGTTCCAGTGCAGAAATCAGCAGGGAGAGATTATATGCTATCAAATCTTAAGCATGAAGCAGTAACCTCAATGGTCTTTGATGGGCATAGCAGACTGTCAAACTGAGCCAGAATGCAGCCTGCTACACAAGAACCACTCTGTGGGCAACCCACGTATTAGCTTTATGGCGAAACTCTCCTTCTTATCTAACCTACACAAATGAACACACATCTTTTCCAGCAGCTTAGCCTGGTTCAACAGACCATTGGAGGAGCATTCTTCATGTGTTTCCACTCACGCATTATCTGAATAAGTGTGTTTGAATTCACCCCATCACTAGCTGATTCCCTCCTCTCTGCATAATAGACATTCTACAGTCAGCCACTCAAGAATCATCCTCATTTTGTATCATTAAGGACACCTGAAGTGACTTTTATTTCCACATCTATGAAATGCATTCAATGATAGTTTGGTCAACAGAAAGAAGTTGACGCGTTATACAAACACATAAAGATTTGAGTGAGTACTATCACCTCTCATGAAACTGTCAGATCAGAATAAACAGAATAATAAAATGTGTGACCCAAGTGTATTTCATGTGTTCGTAACGTGTTGCACAACATGCTGCATTGCAGTTGCTCCACTAGAAAATCTGAAGGCCGAATGGTGGAAAACAAGAGTGCCTGAAATAGCAGCAGTGATAAAGGAAAATTAAATGGAAGTGTGTGAGTGAGATAGTTGGTGAAGGAGAGAGAGAGAGAGAGAGAGAGAGAGAGAGACCTAATGTTCTATGTTAAATGTTCCCACAGTTGGGACTGTGTTTTTTACAATCCTTTGGGTTGTGACCTGAAAAGGTGTTTGTGTTGCACATTGGCACAAAGACACATATATCATGTCGTGTTCCAGGCTGCATCATGTACATATGAGAAGACTGCAATATGGGTCCGTTCCTTACTGTTGAAGTTGTTCACATCACACCATTGAGGGCCATAATTGTTATTTGCAGCTACAAATTGCTGAAGATTCTACAAACTGCACTTGTAATGTTATTCATATTTCTGTTCTGGAGCCTTAACCATAGAGCTTTTGGAAATGAACTTTGATTGATTGATATGAAACTGAACATGGTTATTAGAACTACAAAATGCCCTGACTAACTGCAGGTCCCGAAATTACATTGTAATACAGTTTTTGGTTTTGGTTTTCTTTCTTTCGGGTTTGCTTCACCTTCATGCAGCCCTCTGCACATGCTCATAAGGGTCTCTTTCCCTGGCTATGGTGCCTTGTTACACAGACTTGACATTGATGTGACAGGAAAAACAGAAAGTTTATACAAATATTAAACATCCCTGATTTCAAACTCATCCCGGAAAGAGTAGTTATTGACCTTGTTTGCAGTTGAATATGTCCTATAACAGATTTACAGCTGTCCCTTTCTATTTATCTATGGTTTATAGCCCTCAGAGGAAATCTTAGTTCAAGTACTGCGCAAAAATGTTTGTGTACGTCGAGATTAATCCCAGTCTCCTCTTTGTTTTTCAGACACGGACGTATTTGGAAAGCCGCCGTGCTATGAGGAGGCAGTGCTGATGGAGGACCCCCCTCCTCCTTACAGTGAGGTCTTGGCTGACCCGCGTGGGGGCACTTACATGAAGCCTGTGGCCCTGCCTAGAGCCGTGCCGATTCCGACTCCCAGAGAACTCCTCCAAGACCCTGGTCCGGTGTTCATCACGTCGGAGACCAGCAAGCCTCCTGTGACGGCCATGTTCCGCGAGCGAGCTTACTCCTCCCTGATACGCCTGCCCTCTTCTCAGCGCTGGGACTCTCTGGGCCATCTGCTCTCCAACATGGACCTCAACTACAACCACCTCACCCCAACACCACCGGGAGCATGCTCCATCCAGGCTACCACCGCAACCTCCACCGCTATAGCCATGGCAACCATGCCTCGCCGGGGGCCCAGGACTCACCATGACGGCTGTGGGCTCCGCAGTGGAATACAAGGTGTCCATGGAAGCATACAAGCAGTTCGAGGAGGGATACAAGGATTCCAAGGAACAACACAAGGACTCCAAGGGGGGATACAGGGTTTCCAAGGTGGGTACCAGGGGCTTCAGGGTGTCCATGGACTGAGGGCACTGGAGCCCAGCTGTGGCCTTCCAACAGCCTTTCCCCTGCTGGGTCGGAGCACCGCTGTCTAGACCCGGGTGTGTCTACTGGAAGAGTCTTAACCAACTGATCAATGGGTTGGTCCATCTCTGAAGAGCCGTCAAGCAGGAGATAGAAAAAAAGACAGGCTTTCTGTCTGTATGCCTCCTTTGATGCTCAAGTGTTTGCAGCACTAACACCGCTAGAAGTAGAGATTTAATTCATTGCCGTGTAGAGCTAAAAGAGGGATAAAGTTCTGCAAAAGGCGCTAGGAGTTAAATTCCCCTGTGCAGCTCTGTAGGTTAAGTGTGCCATTCACCCTGCTGGAATCGTGGCTTTCTAGCACTGTGTGTGTGCGTAGGCAAAGGAGGAAATGATGCTCTATTTAAAAACCATGGTTGTTGAGCTACAAGGGGCATTCTGGTATCATAATCCAATGCAATCGAGTTCAGGTTCTTTTGAAGCAAAACAGAGGAGAGAAAAAAAACAGCAACAAGGTAAAAAGGACAAGCGTCAGCACAGCCGTCTCTGTATACCTTTCATTTTGTTCGTCTTTATTTCCATCTCTGGCTCCCCCCGTTTGGTGTCACCCCCCCCCCCCCTCTCTCTCTGCGACCAAGCAACCTATTGTACCAGTCTGCCGTTGCCATGGCGCCCGGGAGCTGTCTATTGCCCACGTCGAACAACGACCTCGTTCCTCTTTTATCTACTCTGATTTTTCTCAGACTGTGTTCCGAGCGTGTCTCTGTCTTTCTCGAGGACTGGGAGTAATAACACTCACTGAAAGAACACCGTGTTTGTGACATAGGAGCCCAAGGGCCAGTGACAGTCGCACAGTGACAGTCCAAACAAGAAAAGGAAATACAAAGTGCTCCACTGAGAAACCAAGTGCACATGGATTGCATTTTGTGACGCTGCTCAGTTTTCAATGTTGTCTTTTCCAGAAACTGCTTCGGTTTGCCTTGACCTGAAAGTTGAGGCCCTTTTAGTGGACACAAGATGACGTTAGCTGTGTCACTTTTGAAATGTTCATGTTCAAATGTATTACCATTCTTTAGACCTTGTGACAAAATGCCTTTTCTCTTGTGAAATAAAAACATCTTCACCTGTTAGGTATTTCCCAATAATTTATGAAGTTCAAAACCAGCTCATTCTTCCGAATGTTTTACTGCCTACCGTAAGGAGTCGTACTTTTGGAAACCAATATAGCATGATATATCGGTATTCCCTGGAGCGAATTGATATCAGAATTAAAGCCAATGCCCACATGTCCATGTCCTGTTATTTTCAATGACATACTCTCTCTATAGTGCCAACAAAAAAAATTCATCCTTAAATATTTTCTTTATCCATTTTTTATTAGATATCCTGTTTGTTTGTTCCTTTTTTGTCTGTCTCATGGTTTTGATTACATTTGCCGAAGAATGCAGCAGTGTGCCAGTAAGGCAAGGAAGAGCACACGTAGCTGTAAACAACTCTTGTTTACAATTTTTTTTTTTTTGGGATTGGTTCTTCTTCTCTGTTCTGTTTGGGTTCTGTCTGACTTTCCTTGGACCCTCTTTTGGATGGTTGTCCTTCTCTCTGCCTGTATAAAAAGTAAAAGCATTGATTTGATTTTGGGTTTTGGGAGTTGGTGACAATGTTCGGGTTGCAACTTTCCCCATCTTCTTCTAAGCCTCATTATGTCAATCGCTCTGGTGGAAAAATACAGCTGTCCGTGAGTATCAATTAACCTGTTAGTTGACTGTTTCAGCTGCAGCACTGCTGCTTTATACTATCAAACAGGACTATTATTCTTTTGACATTTGTTCTGACCCGTGACATCAAGTATTCATTAGCTCACCAATCTTTGTTCTCTTTTCTTTGCTTCTCTCAGCTATAAACTGGTTCTAAACATCTTGACCTGCCAATCCAGAAAGATTTTTATGCAAATTGTGAATTTCATTTTGTCCCAGACTCCCTCAGTTTTAGCCTTTAAGTCATTTTCTCTCTCTGTTATGGTCTTTCTTTTTTGTGTGTTCTATGTGTTATGTCCCTTTCTCTGTCTCCCATCTGCCTTGCTGTACACAAAAGCTCTTATTGTAATGCTACTGCTTCACTGGGGTAAGACGTAGCATTGACTGACAAGGAAATGGATTCTGCCACTTTGGCAAGGCCTTCATCGCTGCGTCTCCTGCCATTATCACTAGCAATGGTTCCCATGTTCTCAAATCGTTTCCCTTCCTCTTTCTTTGATCAGAAGGAGTGGTTCGTCATCTCCACCTGTCACGTTACAGCAGAGGAGACAGGCTCCGCAAAACTCAATGATAGAAGTGAGGTAGATTCAAGCTAGGCTGTTTTTAAGCATTCAGAATGAACAGGTTTTTGTCGTGTTTCCTGTGGCAGTGAAGATTAGTCTAAGACACGGAAACAAACTGCTACACAACAAAGAAAACAGCCGTTTAAAAAGTGTCATTGGGTATCAAAATCTCAAACATTTAAATGAAAGTAGATTTATTTTCCTTTCCCGTCTGTTGACAGGCGTATTTAGTACATTTGACGTTTGTAAAGTCGTCTTGGTTAAAATGATAATTCAAAGCACGAGGTATTAATTTCTTCCTTCAAATGTCTTTTTTTTCTGACAGTAGTTGGTACAACCTGAATACTCCATTAAGGAAATGTTGATATATTCTACTGAGCAGTTTAATTTGAGTGTACGTCATATATGTGCAGCCTTAGATTTGAATTTGAATTCAGGTGTGAAGTCTGGTCCTCCTGGCTGACAGGAGGCGGTTGTTTATTAAAAAGAACCGGGCATTAATGGCAAAATGATGATGTTTCCATGGCAACAAATCTGAAATGTTGACACCTTGCACGACTCCTTCTGCTGGCACAGGATGGCATTTCTTCAACCCAACACCAAAGAGAAAAGACACGACACACCGCTGAGATCTTTCTCCTCTGTGGAACCCTGACTCAAGCCCTTGGATGGCATCTGTGAGAGCCAGTGTTGCCTGGCGACCTGCTCAGCCTTGTTTACAGTCTATCAGCCCGCCCCTCCAACGCCTGTCAGTCACATCACCACAGCAACAGCGGAGCACTTGCTGCCTTCTTGCTGTCCTCTTCTTGCTGATTGATTTGTTCAAATTGAGGTCATGATGCCAGTGTTCACCAAAGCGTTTCCCTGTCCCTGCAAATACAGAAATGTGTAGGCTACATGGTTTTCCAAAATCTCCAATTGGGCCATGTCAACACATAGCCTACACATTTTTTGAAATATCCATGTGTGGCTATGGGCTTAGTTTTCAAGAAGCTCCAGTTGTAGTGTCCGGTTGTGATGTTTGCGTGTGGACTGGATTGAAGGCCAAATCGCATAGAAAGTAAGAAGCAACGGTTAAGAAAAGTCCTCTGTAGCTATGTGTAGACATGGCCTCAATATCAAGCTTTACAACCTATGTTGGCTCTGCTGCAGCCACAAGCAGACAGCAGGAGGCCATGTTTCATTAATCTCACTGTGGGCTGAGTCATCCACTCAGCATCAGAGAAACACCTTTGAAGGTTAATTCTCTTGCACATTTAATGATGGTGTAGCCTACAGCCTCCCTCACTCTTCAGTTTGTGGAGCTTGACTCATTCTCAGGACCAACTCAAGCCCTAAAATTGAGCTTTTCAATTTGAGTTGATAAAAATGATTAAATAATCCTTATTTTTCGATTTCGTTGTTTTTACCCAAATCACCGTTTTTCAGTTTTAACTGCAAAAGAACAACACGTGTATCTTCCTGTGTTTTAAATGTACTCTTGCAGTTTCTGTCTCAAGTGTTGTTATGTCTGTGAGAGTCAAAGTGTCTGAAAGTTTCACATTCTTGATCCGGCTGTAGTGAAGTCAGTGGAGCTGCTGCTCTTCACTCAGAGCCTCTGAATGAAACTGTGACTTCCCCTGCTGTTAACTGTGTTTCTCTTCTTTCACCTTGACATTTCACCATTGTAAATGCTGTTGTGCCCTGGTTTATATTGTGACACAAACATTTCTTGTACAAAGTGTGTCCAGTGTAGATTTTACAATTCAACAGAATGAGTTGGGACAAGCATTGGTTGCTCTCATGAGGACATTTAAATCCTGTAACTCAGATATATAATATGGCTCAAAATGGTAGGAATATCTTAGCAACTCATAAAGGTAATACACTGGACTCTAAAATAGCACTTTGACACACTGTGCTGTGCTATGTGACTATTGCACTTTCCATAGCACTTGAACATACTGTGCTCGGGACTGTCATGTTGTAGGTTTTCACGTTCTATTTTTATTTCTATTTTATTATAATGTTGGCCTCTCCTTGATTGTTTACTTTTTTTCTGTGGTTACGGGCAAAGGGGAACAATATTGTGTTTTGTTTTTAACGCAAGCGCAAAATAAATGAATCTTTAAACATAGATTCACCTTTCCCCATCAGAAAATGAAGGACGCTTAAGAGAAGCCAAATCCATATATTTCTACTGCTGTGTTTTTCATCTCAACCCCCACAGCAGTTCATATCTCTCAGGTATAATGATGAGTGAAATGATGCGAAGGAAAACCTGCCGCTCCTCTGGCCTCCATGCTTCTCTGGTTCACAGTCAGTCACGGTGTGTAATCAGAACTAATTTCCACTGATTAATGTGCGATTAGAGGGGCCTGCTCACCAAGTGGTCTAACCAATTGATTGGAATAACCACTGGAGAACTCCCATCTTTCTGCCTGATTTCAGTTAACCCACCCTCCCTTCCCTCCCAATCATGACAAGACTGCAGCAAACAAATTGAGAGAAAATTGTTTGGGGATTTTTATTATCACATGTGATAGGCTATTTTAAGCGCTCATGGTGTAGTGGTTCATCTTCTGCTGTTGTTTATAAGAGATTTCCCATGTCATAACTCGCCCTTACGCGACCTCTATATCTTACAATCTGGGGAGGTCAAAGTCCAGTCAAACAGAAGGGAGGAAACTATTAGAGCAGGGTATTTTCATGTGGCTCATATTGATACAGGGCTCATGGAAATATGAGTCTTTAAAAATACTGTTATTCAGCCGAATGTTCCCTCCATTCATTTGTTTTTCAATCAAGGTATCATGAAAACAACCTTGAGGTCCATTTAATCTGGTAATTTTTATTAAACAAATTATGATTAAGACTAAAGTGACACATTAGAAGTAGAAGGAAAGGACACATCCCCCCTTGAAGTGTGTCCAGCAGCAGAGAAAAGGAAATACAATGCCGCCATCCAGTGGCCAAGGTATGAACCACAAGATTCCATTAAGAAATGAAGGAGTATGTATGGCACAGCTGTATATCTGGCCATAACAGTTATACATGATGAGACAAAATGGTAAAATAAAAATAAAGATTTGCGTATTTATTCACTAATTGAGTCTCACTTTACAGATTTTAATCAAATGTAGTGATTGTTGGATGTGAGTTATGTTCTCTTCTATGGAGGTATGAATCAACCCATGAATGTTTGGAAGAGGCTGAACTCTTCCTGTCAGGTGAACGTACACACAGCATCCAGGTGCTTTTCTACACACACAAACACAGGTGTTGTTATTGCCTAGGAGATTTTATTTTCTACAGGAATTTACAGCAAAAAAGAAAGACTTAACACTGCTGTTGCTAATATTAAAAAAAGGGTCCTGAATATCAATTCTAGCACGCTTTTTGACAGGTATTAAAAACACACGCACTTCCCGTCTCAGCCCGCCCCATCTCTCACTCCAGTTTCCAGGGAAATGAAACAACACATCAATAGAAAAAAAATTGAAATACATACAGTGCTTTTTGCATTGGCACAAAACAAAAGCAGTCGGGCAGCAGACGTGGTTCAGAGAGTATTGTAGTACTGCTTTGGAGAACCAGATGTCACGAAACTTGTTTAAAACATTATTAAATATTTTTCCATAATTGCTTGAGATTTTAAAGTGTAGTCACAATGGCTGAGCACCTTGTTACCTTGTCTTTACAGTGCTACTTCATACATTTCCAAATGCTTAGACTACTTAAACTTAATGGATTGGATTTATATAGCGCTTTTCAAGGCACTCAAAGACGCTTTACAGGGTTCCAGGTTCCATTCATTCACACACAGTCATACTGGTGGTGGTAAACTACCACAGTAGCCACAGCTGCCCTGGGGTAGACTGACGGAAGCGTGGCTGCCATTCAGCGCCTACGGACCCTCCGACCACCACCTCAAACATAGGCCTACAGCAGTCATACACATTCACACGAGGCAAGGTGAGTGAAGTGTCTTGCCCACTTGTCTTGGTGGCAGAGCGGGGATTGAACCGCCAAACCCTTGGATCATTGGCCAACCCGCTTAACCACCCGAGCCACGGTTGCCGAGATGCATAGATCCAACTTAGACTGGATCTATGCATCTCTTCATTTCTCCCAAACAGACCTTCATTCTGCAGAGTCTGCAAATACCGTCACATCTGACTGTAACCTGATTAGGTGCTAAAGGTCTGCTTACCTCATCAGACAAAATATCTGCCAGGAACGATCACGAAACACCTACAAAAATACCTATTGAGAAAAATGATAAAGTGGCTTTCCGATGGTAGTATTTCTGCCTACAGTAGCCTTAATAAGGTGTTATGGCATTTATGTATAGCACTTAAATTTGGGAACTAACAAGAGATTCATTCATATCAAATGTTCAAAATCGGATCAAAATATGCTGAGATACTTTTAGTCCCCTGGCCGGACCTGAGGAAAGATTCAGAGCTTTCCCAGTTTCTTCAAGTGTATCGTAATACAATACTCACATGAAAGGAGGCTTTAATATGAGGCTTTAGACAAATCCAGTGGGTGTCTTCCAAATTAAAGTCTGTCCTCGTGCATCCAACAGTTTCTGCTTGTTGAACCACGGGTGAGTAACACAAACAAAGAGAGGACATTTCCAACTTAAGCTTAAAGAAGGGAAATGTTTTTGGAAAAGTTTTGAGAAGGACTCCTGAACCTATCATTTAAATACAAACCACAATACCACACTTCAGAAATACTTCCTTTAAAATAAAAGTACTTGAATTGAATTAGAATTACCAAAGTATTATTTGTCAAATGTAGTCATTTCATCTGTTTTATATTTGGTTTATTTAATTATTGTTGCTTGAGGCGGTGAACTTGGTCCCGAGATTTGAGTCAAGCTCCACAAACTATGGTTCCTACACTTCCCACGATGCAACGTAAAGTGTCTTTTGTTAGAACCTTCATGCCCAACCCAACTCTTTGATCCAAGTAGCTATACAGGTGAAGGGGTTTATATATTTTTTCCTTCCCCACATTTTCGAACAGTTGTCTAGCTTGTTAGCTAAAATGAAATAATCAAATCAAAAGCAAGTGATACATCATGAACACCTGGTTCTCCATGCAGATTCACACAAAGTCAAAAAATTATATTTGCAGGAAATGTTGGGGCATGTGGCCCAAGTGGTTTCATCCCACCCGGGATCCAACTCTGCAGCAGTCTGCGAGGGACAGTAAGACCTGACTGCCACCAATGAACATTAATATTAATACTATTTTTTAAATTAGAAAAGGCAGGGCGTACTAGCTCTCAAACCTTTAAAAGAATACAGATCGTACAAAGGACTCATTGTATTTTTTTTTCTTTCTACTGTGAACAAGCTAAAGGTGGCTGTATCTTCATAACCATAAAAGCCAAACTCTCCTAAAAAACTGTCAACACTTGGAAAAATATCTACAGTATATTCATATAGATTAAAAAGCAAAACAATGTATTTGCTCATGTAAATATATAATTGGGATATAAATGATGGATTTGATGAAACCAGAGGGGGAGGGCTGATTGAGTAGCTGCAGTTTATCCACAAGGAGGCAGAAGAAGAAATGAAAGTGCACTGAAAAAAAAAACAGATTTACAAGCCATTTAATCTTGAATTCAGTCTTCAAATCATACAAAGGGAGTGAAACAGGGTCCAGAGGGAACTTGTTGCAGGAATTTCTTCTTGAGAATAGTTTTGATTTCTTCAGCTATTAGTGTAAGAAGCTCAGAAACAGAATAAATAAAATATTTCACTAAAAGGAGGGCTAAATACAAGATTAACTGACTTGCAGAGGTGATTAAAATTGGGATATTTTTTTGTGAGGAAGGAGGGAGGTGAAAAAAAGGTAAGAAAAGAAAGAGAGAGAGAGAGAGTGAGAATACACATGGCAGCTGTAATGACCCACTGTATTAGTTGTATAGGGTGTTATTATTAAAGCACTACAGACTAGGTGTGTCGGCTGCCCGCCACACACCACGCTTCATTGTCTCTAATATGCAGCGGTGCGCTACGTTAATATGTCATAAATCATTTACACAAACAAAAGTCCCCCCGCTCCCGGCTATTACATCTGCATAGCAAAAAAAAAGAGAAGAAAAACAAATAAATTAAAATAACAAAGACACAGAAAAAAAAACATAACTGAGCCTTAAAAACCGTCTTTAACACAAAGCCCATCTTCTTCTCTTTTTTTTCTCGTGGCTACTGATTTCCTCTAAAAGATAATACAGAAGTAGTTTTGATGCAAGATTTCTTATAATTATTATAATTTTTTTTTGTTTGTTTGGGTTTTAATTTTTTTTGAAAAAAAATCAGTTTCTTCTTGAAGCGCACTTCCTACTTCCTCTTGGTCCGCTGGTTGGCGTCTGATTGGCCGGTCAGTCGCTGTCCTCTTCCACAGGGTCTGTGTCCCAGCACGTAATGTCAATCTCTGAAAACACACACACACACACACACACACACACACACACACACACACACACACACACACGAACATATTTGTTAATTTATTATGTACAAGATAACTTTGCAATGAGTGTTGTTAAGTTATTTGGTCTACCCTCATTGATATTAATCGATTGGTCAGCATAACACAATGTAATTCAGTGGCACCAGTAACTATACAATACCAGCGAAAAAAGTTGATATAAACGTGGAGAAAGTGCTAAAAGTCCTGCTTTTGACAAGAGTACCTATTTGCAGACCCATGGAGAAACGGACCTCCACCGGAGGCACGATGGGGCCACGCCCCAAACTCATTTCATTGGTCAGAATTGTAACCTACTCTGAGTTTGTTTTCACTTTATGCTGCAGCTCCGACTGTAGAAAGAGTGTCACTGCCACAACGCGACCCTGTACAGTTTGAAGCAAAATCACTCCATAGAAATCTCCATCGGGATGTTTTTATCATTTCCTGATGATTTTACGTTTGATCGATCATTTATCTGATCAGTAGCGTAGTTCTCAGCCCTCGTGCCGTTTATATGCGGCCACCTTACACATCGTGAACATGCTCTACATTCAGATTAATAAACCTATTGTATTGTATGTATCTCATTATTTATTTATTTATTAACAGGAGTTTTTTAACGTCTGTGCCACTGAACATAGGCTATTTATGTCTGGTTGAAATGTAATTCTGCGCCTGCACGCGATCGTTACTGTTCACTTGCGTAATGACAAAGTCACAGGCGAGCATCGATCGTTCAATAGCCTAATATGAATATAGAAATTATAGAATAATTAAAACTGATCACTAGAGGACAAGGGATCTGGTAATAAATCAATCAGGATCTAGAATGGAAACTGTCACCTTATGTATCAGACGTTAATGTCTTTCACCCCACTTTTTAAAATTAGCTGTTTAGTTTAATGTGGTGGCACTTTTTGTGTTTTATTTATAAGAGTTTATATTTGTATGTGATTGACCTACTTGTGATAATTGTGAATTAAAGAGACGGATTTCGGAAGATGTACACACAAAGCTTTGTTGCTTCATTCATCTTCTACCTCAACATCTACTTTTTACCACCGTCCTGGCCACTTGGGACCCTTAACAAACTGACTTATTTGACTGTCTACTAGCACCATAACCGGTGGAAACTGTACCTTGTTATTATTCACCGCTAGGTGAACGCCGGCAGTAAAACAAAAAGAAGAAGAAACGCTGGGTGATCGCCGCCAGTAAAACAAAACGAAGAAGAAATGTCGTGCTTCCGGTGGAGCTCCGCTTCCCCATGGGTCTGCAAATAGGTGCCTCTCGGTTTTGAGGTCAACCATTTAGGAATGTACAATAATTTTATTCTATAAAAAAACTCACCTGGTGGCTTGTTATAAAAGACCGGCGCAGGTTTGGCCGAGGACTCCACTGTATGGCCAAACTCTTCCTCCTGTGATTGGCTGAAATAACCCTCACTCGGCTAGAAGAACCAACAGAGAAAAAAACAACAATTGAAAAAAACAAAGCACCTCCATTTGAATTCTCATCATCATCATCATCATCGCCCTGTCTGACCTGAGTCCCTTCTTTCAGCAGCGTCTCCCCGTTGGTCAGCTGTCCAGCGCCCCCGGCCGCGTGCTGTAATGCATGCTGGTAGCTCAGGGTCATGGCATCGGAGGCCGTCACGTCCACCAGACTGGAGGGGTCGTCGTCCGGGACCGCGCAGAATGTGCCGTCCATCATGTCATCGAAGCTGACCAGAGGCAGTGGTTTAGCGCTGGCGGTGGCGGTAGTAGGCGGGGCATCAGACTCACCCATCAGGTCCACCAGATTAGACGTCTTGTTGGAGGGTTTGTCTTGAGGTCCAGAGCTGCTGTCCCACAGGTTAACCAGACTGTCGTTACCCGCCTGCCACGCGTCAAACCCGGAGGAGTCTCGGGCCTGAGGAGCCACGCTCTGTACAGGCTTGGTGGATGTCGACTCCTGCACCTGTTTTGGCACCGAATCTGCTAGAGAAAAGAGTGATGCAAACTTATGAGTCAAGTTCAAGTTCAACAAACTAACTCGAAAGCTTGGCGTGAAGTGTTTTTATGGTAACACTTCACAATAAGGCTACATTAATGAACTCTTAGTTAAAGCTTAGCTAATGCTATCAACAGCTTGAAAATGTTAATGATTAATAACCCTTGGTTCATCTAACAGTTAATCAACGTATCCGTATTGTTTCAGCTCACGCACACTACACGACAGGTAGTGGATGGTGAGTAGATATTCATTGATTTTGACAAAAGGTGTTTTGGATTACAATGACTGACTGTGTCCTCAAGAAGACTGTGAAACCAACGCTGCGACGCGATTATGTGACATTTGCCGTTTTCACTCTTACCCCATTCATTTCTGCAGTCCTCCTCCTCCCGGCTGAAGTCTTCTTTGATGGGTGTGGTGACTATTTTAGGAATGGGCGACTTGGCGGACATGTAACCGTCTGTGCTCGCTTCATTTTCATTTTCACCTACAGAGACAGAATGGCACAACAACATCCACAAGTTACAGAGCAAAAGTCTCCACCAGAAAATTCTCTTAGAACAACTTTGAAGGTCAAATTGTCAACAAAAAGCCAAGACACCATCACAACAATCTAGCAAGTCATGAAACAGCCATCAGATATCCTCTGAACATTCATTATTATGTCATGAATGTATACGGAAACATTGTGGTAGAGTCACAGTAACAGCTGGCACCACATCCACAAATACAACTCATTATGACAAACGACAACACGGCGTGAGATACGGTTGAGAGAATCCGTTCCACAATGAAAACGTTCTTATATATTCGATGATTTCATGCTGGTTTTAGACAGACGCTGTGTTCAAAGACCAGAACAATAATCATCATAGGTCCTGAACACAATGAACCACAGATGAATAACAACAGAGTCACTTTGACTGGAAACAAACGGTTGACTGAGAAGCGTGACCCTTTTATAATAACTCATATCAGGCCCTGCTGCGGGGTTTTGCATGAGTGGGTTCTCCAATTCTCCTGGAAGTCGAAAAAGTTAACTCTTTAAAGCCTCTGGAAACCTTGTCTAAAATAGTAAAAATCAATTTATGATTTTTCAAAGTTGGGTTTCTTAAAAAGCTTTTACAAAAATCTGATTGAAAATAAATATTATAAAACTTAGTTAAAAAACAGCGTTTTTACTCTTTAGACCGTTTGACAGGACTTTGTGGGCGTGGCCGTATCAAACTGTTTCCATGGCAACAGTCATTGTTTTTATTGAACGTTCAGGCAAAGAACTGCCGTGATTGGTTCAAAATATTAACTGTGGCATAAGAACTAGGGCGTATGCTCCCTAATTATATGAGTTTATCAAACTTAAATGACAAAAAGATTGATAAATATGCCAAACTCGTTTCAGATGCTTACTATGATGCAACTAATCCAAATAAAACCTGCATTTGGGGTTACAGGTGCTTTAAGAGCAAATTTCTGTAAAAAGTGTTTGTTAATTGATCTTTGACCAGTAACGAAAACCAGTTCAGGAAAGTGTCAGTGCCATTTCATATTAATGGAATAATTTAGTGAAGAAATGTTTATGTCTTTAGCTCTCAGCTAGGGACAGTGATAATCGATTAACTGGGTTTTTGCCCACCCATAATTATATCTGCCATTCCAGCACCTACAGACATGCAATAACACTGCAGATCATAAAGGTGGTCTGCATGAGTTTGCCCTTTAACTACTGAACCATAAACCTGATCATTTTCCCAAGCATTTCCCCACAGGTTTGTGAACAAAAAAACAGGTCAAATTAAGTTTCCTTAATGTTTTTGTTTTTGAGTTGGTATTTTTTTTGGTACTGCAGTTGTGAGTATAGTTGTTAAAAAAAAGTCTTCTTTGTTGATTGATTCTGCCAATTCCAAACAAATTGAATTCACGCTTTTATAACTCCCCCCATTTTTGACAATTTTTCTGTCGGCTATTATGTAAAAAAGGAAAATGTTTTATGTCAGAGGTTACTTAGAGGAAGGTATGTCGATATAAAAACATGTGCTATGGAAATTGATCAGCAAGCGTTAAAGGGGTAAAACACACATACCATCTTATGGTCTTTCAATACAACGTCAACTATCAACTTGACACAGTTCAAAAGACAAAGAGCCATTTTCAGTCAAAACTCCAACACACAGCGATTACTACTGATGAACAGTGCGATGACGTCACTACGCACATTCATACACAAACACTCACAGGTTGGCCAATCGGTCAGGGGTAAAGCAGCAGGAGGCGTGTGTGTGTGGGTGTGTGTGTGTGTGTGTGTGTGTGTGTGTGTGTGTGTGTGTGTGTGTGTGTGTGTGTGTGTGTGTGTGTGTGTGTGTGTGTGTGTGTGTGTGTGTGTGTGTGTGTGTGTGTGTGTGTGTGTGTGTGTGTGTGTGTGTGTGTGTGTGTGTGAGTGGGTGTGTGTGTGTGTGTGTGTGTGTGTGTGTGTGTGTTTGGAGCATATGTTTGCAGGATGGTGATGAAGTCCAGGAGCAGAGGCATGAGGTAGAGGATCAGAAGAGGAGGGAAGTGAAAGAAAACCTGTGAGATTCTTGAGTTGAGGTTAAGTTACAAGTCAAGTTTCCTTTTTGCTAATTCATGTATGATGGTAAAAAGAGTAATAAAAACCATTTGCAAAAATAATTCAACATCAGAGGCCGACTGGACAACATCTAAAGGATGAAGACTGAGGGGACGACAGACTCCACATCTAACACACAAACTGACAAACATCTTTATAGTTTACGGCCATTAAGGATATTTTATTATTTACCGTACTAGCAATAAAGAAATTGCTAGTGTGTGTTAGCGTTAGCATGTTAGCTTATTAGTAAGGAAGAGCACAAGCTAAAACGTAGGTGAGCCATGTGAAAGGTTTGATAGTGATTACCTTAGTTAACAACAAAAGAGGTTTGAGACCGCTTAAAAAATAAAATGTTCTGTAGGTAGAACACAATCAAGTTTTCAGATTACAATTGAGCTTTACAGCAGAGGAATATATTTAATATATCAACCAACTCAAATATAAGAATGAACTAATTGTATCGTAAAGTAGTCAGGGAGTGAATATGTTATTGTTCAGTGTTGGGGAGTGGAGGGCAGGGTCGGAGGGTAAATTCAGTGGTAGGTGGTATGGGGAGTTTAGGGTTGGTGCCTATGGTTGGTGCGCAGATGTGTGGGGCGGGAAAGTGCGCATGTGCCAAGTTGGGGGGTTTCCGAACGAAAATGGTGGGCTTGGAGAGGATGAAAATGCATGTGGACGGATGCATGTTCATCTAAATGAAAATAATAATTAGAATAACTTTAACCTTCAACCTAGAAACCCTCTGGAAATTTGAACAAATTCTCTGTGGAGTATTCGAAATGTAACTACACTATATCCTAAAACTCCCAATTAAGTTTTGGGAGTTTTCTGGTAGTTTTTGTTCATGAAAAAATCCTATCCTGGATTCATGAACCTCTATAAGACCTCATTATGGTTGTGAAAATCAATAAGCCTCATGTAAGAACGTTGTCTTTTTTTTGTACTAAACCTATATTGATAGTTATACAAGTTGATCAACTTAATTTGACAAACTTGTTGGAAATGACTCACGGCATCACCAGGTTTCTGATACCATTATATACAGTAATCAGAAACCAAGCTAATGTTAGAATCATGTATGCCAGAAAATAAATCAAACGCCTATTTCTGTTTCATGAGGTCCTAAACATAATCAAACCAGAATAATAATCAAAACTGGTCTATTATTGTGTATGTAATGTAATGTACTCCGAGCCATGATTTCACATGCAGTTTCATCCTCTATTACTATCATTTACTGTCTGCTATTCAGCCTCGATACTGTATCAGTAGATACACTCTATTTGTGAATGGGGGAGTTTGTATCTGGGGAGGGATGTTCGACCAAGCTTTCGTTGTCCATTTGCTTCTTCTTCTTCTTCTGCTGTTTTCTGGCTCATGTGCGGTACCTACCGGCGCGCTGCGTCCGTGTGTGAGGCGCGGTGCGGAGGGGAGACGCGCCCCGGGGTGGGGGGGTCGCACTGGGGCTGCTGGGACTGTGCTGCTGTCTCAAGAATGGGCTGTCCAAACGGCCTGGGCGGTTTATAAGGGTTGACACACAGCCGAATAGACACACACACACACACATACATATACACCGGGAACACGAAGATTTACACAAACACACACACACACACACACACACACAAACATATAAGAAAAGACACGGAGCGACGCACCAGGACAGAGAGATGTGAGGATGATGGACAAAGACGGGAAAACAAGACAGAAAAAAAATAGGATGAGAAGAAAGGAGAATGTGAGGTCACCATACAAGTAGTTCGGCACCAAGACGGAAAAAATGAGAAACAGAAAAAAGATTGTGGTCAAATTTAGAGAGTTCCATATAAACCCATGAAGTGTGGAGAGGTGCAAGAGAGGAAGAGATAGAAAAAATATCCAGAAAATATTACAAAAAGGAGGAGAACACATAGGACAAAAAATGAGGAAGTGGGTGAATATAGAAATAAAAATGTGAGTGAAGTAGGAGGGAAGGAATGAGGATGGTGAACACAAATGTTGGGTCAAATGAGTGCAGAATAAACCCGCAAGGGAAAAGAGAGAGAGAGAGAGAGAGAGAGAGAGAGAAAAGTGGTTAGTGTGGCTTTCAACACACTGACTTTAGACAGCATGCAGTTAAGCAGAAACCAAATGAGCTTGTTGTTTTGGATCCCTCAGGGCTCTAACTTCCACTTATGTTCCTTTGAACCAGTGGATGTTTATGAATATTGTATCGCAGAAGAAGAAAAAAATGTAGTTCATGTTTAGAGTCACTGAAAACATAGTTATGAAACTACAAATGGGGGTGAAAAAATAAACAAGACATGTTTCACCCATCGCTGGTTTAAATGACATCCTCTACACTAAGATTATGACTCTGTTTTTAGCAGGGTAGTGACACACGCTAACACTGCAGACAAACAACATACAACAATATAAAGGGGCAAATTTAAACCAAAATCACATTAAAAAACCAATGCTTTAAAGCAGCCATCCAACACTGAGACAAGAGATAGTGTGTGACTAGTGTATGTTGTGATCCTAGTGGAACTTAAAGGTATTTTCCTCTTCATTGTGAATTCTTTTTAAAACACTTTTTACAATAACATGTCTCTCTCCCTCTGATGGAATGAAACATTTAAGTTCTGGTTCTCAGGAAGCCGCAGCTGAGGAGATGTTGAAAATGTTACGTTGAAGTTGACAAATAACAATGTCATGTCAGTTGTCATTGAACCCCTCACACCCATCCACTGCCAGATCCCTCCTTCAATCCTTGAGGCTCAATAAGGTGCTATGCTGACCAATTATAAAGGCCCCTGAGGCAAATACTGATTTGTGTGACATTGGGCTGTATAAATAAAACTGACTTGACCCAATATATGATAATATATCAGCCATCTGGGACATAGTACTGCTCAATACTATCTTTATTTTAGTTTCAACTTCTTTTTATCAAAACTTCATCTGTATAAAACAGTATATAAGGAAATCAACTCTATATATTTAATATATATATTTTTTTTAGATGATTATGATGTAAAACGTATGGTTGTGTAGGTGTCTGTGGCTTAAACACATTTCTTATACTGTAGATGGAAAGATGAACACAGCTTTCTCTCGTTGGAGTTAAGCTTTTTGCCTTGTCGATGGTCCTTCTTTCTCTTGTGCTTGATCTCAAAATGTATAAAGCAATAATATAATCCTTTTAATGAACTCCTAACAGGCTCCAATTTGAGAGTGTAATTTACAGTAAGACCCCTGTTGTCGGGTCTTCAAAAGACCATCTAAGCTGCTCATTTTTGTTCAGCCTTTTTTTTACCATTTTTCCATGAGAATAAACTGAGCCTTGAAGATAATAGTTTGGCAGGTTTTAGCTTGTTTACCGCTCCTGTGGATGGAGACGGGCGAGGTGTCCACGACACTGATGGTCATGGCTCTCTCCTTCAGCTTGAAGAACTCTCGAGGGTTGTCTGACCGCTGAGCGATTATAGCCTTCGCCTCCTGGAAAACAAACAGATAATAAATATATACTGTTATTGTTTTTTCAACCCAATGAACAAGTACTGAACTAAGCTATTTAAATGTTTAACTAAGCTTTATTTTCCTACACAGGATAGTGTTATCAAAACAGAGAAAATACTTAAAAAATTAAAAATAAATTCTCCTTTATGATCAGCTTTTGGTTTGACTTGGTAAAGCATAATTTGGAGCAGTTTGGGATCAGGAAAAAAATTACTTATAAATAGAAGGCTAGTTTAACATAAGTGGATGTCCTGGTTTTATTCTTTTCACCGTCAAAACAAAGCCATTAGAAATCTGTTCTGGCTAAAGCTGTAGGTGTAATATTCCTGTCTATATATAACTGTTATAACTGGTATGATTATTTCTGAGTCACAAAACACATTGCTTTTTACTGTATTTCCTAACAGGGCTATGATTTGGGGAAGCTTATAAAAGATTCCGGGGTAAGAAGCCAATGAAATACTGATAATTCCTGTTCCTGAAAAACTGTCTTGATCCCAAATCATGAATCAAAACTGGGGGTATTTTATTCTCTCTAATCATTACTCCTTAACTTTCCAGACTGACCAAATATGTGCCATCTTTTCACTAACTCCTTAAAAGTCCACTTTCTGAACATTTCTGTGTGTTGTAATGAACTTTTCTTCTGGTATTTCTAACAGGTTAACTTGTTTTTAACTGTAGATTTTGATATGGTTTATAGTAATTCTTTTGTTTTAGGTGTTAATATAGACTCACCTCCACCTCGGTCTCCTTCTTGTCCAGGTTGAGGTCATCCAGGCTGGGCTCTGATGCCTGCAGAGAACACACATGATCTCAGGTTTAAAATCTACATGAATCCTGCATGACTGAATACAAAAAATCTATCTCTTTATTCTGAAGCGAAAGGCCTCACGTTGCCACCAGCGAGGGGCGATAGAGACTGCGTATGTTTCAAGATCAACACCACAGACAAAACTATAAAAAAATAATTTGATGGGGGAAAAAAATGAAAGTGATGCTTTGTTGGGGCCAACCATTTTGTTTTGAGGTTTGGATAGAGCTTATTTTATGTTTGTTGTGAACCATTCCGACTGTTGCAATCTTGACACGCATGCAGCAGGGTCATTCTAAATAATATTCGTGAAGACACCTTTGAGTGTTCAGCACATTTCTGAGGACTTGACATATTCATACTTTACATATTATCTTTACTGTTAGATAGATAGATAGATAGATAGATAGATAGATAGATAGATAGATAGATAGATAGATAGATAGATAGATAGATAGATAGATAGATAGATAGATAGATAGATAGATAGATAGATAGATAGATAGATAGATAGATAGATAGATAGATAGATAGATAGATAGATAGATGGATATATGGATAGAAGGAAAACAGAGACTTACCATGGCCACCTCAGTCCGCGACCTTTCTTTGGCCTCTTCCTCCTCCAGCATCTTCTTCCTGTTCTCACACACATAAACACAGATATTAGATTCCGGAAAATACTTTATACTCCCCATATGATTAACGGATATCTCAACCAGGTGTATCAGATAATGACAAGGTTGGGACGGGAACACGTTTAAAACCCAAACACAGCAATTTTATGGAAGAAAATCTGTTCCATAATCTCATTTTTAAATTAAAAAACTGTTGAAATTCTAGCACTGAATATTTATGCACTGAAGTTATGTATCTGTTTTTATTTACCTTTTCATTTAATTCTTCAAATCGACAACAACTCATGTTAACCTTTATTTTTAAATGTTCTTAAAAATTCAGACACAATTTTTAAAAAAATAAAATTTAAATGCTTAATTCAGAATTTGCAAACATTAAAAAATAAAAGAGAACATGAGTTCTAGAAATTAAATGGCATTTTGAATAAAAAAAATCAGATGGAACGGATTGACTTCCATACAATTTGATTCTAAGAAATGTTTTGTAGAAGAACCCTCTGCAGATGTGATTCCTAGAATACATTTCTTATATTTATCGATATAATGATGAAGTGTGTGTGTATACTGTTGGTGTGTAGCCTGTACCTGTGTTCTTCGATCTGCTGCTCCCTCTCACGGTATCTCTTCTCCCGGTTCTCCTGCTCTTTCCTCTCCAGCTCCATCCTCTCCTCCTCAAAGCGCTGTCGTTCTTCCGCTACTTTCTTCTTCTCCTCCTCCTTCCTGACCTCCTCCTCGCGCTAGGGAGAACAATAACACGGAATAATTTGACGAAAAACAGGAGATCAAATTTCCAGCCTTATGACTTCAAATGGGCCCAAACATATTCAGTTTATAATGATATAAAGAAAAGTAAAAGGCAGCAAATTCATGAACCTGGAACCAGAGAAACATTGGTATTTTTTTCTTTAAAAACGGTGCAAAAAATAAATCCATCCTGTTTTTTGAGTTGGAGGAATAGTGCAAGACGCTGGATTTGTGTTTGAGTGCTGAGCTCATCTATCGGTCAAGAGATGCTAGGGGTTGACAAGGTGAAAACCATAGTTAGTCTTCCCAAAAAAAAAAAAATTGCTGTCTAAAAATTAATTATTGCTTGGGTGGAAATTAGTTTAGTTTTACGTAATGTTCAACTTGATATCAGTTTTCTGTGAAGGACACATCCAGTGAATATCCTGCAGCTCCATGTAGCGCACTGTCATTTCACATTTTGTCTGAACGTGCTGAAGGCAACACAGCTGGAGGAAGGAGATGCTTGACTGTGGAGTCGATTTGAAGTGAAGAACGAACACAACTCAGGATCACAGACAGTATTTAATCTGACCCTCAAGGAATAGTAGAGGAATAGTTTATGCTTATTGTCTTTCTGGTGGAGTTTGATTTAAATATGGAGGCCACTCTCATGACTGTACAGACAGTATGAAGGCATAGACAGCACCATGCTATCTTAGCTTAGCAAGTTGACTGGAAACAGTTAGCCTGGCTCTCCACGAAGATAAAAAATCCAGCAATAAACCTGTAATTTGTTGTTTGTTTAATCTGTGCAAAAACCTAAATTTAAAAGTGACACGCTGCTTTCTAAAATAATGTACGTGTAATTAATACCATTATTTGGGCAGGCAAACTAATTTCCTGGAGACTCCTCTGGTGACCGATCAGAGCCAAGAAGTTGTCTGGCCCAAAAAACACTGTGTCATTGTGTCATTTCCACACATTGTTTTTGTACGGATTAAACAAATAAGATAAGCATGTTAATATGTGAGCTATAAAAAGGTGCCAGTAGGTGGACTGAGTTAGTTTAGGACAGAACCAGGCTAAGCTAAACTGAATAGCTTCTGGCTATAGCTGCAAACCAATATTTTATATCCTAAGCTATTGAGAATAAACTCCTGTGTCATTTTAATAGACTTTGGATATTAATCATATCAGTAAAAAACAACAAGTCAACTCATATTGAGTTTGTGCAACGAATAAAGAGCTAGTTAGTAAGTACAACGTTTCCACAACTTATATAAACGATGGACACAACTACGTACCAAATAAACAATAATGATGAAGTAAGCTTTTTTGACTAAGGACACAGGATTAAACTTTTTCATTCCTCCTTTTCTAGTTTTTTCTGCCCTCATCCATCTTAATCCCCCCCACACACACACACAAAACACACACACACACACACACACACACACACACACACTCTCTCTCTGCCTTGCTCCTTATATAATAGTCCACACTTACCTTGGCCTGCTCCCAAAACTCCTCTCTATTGATTTTCTTCATTTCCACCTCTGCGTTGGTCTTCTCGTACACTGTGCCCTGCATCAGGAGAGAGTGAGAGATAGAGAGAGAGGGAGAGAGAGAGAGAGAAGGTAAAGAGATATTACGTTTCCATTACAGCCAGGAAAACGGTGGGTTTCGGCTTGTCAATAACCCACGGATGCTTGCCGTTCTGTGTATTTGCGAAAACTCTGATTAATTCAAAAGTTCTGCACAATGTTCCCAGCAACCCTGCCTTTATTTGATAGACAGCCTGTAATTACATTTTAACATTCTAGTGTGTGACCCCAAAGCATCCAAAGGTAATAAATATATCAGGTTGAATTTTGGTTGGAATGTGTGTATAGAGACTATTTCTATTGGATTTACACAGTAATGGTGCAGTCATGAACATATGGGGCCTAGTCTGTGTAACTGTGTATTTCTCTGCGTACCACGTCTGGGTGTTCTTTGTCTTGGGTCTTCAGGCGGTTAAGGACCGGACTGGCCACCACTGCCGTCCCATTGGTCAGCCGCTGTCCAATGGCTGAAGGGTCGATGTCTTCAAGACTGCTGGCGTTCACTGTGACCTCCACACCCTTAAAAGAGAGAGAGAGAGAGAGAGAGAGTTACCACATGAAAACAAGCTTAATCAACCCTAACTTCTCATCTCATAACTTTGCTCAATGTGTCCAGGGAATTGTACTACATTTTATTTAATTTACTGCATTTATTTCTCATTTGTTATCCATAATTGCGTGTGTGTGTGTGTGTGTGTGTGTGTGTGTGTGTGTGTGTGTGTGTGTGTGTGTGTGTGTGTGTGTGTGTGTGTGTGTGTGTGTGTGTGTGTGTAGTACAATCCCAAAAGGGGTCATTGAAAGCACCCTCCATCTGATGTTAGAAGCTGTGTGGGAGACAGAACTTCCACTTAGAATAATTGCACTTCAACACACGTATGCACAAATGAACACATGCACACAAACACACCCACGTACACACACATACACACACACACATATATATAAATAAAACGTCACCTGTGCTTCAATCTCAATATTTTTATCTACTATACAAATCCAAAAATACACACTCAGCCAGGTTAACAATCTGCTGTGCACACACGCACACACACACACACACACACACACACACACACACACACACTTGGCAGGTGAGAGGATTGTCATTCAGCTCATAGCTCTCAGCACAGAGAGATTACTTTAAAAAGAGATGAAATTAGTCATGCACTGTAACACACACACACACACACACACATGTTACCTATCTTTGTTCCTCCTACAGGTTTAACTGCTGCTACTTCTTCCACAGAGTTGGATGAATATGAATATTCAAACATTGTGTGTGTGTGTGACACCAAACTAAAGCAGATTATGAAACAAACACTCTGTTTGCTGTTAACTGACCTCATGTCTCAGATAATAAATTACCAAAATTAAAATGAATTCAAACCTCTAATCGTCATAATCCTGCTACTGTCGGTTATTTTGATTTGTTTAAATGTTTAATTAAACGTGAACATATCGCCTAGCCCTACTATATTTATTATTACACATCACATATCACACAATATAAAATATAATCTATTCTATCCTCATTGTTCTACTTTACTGTACAATATGTAATACATTACATACATTGCTACATTTAACCTTATAGTTCATACCAAATAACAATGTAATTACTCAAGTGAGGTACAGTCTTAAAATTGCCCTCAAGTAAGGCTAGTACAGTACCTGATCAAATGTTTTTAGTTATATTCCACTACTTGGAACTGACATCTATATATTTATTTCCAGAACTAAGTTACAAAAGTCAGTGTGAGCAGAAGCTAATAAAGATCCCAAAAAATAAACTCTTTAAGGTGGATTAGGTAATTATGTAAAATGCTTGTTGTCAAAATAACTTTTTGTCAAGATCAGTGAATATCACTTGACAATCTTCTACCTGTCCGTACAGTGTGTGTGCTGGGTAAAAAATGAATGCACAGTCTAGGTTCTGTAAACTGGTATGCAAAAAAAGGGTATCATCATATAGCTAGCAAGATGCCCATTTAAAAAAACAATCACTCTCCAAAATTGCTGACACCACCGTTAACCTTTCATTTTGTTTTTAGAAGTATGATTTTGCTATCTGACCTGGAAGAAGTCTGCGATGGTTGCCACATGGCTGGCACAGGCACACTTTCTGGCATCCGGGACGTCTTCCCCAACCTGAGAAAGAGAGAGAGAAAAAAGGATGGATGAATGTGGATGGGTAAAGAAAGAGGAGAGAGATAGTGGTGACCTTTAAAGAATGTAGCAAGTAGCCCCGGTAACATTGGTGCGGCAGTTAAATCAGAATTCCTCATTTTTTTCTTTCCTCCCACGTTTCGGTCTCATTAGGGCCTTAGTTCAGCGGTGGTCGTGTTCACTTATTGAAAAATTTGTATGGTATAATGTGATTCAGTAATCACAGCTCATTCAAACCAAAACAATAAAAAATGGCAGTAAGCACGCAGCAAATACAGAGAGAAAGAAATACAGACAAATGGCCCCATGTCATCTGAATTCACGGCAATTTCTCTCTCAATGATGAAAATTATCCACTTTATCTGTCTAAGTGTGTATGTGAGACAAGAAGAGAGGAAGCCAGAGGGATAAAAAATAATTCTTGGATGTTTAAGCAGTACATGTAAGAGTTTGTGGGACATTATTGGCAGTGTTGGGTGTACTTTTAGGTGTGTTACTGTTCATTTCTGTCCATTTTTGGTCCATTTCTGGCACTGTTTGGCCTGGTTTGGCCCAGTTAGCTATGGTCTGCTGGTCGTTTGGTAGTGGTGTTGCTGTGTTACATTATGACGTACTCCTCTGGCTGTGCTCCCGGTCTAATTAAAAACACCAAATGCCTCTCCCAGTTTTCATGCACTGCAGTTACCGGATCCCCTCTATTGCTTTTTGCCTGCTGCCTCCTAGAAAATCAGCTTGTATACAACTAATCTGGAACAGCAAATGCGTTTTTGAGAGAAACGTCCTGCCACCCAAATAACTTTTTTTGATTTGAACGCAATCAGAGAAGTTCTCAAATGTTAGAACTGGATGAATCCGGAATATGTTTAGAAACAAAAATGTTCATATTGTTACAATAACCATTTAAAGAGACTGAACCATATGTGTGGGGTTATGTTTATGTTTATGTCTTTTTTAATGTACTAGTTCTGTTGACTATCTGCTTTATTTCCGGTGGTTTTTATTTTTCACTAGTAGGTACATACAGTTTGCTCTCTGCACACCACACCGTCTCATTATGAACATCCACATGCAACACAGATCAGCATGGAGTGGCTCAAGTGGACACTTTACTGGTTGCATTGTTTGCATTTACATTTTCACAGACAAGAGCGCATGACTCATGATGTGGTGTAATACATGTACCTGCTGTTATTGTGTTTATGTCTGGTGAAGAAGCTGTTTCTGTTTTGGTACCAAGAACATTTTCAACAGAGCTCAGAGAAAAATAAAAGGCACACTATGGATAAAATGTTTAAATTGTTCATCTTTAAATGTTCTCATATCAGAGATTTTATTATTCAGTTATGTCAATCCTGACACTCAGAAGAAGAAGAAACAAAACTCCTTTAGGAAGTTAACCCTAAAACACTTGTCACCTTACAAAATAAAATGTCGCATCATACAGATATAATGAATAGCAGAACAGCTGTATGAGAAGGTACAGGTGTCCCTAATAGAGTGGACACCATGGGCATTACTGCAGCTCTAAACTGCTGCTGCCAGGACTTTTCTTGCTGAGGCTGCAACCTGGTCTCAGGTGCTGCACATTACTGCCATGGTGTATCCAGCTTGTTGAAATGAACTGCTAAATAAAAAATGTGCTATGACCCTTATATGCGTCTTTAATAGCTTGCAGGGCAAAGCAGTGTGTGTGTGTGTGTGTGTGTGTGTGTGTGTGTGTGGAGACTCACCCAGTTGATGAGGATGTATCGTGGCAGAGCGGCGGTGGGCTCTTTCAGGCTGCAGAAGCCGTACATCACGCTGCCGATGTCAAAGGTCAGTGTGATGGCTCCCAGGCCCCCTCCTGCACCATGGAACAGAGAAACCAGACTCCATTACTATTATATTACTATATATTGCATCATGGTTAGTCACAAAGGTTTTAATGTTTCGGTTTGAGTGTTCTCTATCTATCACCCAGGTCCAGTAATCGGTAAGAGATTAACCGATAAATCAACTCGTGAAATAAAGTAGAAAAGCGATCACAGAGCATTTAATGTAACTCTGCCAAGACTGCATAGTCCTCAAAATGGAACACGTTTTGAAAAACATATATATATATATATATTTAAACCCTGTCTGCCTGGTAACAGTTAGGCTTTGCAGAAGGGTGAACTGCAGAAATACTTCAACACTTTGGTATTTTTTGCAGTGTTTAAAATACTGAATACTTTGTCAACGTCTGCAGTTTTTTGAGTGGAAAGATCAGCAGCAACATATTTTGAGATACTGTTTTTTTTTCCCCGCCCTGGATTATTTTGCCTTATCTCAGAGTAACTCTAGATTTAAGAGAGGTCTATTTACACATTTGTACAAACACCCAGACATGACTCTGTTCGTTGGTTCTGATCCAAAGAGGCAAATAGATTCCTTTGAGCTTTAAAAGGCAGATAAACAAACTGTGTTGGCACTCCGTTTCTGCTGAAACATTCATGTCTCTCTCAGGAAAAGCTGACGACATGAGGTAAATAAGGACTGTCACCAGAAGTGGCTCTTTATCATGCATCACTCCAGCATTACTGATGCAGAAACTTCACTCTACGCTCCGGTTTATTGCTCTCATGTGATCAGCATTTTTTTTTATATATTCCGGGATTCTGCGATGATGATTACATTAGACTCACAGAATAGGCTGCGGATCTCGTCAAAGGAAATCAAAGTGAAAACCAAGAGACACGTACTGTACATATCTTAAAAAGAATCTACCATGTTTGTGAAGGTGAGACTGGCATTTATATAATCTTTTTCATCTCGTCAACAACGATCATGAAAAGACCAATTCTAACACTGTGTTAGGGTGTATTCACACTGGGAAAGTCCGCTAGTTCACTTTCTTTGGTCCAGACCAAATAGAGTTTAGATTTTTTTTTTTTTGGGTGCGGTCCACTTTCATATTGCCCCTTTTGCAAGTGAACCAGCATTAAGAAGTAAAACCACACGTGATCTGAGGTCATTCATTCATTGGACAGACATTCTGGGGTGGAGAGAAGCAGGAAGCACAAAGTGAAAACTGCGAAATATATAACTGATACGATATGGGGTTAAAAATAATAAATAAATAAATAGGCCTACATCTAGCCTATAAATAAAATAAAAAAACATAAAATTATTGTTGTTTCATATGGTGATAATATGTAGGCCTGTGTCAATGTGTGGCTTGTAGCCTATGATGTGAAACATAATATTTGCTGTATTTTTGCTGCTGGACGCGCGGCAAGCGAGGAAAAGGCTCAAGCTGATACACAGCTGATTTAGCCGTGTGTCAGCTGGGTGTGAGTTCGGCGCGGCTCAGCTCCAAACTGACACAGGGATAGTATTGACGGTCCCGTAACATGGGATGCAAAATAAAAACACGCACTTCATACAAAGCTCAGCGTGAACCTGTTGTCACTGTGTGATGGAGACGCTCCCCTCTCCTTCATCTGATTGCTGAACACATCAGCATGTTTACGCGTCCTGTCTACAGAGCCGGCCCACGCCTTCAGGGGCCCCTAAGCGAAATATGATTAGGGGGCCCCTCTCCAATGTTAGCGCTGCTGAAACTATAGAACTATAGGACTGAACTATAGTGCCTTCATTGTGCGGCTGTGCGAAAATATTAGACAGCCGAGATTCAGACCCTCCTAGGGGGGTCCGGGGGTATGCCCCCCCGTGAGATTTTTTTAACCTTTTTAAAGTGAAATGCATGAATCTGGTGCGCTTTGAGAGGAAAATTAAGAGGCTAAATATGAGAAATTTTGTGTGAACAAATAATTTGGAGACACTGGGTCAGATGAATTAGAAGCTATTGAAGAAGGACACATGGATTTTCCATAAAAATATTAATATAAAATAAAATATTATGGAGGGTCCTCTGGGTTGGGCTTGGAGCTCTTTGTCTTTTACGGGGCATATTTCTCTGTATATAGTGAATGCATTTAAATGCAGTGTGAGGAACGAAGCAGAAGAACTCTGTTGTCCAGCTACTGTATCTTTTTTTCCACAGACGAGGCTGAAATAGGCTATAGACTATACACAGTGCATGGGCAACTGAGGGCAGCCCCATTTCCAATTGTTTTTAAATAAACTCAATACACACTGTGCATGGATGTGAACGTGACATGATCAGATAATTTCGGATTTCCTCACAGATGAACTGATTACATTTTTAGGCTATTAATGATTCTAGACCAAAACATTTTATTCCTTTTTTTGTATGATAACTCACATTTGCATAATATGATGTTAATATCAAACACACAAACTAAAAGTGCACCTGAGTTTGTTTCAACCGAACTAAACACGGCATGTGTGAATACACCCTTAGTCTATCTCTAAGTACATTCTGTTGTCCCTAACCTGCCTGTGGCTCTTACCGGGTCTTACTGAAGACATACATCTTTAAAACTTTTAGCAAATGTTACAGTTGTATTATTTCTCTTGTATCAGTGGCCCGTTAGTTAATTTATTATTTTATTCATTGGTCATACATTCTATAGATTTAGTCTAAATGCAATCTACTAACATTTACATTTTATGAATTTAATATTTCATGTGTATTTCACATTGCTAGGTCCTGCAGTGTGTCGTGCCAGTGAGCATCTCTGTCAATGTCGTACTTAATGTTTTATCTATTGCCTCTGACAGAGATCAGTCCGTTTGTTGTTTGTTTGTAAATGTACCCATCTCCTTACCCCATGTTCATTTAAGTAGGTACTTTGACCTAGTATACAGATTACATCAGGGTACAGCAATTTGACATTCACACTATTTAGAGACAAGGCTATGCTAATTGCTGGTTGATTCGCTTACAGGCAACCATTATATATATTATCTGAGAGACTCAAGTGTATTTTGTGATGTCACAACTGTATTAAAGTGCATTGAGATTAATGTCATGTTTAGTACAGTATATTAAGTATGTTCTATTGGAACATGTTGTTACTGACCTATTTAGTCACAGTGTGCATAGATCGGTGATGTCATGTGAGTCTGAGTTATAACATGCAAAATAAATTGTTAAATACATGATAGCAAGATATGTTTGGCTGAGAGAGGTTGTACATTTTAATTCTACACCCCCTCCAGCATATTATAGTTATATCCATCTATATATATCTGCTAATTTATGTCTACCCATGTGTTCGTCACACTACACATATAGCATATTGCAATGACATCATTACAATCTGGATGAAACTGAATGTGTGAATGTCTGTATGTGTATCCGCTATAAGGGAGTTTATTTTTGAAACTGTAAGGATCATGCAGTGCATCATTAGCGGTTTTAGTAATGAATCCAGCTCTCTGGCGGCTCCGCAACAATCAGGAGACAAAGAACGTGATCATTTTCTCCCCTAAAGCAACAGCAGAGCTATTCAAACCGCAGGTCTGCAGCTGCAAATTACTACTGTCTACACACATGATCTTAACAGGCAGACATGGTCATTAAAACACACAAAGAAATAATAGAAAATGACACGTTTGGGAGACATTCAATTCTTTCAAATGTATTAATGAGAGAAAGGAGCAATGAACTCACCTCCTGATGTGGCCAGTGTCAAATCATTGCCTTCATCCTCATATGTGTACAAGGCCCTGTAAGACAGAAAGAGAGAGACAGTCTGAATATTCAGAAAAAATAAGACAACGTTTTAACCTTTTACGAACATCACAGTGTCATGTGGCTTCAGACCTAACAGTGGTACATCTTCACATACTATCTTTCAAAATGGCTGTACTAGTCATCGTGTTTTTACCAAATGCATTCAATATATTTGGCAGACAATTTAATACCCCTAACCCAGTAAGTGCATTTAACCACTTCTACTTATGTACAACAATGTTGAGTGCATCCTTCACAAACAAGGGCTTAAAAGTGCTTTGCTGTTTTAAAAACTCCATCTCGGCGTGATCGACACACTTTGCATGATGCATTTTTATCATTGCAGCATTACAAACTGATCTTAGGTAAGTATGTGCTGTCGGTAAGCACTGCTACTACAAAACTCAACCAAGCTGATAGAGCAATTTTATTTTTTTTGCAATTGTGTATTAATTGAGCATTGTTTAGCAAATCAGCTGCTTCCTAATGACGATGGTAAAGGAAAAATAGCAGAGGTTGACAAACAAGTGACTCCAGTCGTCACAGACACAAGTGGTACGAATCTCTCTAAGGATAACGGATGGAGGTGAAATGTGTTTGCGTGTGCATAACGCAGATTACTTGGTTTGATTAATGACTGTTGGTTTTCTGCACTGGGGCCTGCATTAGAAAAGCACTGACACTTTTTATAATGACACAAGTGTACACATAAACTGTTAGACAGCCCATTGAATAAGTGGGAAAAAGACAAAATGTTATCCCTTTCCGGCCCATAACACAACACAATAACTCACACACTATACATTCTCTCTCAGTTTGACCTCTGTTGCCCTCTCCACATGTGTCTTTGTGCAGCACAATAGATGCAGTTACACTCACTACAGTATGTCCAGTATGCCGGCCTTTACATTATATACTCACTGCATTTCATGATATCATTATATGCATGCCCACACACACATCCTCATATACTAACGCGTCCATGCATCTCTTACCTCTCTGTCGGAGGTTAAATGTAGGTGACAGAGATTACAGTTTAGTCGCCATTTCTAGATTAAAAAACTTTGACCTTTTACAAAAAAACATTAAACAAGTCAGAGGTCAGACTGAAGTTAGTACTACAAAACAACAAGATTAGGAATCTGTAGACACACTGTCCAGCTCGTGAAGATAAATTTAAAAAAAAAATCACTCTTAGCTAAACTGTAGGGGAGAACGGGGTAAGTAGGCACACTTTTTACTCTAGTGAGAATTGCTTATTACCTAAACATCTTTCAATTGTCATTCCTACATTAAATTTAAGCTTAAAGTGTTGGCTTGAAATGTGAACCCCTCACTTCTTCTATCTTATTGTAATAAAGAAGAAATTAATCATCAAAGACACCCTTACACATTGTGACAACCAACCCCATCAAGGGGTCGGTTGTCAAACACTATGGGGTTGTTTGTCACAATGTAAACTTAATGAGAATAATCTTAAAAAGAAGGCAAGAAAGTAGAACTAAATTTGAAAGTTTAATTGCATTGTCAAGTTGACAAATAGGCCTACATAACTTAATGTAGCCTTGGCAGCTGGTCTAGTTTGGGATGCACTGGGTTGTTTTAATTTTGTTGCCCTTTTTTCTTTTGCATGCTAGCTGCCTTTTCCTGCTCTATTCTTTCCTTCTCTGGGGTGTCAGTTAGGATACAGATTGACAATTTATTTTGTTATTGGGTTCCTTTTCTGGCTGCAGCCTTGAGATAACATGTGACAACCAACCCCCCAAAAAATGTGACGACCAACCCCAACTTGAATTTCTTGCTAGCATCAAGGCCAACAACCATCTGACAACTAATTAGCTTGCTAACCACAATCTAAACTATAGTTTACCCTTCACACTTTGTATGGGTAACAAGTGTTTTGTTATAAACCCATTATGTAAAAGCCTAGAAGAAAAATACTGAGGAGCTAAATATTTTCAATTTGACATGAAAAACACAAACAGTCGTCTCACCTCAAATTCAACAGTGTAACTCCAAGGAAGACTATGTAGGTGACCTCTGATCCCAATTCTGGATATTCACATACCAAAATTTTACTGACAACGCCTTCTGGTTCCGAGATATAACGATTGTGACAACCAACCCGTGTGACAAATTACCCCGTTCTCCCCTACTTTATCTTATATTATTTCATAATTTCATTTATCTTATCTTTATAGTTATTAGAAACTCTCCTAAACAAAAGAATGCCTTTCAACCAAAATTAAAGATGTTCTGCATCATTCTATACACATATTGGCTAGTTTGCAATACTGGGAGGATCTTTACATTTGTTCCAATGGGTTTATAACAATAATTTGACAGCCAGAAATTGATTAAATAATGGACCGTGTGTAGTATCCGCTCACAACTATTCAATACTGTATGTTCTGTTCTGTGTTTTTGCAAACTTGACATGTTGCTGACATTTGTGGATGTTATGGCTGAATCAAAAAGGTATTGGTGGTGTGAACTTTGATGGTGACCGTCTCAAATCATATCAGGAGAAGTGGAGAACAGCGATCAAAATGGATTTCTTTTCTACATATTAAATGCATGCTGGGATGAAGGAGAAGTTGCCCTTTAATCTTCCAGGGTTAAAAATGGAGATTATAAACAGGAGATCAGCACACTGTAGATGATTAAAGAGTATTATATATTAAAAAACTGCCATATGAAACTCACCAAGCACTTGATCGTGACAAAATTCTCCAAGCTGCTGCCAATGATCGCTTACAAGACCGTCTTCAATGGATAAACTACAGTTTCAATGTTGTTGTTTTGTATTTAAGTATAATGACATTTATTAAACAACGTTAACTGAGTCAAATGTATAGTTTCATGGTAACTATTTATAGTCTAGTATTCAAAGTCAGAATTAGTATGTGATTACTGTTTGATTCAGGACCAAGTACTTGGTACACACTAATGTCAGGCTTTTCCTCCTATTTTAATTCTTACTGTGTGTTAACTCCTGTTACAAAAAACAATATCTATTATTGTTGCAGTGATATTTGGATACTGAAAGGATATTTTTATTTTTAAAAAAAGGCTACTAGTTAAAAAAGTGATATAAAGTGATTCCGGATTTTTTTTCTATCCACAGCTGCACATACAGTTGCAGACTATCACGTGCCAGTTGTGTGTGTGTGTGTGTGTGTGTGTGTGTGTGTGTGTGTGTGTGTGTGTGTGTGTGTGTGTGTGTGTGTGTGTGTGTGTGTGTGTGTGTTACAAGTTGGGCTCAGTCCAAATGACCTAATGCCTACAGCTTTAGTCTGGCTTCCGTCTGCGTCTGACCCCACATCCCCTCCCTCCATCCTGTCGGTTTCTGCCTAGTCACCCTCCCCAAACTCGGTCTCTCTCTCTCTCTCTTCCTCTCTGTCTGTCTGTCTCTCTCTCTCTCTCTCTCTGTCTCTCTCTCTCTCTGTGCTATGAAGCTTATTTATCTGCTCTTTACATCACCACGATATGCTCTCTTCCAGTCAGCTCTGTTTACCGTTCCTCCTTTTTCCCTGTCACTCTGACTTCCCTCAAAGAGACAGATTAGGTTTCTTTCCACAACCAACAAAGTCTTACGATCGTACCGGGAAGAAATCATTCATGAGAAAGGAGCAGCAATAACACACCAGGGTTTGACATATACAGTATATGCCAGGTACACCAACTTCAAACTCACGCCAATGGGGTTTTGCACTTTTTCAACTTGAGCTCAGTAGTCCATGAAATAAGAGAATATGGTCGACGCAATTTGCCATTGGAATAACAAGACTATACACCAGTTTTTCATCACTATAACGTATGTTATTATACTCATACTTAATATTTCTAAGATTATTCTCATATTTACTATGTAATGTAACTGCTTCCACATGTACTGTTAACTTACACTACCTGCCCATCAGCAGACAGACACAGTAGAAGTACTGTAGTGGTCTAAAATGGCTGATGAAATCGGTGGAATATTTAGCAGCTAAATTACTCGCTATTTCTTTCCTCAACAAATCACAGTCTGGTACTCACAACTTCTTACTGTAAAAGTCAAATTTCACAAGAATATTTTCAAGTAGGTGATAAATATCCAAACTACATTCAACAGCTGACACATTAACAGCTGTGAGGGATCATAGACAGTCAGGGATTAAAAAGATGACAGATAGTAAAGACAACTGGATGTAAAAAGAAAAGGGAGGAAAGGGGGACAGGAAAGAAAAAGGAAAAGGAAGCGGTTAATATTGAGAGAGTGATGTAGAGACTGAGAGGAGTGTGTGTGTGTAACTCACTCACTCCTGGCTCTATAAATAATTCTCTTTAAAGCAGACAGCTGTTTATTATTCATATAAAGCCCTCATGACCTAGAAACAGCTCTATGTGTGTGTGTGTGTGTGTGTGTGTGTGTGTGTGTGTGTGTGTGTGTGTGTGTGTGTGTGTGTGTGTGTGTGTGTGTGTGTGTGTGTGTGTGTGTGTGTGTGTGTGTGTGTGTGTGATTGTGCGTGCATACTTTTGTACTTTTACCCAAGTAAAATTTGGAATGCAGGAATTGTACTTGCAACAGAATATTTCTACACTGTGGTATTTCCTGACTAGAAAATCTGAGTACTTCTCCTTCCACTGACGGACTATCACGAGTGATTGCAAGGGAAAGACGGATGAAGATAAATGGAGAATATAGGGGTTGAAAGGGAAGAAGGGATGAAATGGAAGATGAGAAAACAGAAAGAAGGGTGGAGAAAAAGAGGAAAATAGAAATAAGGGAAATGAATAGTAGGGGAGATGACGGTGACATTTTATAGTGGAGCAAATGAGTAGGTGGAGAGAGGGAGGGAGGGAGGGAGGGAGGGAGGGAGGGAGGGAGGGAGGGAGAGAAAAACAGCCAGAAGCAGTATGAAAGATTAGAGGAGTAATAAGGGATTGCAGAGGAGTCAATTAATCAACTAATCACATCACATCTCTCTCTGTATCAGTCAAGACAAAGACAAAGTTCCAGGGTCCAAGATTGGTTCATTGTTTCATCTTTAAGTATGAGAGAACATGCTGTCAAAAACATGGTATAACTTTATACATTCATAACATCGAAAGATAAGTGTTGTTGTTATTTTATTATTATTATGACATTGCAGGTCCCCCTGGCTTTATCAAAATAGTCATTTTAACCTTCAACCTTCACCTTCACTTATTTGTTTTTCATCCCCTTCTTTTCAAAGCGTAGATGAATTATTGCCCTGCTAACTTTAGCTTTAGAGCAGAAAACAAGTATATTTGTCATTACAGAGGGCAAAAACAACACGTTATTATTTTTCTTTCTCCATTATCCAATATCCACGTTTTTTACATATGAATCCAACATATTTACTGACATTCCTTATCATATTATGACTATTTTTTCAGGAACCATGGGGCACGCAGTGGGTCAGGAATATTATATATAGATGTATATGCATGCTCGCTGAATAGTTCACTGAGTATGGGAATTATGTGAATCATAAGCTACTATGTGGTGGTTCAATGTCATCATATCTCGACCCAACTGGGAACCTTAGGGAAATAGTCTATATATTGCCTACATAAATTCAGTAGTACATGTGTGGGCATGTGTGTGTGTGTGTGTGTGTGTGTGTGTGTGTGTGTGTGTGTGTGTGTGTGTGTGTGTGTGTGTGTGTGTGTGTGTGTGTGTGTGTGTGTGTGTGTGTGTGCATGCCCACGCTGCCTTTGATGTGCGGAAGAATCACGGTAGTGCTTTCAAGTGGAGGCGGAACAACAGCTTTGCTCTCTAATCTCTTCTGCACTGTTTCTCAGTGGCTGTATCATGTTCTGGTTTTTCAAACAAATCAGCACGATGTGAACATTTATTTTATTTTACTGCTAAAAGAGCAGATTTTTAAATACTTTTACGACGTATTTTTAGAAGATGAATTAACAGAATCAGGGAGGAGGACAAGCAGGGACATGTTGAATTTTACCTACAGGAACAGGACGAACCAGGACTGAATAAACATCTCTGTGAGACAAACAAACACAGGACAATGTAAACGTCAAATTTCAATATTTTTGTATTTTCCTTTTTATTCAACAGAAAAGTGGCAGCTCTAAGTGGAAATAGAAACGTTGTGTGGATAGATGAGAGGTATCCTCTTCTGGACTTGTATGAATAAATGCATACAAGACCTCAAATCACAACCACTTCAGCGGAGGGAAACCGTTCATCCCGAAAGCTGCTTCATATTTGCCTCATTTTCTTGTTTTTCTAATGGTGTCCGCCTCCTATATGTTGTGCATGTGTTCATTTCGGCAAGATAATCTGTCACACCTACACACTCACACACACACACCCCGCGGGGAGCATCACCATGGCAACCGGGCAGCATCCCCCATTGTTATCTTGGCAACAGCAGTTTTTGACCTGAGGGGAGCAACGGTGTAAGTACAGGGACGAGGTTGTAGGAGAGATCAAGGTCAAAGCACGCACACACACGCAAACGCACGTGCACACGCACACACACATACACACACAGTAACTCTCCAACTTCTGCTTCTTCAAACAGTAAACAGCAGGAGTGTAAAGATACATGGTGCTGGTATCATATTACACTACACAAAAACACAATACGTGGTCTTTGCAACAACAACAACAAAAAATAATTGCTGTATCAACTCAAACTTATCAAACATGGTACCTTAGGTATGGCATCATAAACCCTTTAACTCAACAATTGGACTAAGATGTTCAACAAGAGAGGATGTGCCTTCACCTCATCTGTGTCTGGTGCATTTATATTTCACAAACTCTTAGTGCTTTTACTTCTCGAGCTCCACCACATGTAGCCAAACACATACTAAAGATGGCCCTGCATATGTTACCTGCAACAGGGATTCAGATGCAGCCAGTCATATCTTTAGCCTTTAACTTTGGAAGGAAAGGTGCAACACTTAAACACAAAACTCCTCAATATATATATACATTTACATTAATTGATATATAATCACTTTGTGAATTAGAAACATGTTTGGAGTAGCGAGTCCAAACATTCTTTTAAGTGGGTACAAAAGAACAGGATCAGTGATGTGGATTTAACCATTTTAAATTGCATTAAACCACTAAACAAGACCCCAATTTATGTGTTTATTAAATCAGTTTGACATTCTAAAGCTCAAAGCGAGAAATTACACCGGTTGCCGTGACAACCACAATGAAAATTGGCCTAATTTACCAATTTGTAGAGGGTTAGAGAAGAGAGGGCCACAGTGTAAGTACAGCATAAAGCAATAAAGCTGCCAAAGGTTCAAATCAGCTTGGTGCTGAAAATGGAAAATGTCTGCTCTCGTTCCACCTTCGGGCCTTTTGGGAACACGCAACCAGACGGCTGATGTTATGAAGCGTGCAAGAATGCTGTCAGCTTTGCTCCTGCCTCAGTGAAGACAACACACTACAGAGACTCATTTAGGAAAAAGGGAAAAGCAGATAAAGTGGAGTCAGCAGTTAACAATGAGAATACTGGAGCCTAAGACACTTTAACAGCGTGAATGAAAGAGAGAAAAGTAAGGAGCGTGAGGTCACTTCAAGTCATCATCCAGACAAAAGTATATAAAGTTTCAGTAGTAAAAGATGTCCGTTTTTCAACTCTATTTTATGCAAGTCAATTATAACAGATACAGTCAAAATGGGGGAATGAGTTTCCCAGAATGGCCCACATTTTTTTTTTTTTTTGCAGAGAAGACACGGTTGAGATCAAATTTATAGTGTGTTATAAGACCAAGCACACAATGTAAACTGCATTTACTAGCATAAAATGAGTAGGTGCCAAGTGTGGAAATATACTCTGTGATCAAATACAGACACACTCACAACTGTACCACTTACAGTGTTGCTTTCGGTTATTTGTCCAATTTTCAAAAGAGTGGAACGCTTTGTTCCCCAACACAAATGCGATATTTATCCTCAGGGTTTGAGAGTTATGGTTCCTCCTGGGTTTTTAATGTCCAGAGGGAGAAGATAAATATGTGTGGTTAGAGAGATAGATATGTTGAAAACAGACCGTATGAATACAGACAAAGAGCTGTGAAGGCAGAGAGCAGGCCAACAGAGAGCATTGTGGGACGGGGCAGGGAGGCAACTATGGAGGATGATTAAGCCTGTTGGCAATCCTGTGGTTCCGATAACGGAGCGTGATTTATTGTGCGAGAAACCCTTACATGGTGACATAATGCGATAGAAATGAGGCTGACAGACATGAGGACAGAGAATTATGGGTAAAGTTTCAGAGGGAGGGAATGAGGGCATTAGGAAACAGTCGGGGATCCTGTTCCTGTCGGTCTGGGAATGCAGAAATCTGAACGCTTATCCGATGAGTAAGAGAGTGTGATCGGCTTGGAAGATGGGGAAACCAGACCAATAATCTGTAGCCTTGCTAGAGCCACCACAAGGTTGTTATGTGATTTTAAATACATTTTTAAGTTTGAAAATAGAGAGAACGTAGCTATTCTAAATCAATAATTGGGCAAACATTTTGTGCCCCAAAGATGTTGCTAGAGGAAAAGCTATTTTATTACCTCAACCAAAAAAGGGGTTTATCGTCTGTACCGTGGCCATTACATAAAATCCACAGCTTAAGCTCAGCTTCACATTGTCAGAATTGCCTAAACTTTAATCACTAGGTCAACCTAAGCAGCACTCAGCTTTCTGATTTTACAGGTGGAGTCAGCGATTCTGGAGAATGCTTGTTGTCAAAATCACTTGAAGTCAAAATCAGTGAATATCTCCTCACGATCCGCTACCTGTTCGTACTGTGTGTGCGCTGAAAGGAAATCCAGTGGTAATACACAGCCTAGGCTCTGTAAACGGGCATGTTGTTAGCTAAGGTGGTCCCCCTTTGTTTTCATACCCATTTACAGAGCCTAGGCGGTGTATTGACACAATATGTTTTCCAGCACACACACACAGACTGTAGATTATAAGGAGATATTCACTGATTTTGACAAAAAGTGATTTTGACAACAAGCGTCCTCCAGAATTGCTGACTTCACCTTTATTGTTAAGCATAATAGAACATCTACATGCATAACATTTAGATGGAAAAAATGACAAAATGAACTGCCTACATTAAGTCGGCATAGGCTCACTGGAGTTCAGCTATGAACTGACGTGCTTAAGAAATATATTTTTCAACCTGCATATAACGCTTGAGGGGAGAGCACAAATGTCTGGACATTTTATCTGCATCTATCCACCAGATGTTGAGAGTGTTTCCCACTGTGAGACTGACTATGCCTCCCCTAAAAATATTCCTAAATAGACAGAATGAAAGAAGATATGAGTTAACACTATTACATAAACAGTGGAAGGACAGAGAAAGGACAGAGGTAAATGAAAGGGCTTGCCAAAAGAACAGAGCGGAGTGTCTCTTCCTCGGAAAGTCAAGAGGAGAAAGTGAAGGAGAAGAAAGAGGAGAGAATGGCAGCTTGAGGATGAGTCTGCATGTGTCTGAGCCTGCATTAAATTATAATGAGGGGAAGAAGAAGTCTCCAGTAATGGCTTCCCTCGAGTATAACGTTATTGCACTGGTGTGTAGTGCAGAGAGAGAGAGGTGGAAGGAAGGGTGAAAATGAATTTGATATCACTGCTATTTACAGCTTGAGGTAAGAGAAAGAAATACAGACACAATCCACAAAATTAATCATGCAGCCTCAATAAAAATGAAAGATAATCCAAACAACGGTGCAGTTCCAGCAAAAATAACTTCAAATATTGATTACTTTAAAATGAAGGAATATTATATCTCAATCTTAATTTAACAAGATATTCTCTACAGAAGCAGCTCTGCAAGCATGTCGTCTAAATAATATTACAGTAGTCTAAAACTGCAGCTAGCGAGCAGGTTTATGAATCTATCCAGGTCTGATGTTAGCCCTCTGTAATTTGACACTGTTTTATAATCTGTTCTATATCCACCCCCTATACTTTCAGTTTGCTTTTCTGTCGGAGGCCGATATACTGTTTCTATTGAAAATGTATTAAAACACACTGTAGGTCAGACAGACATACTGTATATATTTCAACTTTTTCCATTCCTTGTATTTCCATATATGCACATACTGTACAAACATAGACAAAGATAATTTCTGCTCTTAGAGAGGTTACCCAGTGGTCACATCTCGAACAGTCAACATTAGCAGGTCTGACAAACATACTTTCTACCCAGCAACAGAGACTCAGAGGCTGGTTGTTCAAAAGGCAGTGGTTTAGACGATCAACATCCCACTCTGAAAACAGATGTGGCCCAGATGCTAAAGCAATCTTCAAAATATGAAAATACCTATCCACGACAGTTTGATCTTCTGAAGAAGCTATTGTCCTCATGTGTCTTAAAGGTCACCGATGATGCAAACCCCAAGATACCCCTTAATCTAACTGGCAAATAGAACTTTTTTGTATGCACCTAAGAGAATTCATGTCCTTAATCCAGATTTTACCTTTTATGACTGTTCAGATGTCTCCCATTGCACATTCCTGCCACCATCTTACAAGCACAAGGCTAATAATGGATTCACCAGATGGAAAATGAGGTAATCTTGCCAAACCAGTTGCTGCTGAGGCAGCAGATTTACTGAGGGAACATTTTCCAACAATTCTGAAGAATTTTGGTAAGCAGACCGGCAGGCTTACCGCTCGCCTAATTATCTGTCTCCGTGTTTGGCAGTTAGTCCTTTGTAGTGTTAAATTGGGGAAAGGCTGACATGCAATTGATTTGTAAAAGGAATACTGCCTTGATCAGCAATAGTTTTGTCTTGTTTGAAAGAGCTGTTGAGAACATGAACAATATATGTACTATCCTAATGGGTTGAAATACTGCATGTCAATGTACATTGTCATGAATTCAGATTTCTGAAAAAACTAATTTAAACACATAATAAGTCGGTAAGGCGTCCCCCTCCCGGGCCGGGCCCAGCAGCAGACCCGGGTTCGATTCCCACCCGCGGTCGTTCTCTGCATGTCACTCCCCTCTCTGCCCCATTTCACCTCTGTCTCTCTGCACTATAAAATAAAGCATAAAAATGCCCAAAAAATATCTTACAAAAACAAAAAAAAACACATAATAAGTCAATAGCATTATTGCTTTGCGTCCATTTTGCAACAGTGATGAAAAAGACTAACAAAAGAAAAAACAAGGTTCAACCTTGTATGAAGCAGCAAAACTTGAAAAGATAACATTTACAACAAAACTGTTTGGTTTCTATTTGTTTTTTGGAGTCGTGGAGTGGTAGGCTACTTCTCATGACCAGAACTAAACTAAATATGTTTACAGGCCTTTCCTTTAAAGTGAACTGAAACCATGAGAAATGAAACAGAGAAGTTAGATATGACTTCTACAAAGGAAGAGACACTAGAAAAAAGGAAATTAGCTCTTTCTGGTCCCAAACCAATAGTTTTCATTTCACTTTGGGGCCCCAGGCTAAAAATATTTTAGGAATCTGTGATATTATCTCTACTCAAAATAGTGAACAAACCAACTGAAAAATTAGTATAGAACATTACAGAACCGCATCAGAAGAGAAAGAGAAAAAAACACAATCTATGACTCCTTGAATTCCCTAAAATATTCACCACTATGGGTTATTTCATGGTGATCGTGGTATAATCGTTTAATCTGAGAAAGTGACCATTGTAACAGACAAACAGATCATGACGTCTGATCACTGCATTGAAGACAACTGAAGTTTGAAGTTTCTTTCAGACTGACTTTCAACAACAACAACAATAGACTCGACCAATGACAGTATATTAACCGATCATTGATTGCCTATCTGTTTGTTGTATGCGAGAAATCTACATGTTAGTTCTAGTCTGTGTATCTGCCGTTCCAGTCGAGAACGTTAATATGCCGAAAAGTGTGTAAGGTCCGTGGGCATCTGGTGGCTGGATGAAGTACACCAACGACCAGGGACAAAGAGTTTGAATGGGTAAACTGTGACCGACCCAGACAGAAGTATGTTTTGTTTGTCTTCTATGAGTCATGAAGCATCTCTTTTGTGGAGTGAGACTGTCGTGCAGAAGGACAGGACGGTCCAAACAACCTCTCAGCTGTGACCCTAAGTCCGTCACAGCCTCTTAGTCAGCAGAATGGGATGTTTTTTTCTTGTGCTGGGCCGTTAGGATAGCCACACACACACACACTCACACAGCCAACCTTTCTCAGGTCCTTGCACACTTGCTTTAATCATCTCTCTTGGGATGGGAATGATGGTTTGTGTGTGTGTGTGTGTGTGTGTGTGTGTGTGTGTGTGTGTGTGTGTGTGTGTGTGTGTGTGTGTGTGTGTGTGTGTGTGTGTGTGTGTGTGTGTGTGGCGATGGGGCGTCTGATAACGGGGGCAGGTATGAATGGACTGGGAGCTTCTAGTCAGAACCCTACACGTCAGCGGTATAGGCTAAAGGTCGCTAGCAGCTGGGACGAGTGGCAGCTGTTTTCGGCAGACCCCTGTGCGACTGAGCAGCCCTATTCAGGGACCACACTGCTCACCCCTAATGGGGAAGGGCCTAGAAAAGGTGGCCTAAAAAATGCCCACTCAATATGCGCCTGAACAGGTTACCGCTCCTGTTAGGTCATTCCACCTCTGCGGTCGAAAAACAAAAACAAATAAAAAAAAAAAAATGACTTGCACTTTGAAACTGGCTACATGGAACGTACGGACTCTCCTTGATACAATAGGTACTGACAGACCCCATAGAAGAACAGCATTAGTTGCTGCTGAGCTCAAGCGCTATGATATAGACATTGCCGCTTTGAGTGAGACTAGGCTCCTGGAGGATGGATCCTTAACAGAGGAAGGGATGGGCTACACATTCTTTTGGAAAGGCTACCCCTCAGGTGGTCAGCATCAGCATGGTGTGGGCTTAGCCATTAAGAACAGTTTACTGCCAAGACTCACTGAAACACCTGTTGGCATTAGTGAAAGGCTTATGACCCTCCGTATCCCCCTTGTCAAAAATCGTTTTGCCACACTTGTTAGTGCTTATGCACCAACCCTCCCATCTGAGAATGCAGACAAGGATAAGTTTTACCAGTCCCTTGACGAAGTTCTTGGTCGGATCCCTAAGACTGATAAGATTCTTTTGCTTGGGGACTTTAATGCTCGAGTGGGACAGAACGACAGGGTATGGGATGGAGTACTTGGCAAACATGGTATTGGTCAGATTAATGCAAATGGCATGAGACTACTCACTCTGTGCTCTGAGCACAACTTAACAATAACAAACACACTTTTCCAACAGAAGAATAAATACAAAACCTCTTGGATGCACCCCCGCTCAAAACACTGGCACCTGATTGACTATGTCATTGTTAGACGATGTGACATCAGTGATGTAATCATCACCCGTGCCATGAGGGGTGCGGACTGCTGGACAGATCATCGTATGATTGTGGCTAAGATACGCATGACAGTTTGCCCTCCCATGCGGCGAAAAGGAAGTAACAGGAGGCAGCTGAATTGCACCCGCCTTCAGAACGAACATGTCAGAAATGATTTCCGTAGCTCTGTTGCTGGGAAACTGAAGGACATGGAGTTGTCAGTAAAGTCAGAAACTTTGGAGCAGAAGTGGACCTCCATTAGCTCTGCTCTCTATGACGCAGCAGCCCAAACAGTCGGCTTTAAGAGTAAGAATCACCAAGATTGGTTTGATGAAAACTCTGACAGCATCCATGACATGCTTGAGAATATGCATAGATTGCATCGTAAAGCCCTCAGAAATCCATCCTGCAGTATTGCAAGGGAGCAATGGAAGAAAGCAAGGCAGGAAGTTCAGAGGACCACTCGGATCGCAAAGAACGAGTGGTGGGTGAAAAAGGCTGAAGAAATTCAGTATTATGCCAATATAAATGACATGCATCATTTTTACAATGCTTTAAAAACTATATATGGCCCAACAAATCGCTCTGTTACTCCTTTGAAGTCAGCAGACGGTCTGACACTTTTGAAAGATCAAAATGACATTCTGTTGAGGTGGGCCGATCATTTTGATTGCCTCCTTAATCAGGAGGCTGATGTGGACCTCACTGTTTTAGAAGAATTGCCTGATCGCCCCCAAATTGACACTCTTAATCAGCCACCATGCTTTTCGGAGGTTCAGTCAGCTATCTGTTCCCTCAGGAACAACAAGTCTCCTGGAAATGACAACATCCCAGCTGAGCTGCTTAAGCAGGGAGGATTCCAATGTACGAAAACTCTTTATCAGTATATCACTGAAGTCTGGACTGAAGAGAAAATTCCTCAACAATGGAAAGATGCCAACATTGTCACAATTTATAAGAACAAGGGTGATAAGGCTATCTGTGGCAATAGCAGGGGTATTTCACTAGTGGCTGTGGCTGGTAAGGTCCTGGCTAAGGTGATGTTGAACAGATTGGTCAGTAACATCACAGAGTCAATGCTGCCTGAATCACAATGTGGCTTCAGAAAAAGCAGGAGTACGGTCGACATGATCTTTACAGCACGTCAACTTCAGGAGAAATGCCGGGAACAACATCAGGATGTTTTTATAGCTTTTGTCGACCTCTCCAAAGCATTTGACTCTGTTCAGAGAGAACTTCTGTGGGACATCCTCCTAAAGTTTGGCTGTCCCAAAAAATGTATTAACATCCTCCGTCAGTTCCATGATGATATGACTGCTAGAGTGACCATGGGAGGAAAAGAGTCCGCTCCTTTCCCTGTTCGTACAGGCGTCAAGCAGGGCAGTGTGCTGGCACCTGTGCTCTTTAACATATTCCTTCTCTGTGTTACTCAGCTTCTCCATAAGGAAATTGAGAATAGCAGTGGTGTGCATGTAGACTTCAGACTGGATGGAAACCTTTTTAATATCAGGAGATTCCAAGCTACCACCAAACTGCTTGATGAAAGGATCCTTGAACTACAATATGCAGATGATTGCGCTCTTATTGCTAACTCTCCAGAAGAGCTCCAGTCTGTCCTTAATGCTGCAGCCAGAGCATACAGCAGGATGGGTTTAACCATCAACACCACCAAAACAGAGGTTATTTGTCAATGGAGTGCCAGCCCCCCTTCCACTGTGCCTGTCTTTACTGTTGCTGATGAACAGCTATCAGTGGTACCGTCATTTAAATACCTGGGGAGTATGCTCTCCGATGACTGCAGCATTGATGAAGAGGTCCAAAACCGCATCAGGCAAGCGTCTGCTGCCTTTGGTAGACTGCGACACCGGGTCTTTCAAAACAAGGACTTAAACCTCCACACCAAGGTGTCTGTGTACCATGCTGTCTGTATCAGCACTCTGCTGTACGGCTGTGGGGCTTGGGTCACTTACAGCCGCCACCTCAGGTCCCTGGAGAACTTTCACATGCGCTGTCTGCAGCGTATCCTTGGCATCACTTGGCGTGATCATATTCCTCATTCTGAAATCTTCGCGAAGACCAACTGTAGAAGTATTGAGGCTCTGGTCACCCAGCACCAGCTGAGATGGCTTGGACATGTGGTGAGAATGCCCCAGGACCGACTGCCCCGCAGAGTGTTGTACGGCCAGTTAAGTCATGGCCAACGCTTGGCTGGGGGGCAGAAGAAGCGCTACAAGGACCAGATGAAGACCACATTGAAGAAATGTAACATCAGCCCTGAGGACCTGGAAGTTACTGCTGCTGACCGCACCACATGGTGGCAGGTGTGTAAGGAGGGGATCCGTAGGCTGGAGGAGGACAGGACAGCCAGGAGACAGCAGAAGAGGGACAGGAGGAAAGCTCCTGTGGAGCCCACAGTGTCTACTGACACATTTACATGTCCTACTTGTCAGAGGTTATGTAGGTCTAGGATTGGGTTGTATAGCCACATTAAAATCTCATAGATAGATGTGGAAAAATGGGGATGGGTAGTATGGGCATTGTCACTACCTGGAGCTTACTAGTACGGAGCCTGGGTCTGTTGAAGGTGGCTATGCTATTTTTTAGGCTGTGTTAGCCATGTGATAGGATCTGTAGAATCGGCATTGACACTACCTGGAGCTTGTTTGTACAGAGCCTGGGTCTGTTGAAGGTGCGTTGCTGTTTTTAGGCTGTGATAGCCTTGCAGTAGGATAGAATAGGTAGAATCAGCATTGACACTACCTGGAGCTTGTTTGTACAGAGCCTGGGTCTGTTGAAGGTGGCTGTGCTGTTTGGGCTGTGGTAGCCATATGATAGGATAGGGAAAGTAAAGTAAGTAAGTATGTTTTTGTTTATTTAAAATGTTTTTTTACGAAAAGGTTAAAAGTGGACGTCATCATCGAAATCGATGGACAACCAAGAGAGAGAGTGTGTGTGTGTGTGTGTGTGTGTGTGTGTGTGTGTGTGTGTGTGTGTGTGTGTGTGTGTGTGTGTGTGTGTGTGTGTGTGTGTGTGTCGGTGTGTGTCGGTGTGTCTGTGTGTGTCTGGTTGAACACTGACTCAGCAAGAGAGTCAGCAGTGTCAGACTGGTACAACTACACAACACACACACACCCTCCCTTTCTCTGACTAAGACACATTGCATTGTTTCTAGGGGTTTCATTGAGCATTCAGTATTCATCCCGCTTTCTCCTCCTTTACACTCCGAGATGCAAAATTGCCTCAGGGAGAAGTGAGAAAACCGGCCCATTATTCCAGAAACAGTCACAATACCTGGCCAGATGAGTTCAAATTCTCTGTTTAAGATTCTACTCAGGGTTCAGCACAAACTGTCTGGCAGTCTAGGAGATAAAGTGTGTGCTTGGCTGGGAACATAAAACAAAGTTTTTGTCACCACGTCCTTGCGTTGCATTGGTGGATACACACACACACACACACACACACACACACACACACACACACACACACACAAATCTCAAACTAGATGGAGATTCATTCATTTCAAATTTTGCATAGGCAGTTTACTGTGTACCAAAAAAGGAAAATGCATAATGAGGGAGTTAATGAGCGTGACTATGAAAATTAATGTGTTCAAGTCTTAGAATCTCTTTATAGAACTTTCCAAAAGAAAAAGACTTGGTGTACTTTAAGAGCGTATGTTTACACGAAGGATTTCAGACCGATTTTCACACGTTTTCTAACACATGCAGTGCACATACAGACACATTTCTGGAATGTGTTTTTGTTTTATAATGATACTAATGGCAGTGGCAGCAGGTCATTCCTGTCTGGGCTCACCATGGAGGCCGCAGCAGCTTTCACAGCCCGGCTTTGTGTGCTGGACGGGCAACAATGGACTTCCTGTGACTGTGGAGCCGCCGTCTCCTCTCCACCAATCAGAGCGCAGCACTGACCAACACGGCGTCCAACACAATGTTGGGCCGTTGCCATGTGAGCGGTGGACGAGTGTAAACAGGAGGGAACACAGAGAATGTTTGGACTGGCGAGGGGACGTTTAACTGGGACCCGATGGTCTGCAGTGATAACAGACAGACCTACAAGCTGTTTCTATTTAAAGATTTTTTTCTGATAAATGAGCCTGGATTGATTTTTTTAAACTACTCCTTTTTTCCCCAGCCCCACCAATATTGATCTTATTATATTGAAAACACTGTGGTAAATGTAGCATTTTCTATTTTAAATCATGAAGGAAGGGGTGATAACATTCCTTTCTTATTGCGGTCACATGCTCAACAAGGTGGCAGAGGTTCTCCAAACACCGCTTGTGTTACCCCAGTTCACTGCTAATATTGAAAGCTAACACTTAAACAATACAGACACCGTATCCCTTCAGTGTTAATGCAGGAGACTGACCAATCGTGACCCACAGTGCAACAGCAAAAGGTCAAATATCATTCCTGGCATTCCTGCTGAGTGTTCCTGGTCAGTAAATGTCTTCCAGAAACTCCCGCTCTGTTTCAGTGTCATCATACATTACTGTCAAAATCTCCCTGTTCACTCTTAGTAAACATTTTCAATAGCAGTCGTCTTATCAATCATATCATGTTTTATCTGAATGTAAGAATCAAGAATTATGGGTGCGCTCGGGGTGAAGTGGTAAGAGTGTCCCCCCTAGAGGATCAGTCCTCATCGCAGCAGAGCCGGTTCAAATCTGATTTGTTCTCTGCATGTCCTTCCCTCTTTGCCCCATTTAAATTCTGTCTTTCCAATTCTGTCTAATAAAATGAAAAATGCCAAAAAAGAATCTAAAATAATAAAATAATCAAGAATTATAGCCAAAAGTGCTTATTACAACCAGGAAGCATTTATTGGGGACTATTTTCAGAGGCGCATTAATTCACATTTGGTGCATTTGGAGGAGCAAGATGGTGCATTAAGTCAACATAAACTACAGTGTATGTGTGTGTTCATTGTAAACAAATAAAGTATGGTGCCCAGTATAACAGTGTAGCTCATTGAGAAATGGCACGGACGGAAAAGATACATCAGGCTTTAATACATACATGATGCTTGTAATATGACAAATTCCTTGTTCGCTTTGGTCTTTTATTTGGATTTGTTCATAATCGGAAAGATATAATCTACCTCCACAATTTGATCAAGTCCATAACATTTTAATTTTATGTCTCATAATGTCTTATAACCGTGTCTCTGTTCATTCAGATGCTGCAGGCTCATCTGGCTGTGTGTAGTAGCCGCAAACAGAGACATCTGTGTAGTAATGGCACACACACACACACACACACACACACACACACTGACCCCTTGTGAGTTGCGATTGAACAGTCTCTGGTGGCGGGTCGGTGTGGGCTGTCGGCCAGCGAAGCCTTTCATCCTCCTGCCTCCTTCCCTCTCTCTCTCCATCTCATGCGTACCCTATGTCTCTCTACCTCTCTTTTTCATTCTCTCTCTATTTAAAACACACACACTCCATTTTCCTGCCTCTTTAGATCTCAATCTCCTGCTCTCTCCGCCTCCCCACGTCCTCTCTCCTCTCTCTCTCTTCATCTAATTTCCGGTGCGAATGCAAAAACGGACAGCGACGTGCCACAGTCACCCACTCTCTCTCTCCACACACACACACACAAAAGAGAGTACACTGATGCTGTATGTGAAGTAGGTCAGATGACATGTGCTTGGATATTTCACACACTGCAGCATGACGGGCAAAACACATTTGAACAACTACATAAAGGACATCTGATTCCACAGAGCTTTACGCCTAAAAGGATTTCTTAGTCAAATGGATAAACTGCTGAAAAAAATTATTAAGTCATTTTTAATTTATTTTCTTTGATATTTTGCAGCCACGCTAGCAGCATGGACAGCAGTGTCTATCTGTGGGTTGATCTACCACTTTCACACTAAAATGTGTGAAAAACTATTGTAACGAAGACCACTATTCAATTTTATACAGGCTGTCATGATTCCCATAGGCTGGATTCTACTGACTTTGGTGATACTCTGACTTTTTCTCAAGTGCTAACCGTACAACAACTTTTTAAGCTAAACTATTTAATCAACACGACAAATGTGTGCTACTCTAAGAAAACACTACTACAAGTGATCTACCACAAATTCTGATTGGTAGGATTTGTCATGTGAATTTGAAGCTTCATAGCACATTCATAAACTCACATAGACATCGAATTCCCACTAATGTGTCAAGTCCAAGCAGAGATGTTGGCATCGACTATTTTCCAGAGAGTTTTGGAGTTGAGACAAGAACGTTTTTGGAACATTAAACATTATTTAAACAAAGACATTTTCCGCAATTGGTTCATCATGGATGATGGATCCAGCTGTTGCTGTTAGCCTGACATGATTAATGAGAGCTTGACATCCTGTGTTCAGCCCTCTGTCTCCTCCTTCCTCCTGTAAAACCACCCGGTGTCATGATGTCATGTGCTCCAGGGAACAATTGCAACCACACCACACACATGCACAGAATAGGGATTTGGAACAGACACACAGACACACACACACACACACACACACTTCCACACATTATCACCATCTGTAGGCCTGATCTCATCCCTTAACACAAAACACTAAAATCAACACAAAATCAATATTTTTCTAAGAATGTTGTGCCTTTTTTAATCACCGGACGTAAGGGAGATTTTAGTTTCCAAAAGTCGACCAACTAGGTTGGAATTTTGACAATGTTCCAAAGGCTTTTAGCAAGAAAAAAAGATCTCCCATCAAAATACGCTAAGTAATAAAAGCAATGCAAGCTTGGATTTATAGTCATCCTTATTTACAGTAAGAGATGCTTTGGTATTTAAATTAACAAATGTGCCAGCCTGTTAATTATACAGTGGTTATCATTTGAGAACTTTGGCTTCTTGGCCCAAATTTCCCAAAGGTTAACCAAGGCCACCACATTATGATTAACATGCTACTGATATGATTTTAATTAAAAGCTGATCCGTTTTGATCTTGTAGTGCTGCAGATACATCAGTGTTTTTTTCTAAATATAAACCACTAGCAGCTGGACGAGGATAAAACAGTGTGTAAGTGACTCAGACCTGCACATTTATGTCTGGAGGATGAATACAGCTGCTCTGCATGAGCGCATGGATGGTGAATGTGTGTGTGTGTGTGTGTGTGTGTGTGTGTGTGTGTGTGTGTGTGTGTGTGTGTGTGCGTGCGTGCGTGCGTGCGTGCGTGCGTGTGTGTGTGTGCGTGCGTGCGTGTGTGTGTGTGCGTGTGTGGGAGGTAGCTACATATAGAAAAAGAAGAGGTGGAATGAATAAGATAATTTATTTTACCCGATTGATATTCATTCTTGTGTTGTAACAGATTTTTCTTTCATTTGTGTTGCTCTCTATCGTTCTATGTATTACATTTTTAATTCTAACAAACGCGTGTATACACTTGGATCCTGCTGAACACTTTGTCATTTCATAGTAAATGGGTTTATAGTTCGTCTTCAATGGTTTATCCTCAATCTATCTTCATTCCTCTGGAACACAACGACACACACTCTGACTTTGTTACAGGGTCTAATAGTTCGCCTGTCAACACAGTTCCTAGTTAACAAAAAATCCTGGAAGAAATTCTAGGATTTGGGGTGCTATTGACTACATAGGATATATACTTACAGTAGGATAAATAAAGCGGGGAGGGGCTCAGTAATTCCTTGAAACAGCCAGGCATTGTAGTTTGGCTATAGGGCTCTATGCCACATAGGAAAAAGATTTGAGTAGCCTAAGTGGCAGTAGATTTCAAAAATAATGTTTTTACCAAATGACTGACAAAGTGGCTGCGAGTGCTGAACCCAAATCCTGGCTTCAAAAAACATGTTTTATCGTCGGGAAGCTATATCTGGCAGATATGTTAGCACTTCTGAGTAATGTATCAAACAAGTAACTTAACCTCTCTGTCTCCAAATAAGACACAGCACAGAGAGATAGAGCGAGCCGTGCTATAGTCTGTCACCTTGAAGGGTTGTTGTCTTGAAGTGATGCAGACACTGAAGAGCTGTTGAAGAACATAGGCATTCTGCCCACCACTGGAGAGACTGTGTCACACACACACACACACACACACACATTCACGTGCAGCGCCACCTGGGTCACCCACTCTCCAATTACTGAACTCAGCAGGGGGTTCAACCACTTCACCTCAAGGTGTGGGTCTGCGTGTGTTTGTCTTATCAATATTGTACATGGAAGAATAACATGTTAGAACCTTTGAGGTCATTGAGACGTAACACAATTACAGATCATTGTTGGGGAGATTTTATATTTACTCAATCACTCCCAAAAGAAGTAAGTAAGTAAGTAAGTAAAATTTATTTATAAAAGCACATTTATAACAGTTTTCACTGACCAAAGTGCTGTACATAGTGCATTCAGTAGGCCAACATGAAGGTAAAATAACAACAACAACAATAGAAAAAAAAAAAGATAAAAAAAAAAAGAACCGTGTGTGGTTCAGGAACTGATTTCTTGAAGATTCTTAAAGACATATTATGATGGAGGATATAGGTTTCATGAAGCCAAGACCATTTCCATTCCATCAACACTATCAAACATAAATGTAAGGAGTCAGTGCCAGTGGAATAATAAACAGCTACAATTTGAATCACTGTTTTAGTGTAGCATTTACCACAACCACATACTATATGTGGATATCACTTTGGCTGCCTTGCCTTGCCAGTTCAATTTGGTACTACAACAGATTGACATTGCAAGTGAGTGAGAAGCAGGGTGCTGCCCAAAAAACCAGCCATACGCTCAGATCATCCTTTCGTTTGGGATGATTCAAGCTAGAAATAGATACATCTTTCTGCTGCTGACACCTTGCTGGCAGGCCGGTGACGGTGAGGGGATGGGAAAAGATTTTTTTTAAATATTCAGTGTGACACAAAAGTCATCATCGCTCACGAGAGGATTGAGGAAGAGAGGCATGGAGTCAGTGGGAGCTATTTTTCATCAGACACATTCTATGTTATGTAATCATCCGAATAATTCATCAAAGGATTTCCTGCTGCTGCATCGTATTTCTCTGACAGATACAGAAGCCACGGTTGGAGCTCCACATAGGAAGCGTTTCGCTTATAGAAAACTAGCAAACCAGCAGTGACAGTGTGAGAGAGGAAAGAGAGGAGACAGGACAAGGCAGTCCCCCGGTTGTAAACAGTCAGCGAGATACCGGACCACCTGCTGTGTTCTGTCGAAAACATGCTGGTAGATTATTTTGCAGAAGAATATTTATTAGAACATCTTGATGACAACTTTGCTATACCCTCTCCTGCTCATTTCATATTTTACTCACCTTATCTACTGGTGTGTATAATGTACTGTGTGTACAAATTAGGGTTTGACGCACTACCTATTGTAATTTGTCCTTTGGAATATTCTTCAACGTACCCTGGGGCACAACATTGGCCAGAAAACTGGTGCTAGAAAGTAGGAGGTTGTAATAAGGTGACTTTAAATAAAATTTAAAAAATATATATTAAATCTACATATTTATACTGTCAATCTGAAAAAGAGATGTAAAATGTACTGATTCTACACACCACGACCACACATTTGTGAAGATGAAGTCGACTGGATGGATAGGTTTATGGCTTAAAAACAACCCTTCCAAAATCAACAACTCAACCTAATCTAAATTCTAACAGCAAAACAATGTCTTACTGAATACTAAAGTGAAACCAGAAGGAATTCACTCTGCCAGGCTACAGTTGAGGTGGTCACAGTACAAACATATTAGCCTTTCCTCTGGTGTCACCCTAAAAACAAACTTTTTTTGTTCTTTTCTTTTTTTCATCCATCCAACAGTTTTTGTTTTTCTGGTGGAGTTAGCCAACAGAGGTGTAAAAAACTATTCAGCTTGAACTTTGTGTCTCCATAGGAAACCTTTCTCTCTCGGTGTGAGACTCAGCTGCGCTCCAGTGTGTGTGACGCAGGTTGAGGAATGAATGAAAAGAGGCTGCCAGTGGTTGCCAGTGTTCCTACGCTGTTAGGCCGGCTGTAACCTGCCGCTAGTGCTGGACTCCATTTCCTTTGCCCAGCAGCACGGTGGACAACAGCACAAACACACACACACACACACACACACACACACACACACACACACACACACACAGGCAGAATCCCTGTGGTCGACACTTTCAGTTCGAGTTAAAAGCTTTTGTACAGACGGAGACAGAAGAGAGAGAGAGAGAGAGAGAGAGAGAGAGAGAGAGAGAGCTTCCATGTTCTAATGCCACACTCTGTTTTCTCCTCCTCCATCACTCCTGTTCTCTCTCTTTCATCATTGTACCTGGCTGTCTTCATCCTTTCTTCTTTCCTTTTTTGTGTTGTGTAACCATCTCTATTTTCCTTTTTTCATTATGCCTCCACGCCAACGATAACCGTGATATATATTGAGAACGCTTTGAGGGATTTTATTCAAACTTTGCACAAATGCCCACTCTATTTCGGGGATGAACCAATCAGATGTTGAAAGGTCATAGGTCACTGTGATCTCAAATATTTTGAGCACAATATTTTAAGAATGCATTGAGGAATTTTTTTTATCAGATTGAGAACAAACTTGCACTTCAACTCGAGGGTAAAACTGATTAGATTTTGGACTTCAAAGGTTATTGCAACCTTACATATTTTGAGGTCGCAGTGACCTTGTTGTAGCTTCTTAGGATCTTGACCTTCTTTAAAGTATTTCCTACCACCTCTGTAGGCATCATACAGAGATGATTCATTCTTCTTTTCCTTTCCTTTCTTCTATCTGCTTCAACATTTCACTACCTTTTTCTTCTCTAACCCCATTCTCCGATCTCATGTAGTTTCGGCTCAAACTTATGATAGAATTTGTTTTTAAATGATAGAAAAAGAAACTTGAAATAAATAAAATCACACTACAGGGAGGCTAAAATCACACGAATCACCTGCAGTTTCAGTCCCAAGCCCCCTGGTACCAACAAGTGAATTGAAATCTAAACATATTAATGTAGAGTATAAAATGACAGTGCTCCCCGGCACAGTCCCTCCCTGCCTCTACAGCTGAGTGCAATGTTATTGATTGGCTCTGTCAGGCCTGCCTTTTAACTCAGTTACCTTTGTTTATAGCTGGACTTAAACGCCTGCTAGTGCCGCTCCTGGGAGAAGAACATCCACAGAGGACATCTGTGTCCCTTCCTTTCTATAAATTAAATTCAATTAAAGAGCCTGCTGATCCAATGCTAGGCTTTAAAATACATTTAAGATCCAAACTGAGATACACAACATTTGGAAAAGTGCTGACAACCATGATTTTAGTCACATAAATACAGTAGGGGAGAGTGGCCTAAGTTGTGCAACTTTTCACTCAAAGTGACTTTAAAGTAAGGCCTTGACAGTAAAGTCTCCAACTCAAATATGTACATTATTTCAGGGTGTTGTGCATCCCTGGCAATAAAAACTTTGGATCTGGAATAAACTGTTGAAGAAATATAGCTTTCGGAAAAAAAGTTGTCTTGATGCACAACTTGCCCTTGGTGTGGTGTAAGTTGTGCGGTTGGAGAGAATACCATGGGGTGAATTGTGCCATTGCTATATATCTCATAAACTGTAATGCAAGACAAATCCATTAGACAATTACTTATTTAAGGTGTATTTAAAGTAAATAAAGTAAATAGTTGACAAAGATTGAGGGACAATTTTCTTAAACAAGGCCTAGCAGATCTAATGGTTTTACCTGCAAAGCTCACAATGACAAAGTCACCATCATCATCTTTCTTGCCATCTGAACTCTCATCAGCGGTGTCGTTAAGTGGAATTGAGATGTCACTCTCTTCTGAGCTACTGTAGACAATCACTTTCTTTTGGTGACCAGCGTATACAGCCATGCCACTGGCACAACTCTCAGAAATGTACTTTGCACTAGTTGCTCCGTGCTTCTGGAACCAACTGCCACCTGACAAATGTGATTCCCCTACATTTCTGCCTTTAAATCAAGGCTCAAAACCCATATGTACACCCTGGTGTTTCCTCCCCATTAACTATCTTACCTCAGCACTACTATCTGTGTTTATGTGGATGTATGGGCTTTACGTCTTTTATTTTGGTTATTGTTATTTTACCTTCATTGTTTACCTACTGAATGCACTATGTACAGCACTTTGGACAGTGCAAACTGTCATAAATGTGCTTTTATAAATACATTTTACTTACTTACTTACTTATAACTCACCCAGTCCCTTTGGCACAAATCACCCCATCTCCAGAATTTTGGATAATAAGCATGATGCAGCAGTTTAGGGCTGACATCGTGCTAACTGTATAGACTCAAAATGTAGCATACCAAAGCACTAAAACAGGTGTCAAATGTTTTCAAACTTGTCTATAATTGTTCAGACACAATAATCAAAAAACCTTGATCATGGAAATTTTACTTTGAAAGGCAAAACAGTTTTTTGAGCTTAAATGTGCTAACATCTTATTCCTTGTGTCTCCCTTCTTTACAGGATGAGTCAAATGGATGGCTCTTCTTAAATATGTGGTCACATTTCCAATTTCTTCCACGGTTTTCTAGAAACAAGGGGTGGAACAACTTCCAAAATGCACAACTTAGGCCACTCTCCCCTATATATCAATATGAAATCTTGAAAACATCAATCAGTGTTATTCTGTTTTTTCTTATATTTTATTCTTAGCTTCCTTAGGTTGCAGTCTTTTATCTTTTAACAATGTATCTTCTTTTTGATTTCTATTTCTATTTATCAGGAGTAAAGTATGGTTTGTTTTTAACAGAAGATTCATTTATGGTGGGAACAACCATTGCAGCTAATTTTGAAATGTTCTCACTTTGCCATTGATTTAGGTTGCCTCCTGCATTGCACCACTCAGTTCAGTTCACATCACTCAGATGCCCATAGCTGTGCTGTATAATAGCTGTGCTATATAATAGCTGTACTTTGCTATGACATTTAGCCTATTATTGTCTCCTTTCCATTCATTTCTTAGAATGTGTTTCAGAGTGTTCCCAGCAGGGTTTGTGGACTGAACCTTTAACTAGCGACTCCTCACAGAGATAATAGACACTCCTGCTGATTCTAAGAGTGACCATTAAAAATACTAAAGAACGGATACAGAGTGCAAACGAGAAAATATCACATAGCAGAAAGCAGCAGGAACACTGTGGCCACATAGGGAATGGGAGGAGAGACATTTCTAAATTGTCTAGTCTAGACAACTCTAGACCCTTTGTGGTCAGCTACAAAGCTGTTGCTTAATGCTTATGTAACATACTTGGACTGGCATCGTCTGTATATGTGGTAATTGTTTGTATTATGTCTGCTGTGAATTGTGCTTAAAGGTTTAGTCTGCGATTCTCGATTTAAAATAACTTTTAATCAAAATCAGTGAATATCACCTCATGATCCGATACCTAGCTGTACTGTGTGTGTGTGTACTGAAAGAAAATTCAGTGTTAATACATAGCCTATGCTCTGTAAACTGGTATGTAAAAGAGGCTATGTAAACAAAGGGGGCCCACTATAGCCAGCAAGATGCCTGTTTACAGAGCCTAGGCTGTGTATTAACACTGGATATTTTTTTACAGGTAGCAGATCGTGAGGAGATTCACTGATTTTGACCAAAAAAACGCTGACTCCACCTTTAATGTCTTGTTTATTCTATTATATATTCAATGTTATTGGGTCACTTTGAAAAACTACACAAAACGGCAGTATGGTAAATTGAGGTGGTCAAAACTGTGAATTATAAGGTCAAAGGCCTCAACCATCACTCATATCTGACGCAAATATCCCAGCATGCAACAGTGCTGTTATTTGAAAGAATAAACAAGCTCATAGATCATGCCGTACAGAACCGGCTATAGTAACACCTGTAGTAATTGACAGAGTCAGAGCACCCTCCTATCCAATCACCTCACCCACACAGTCCTATCCGGAGATGAGCTGATCTAATTTGATTGTTTGGGGAAAATAGAAAGTTATGTAACCAGTGCAGTTAATCTGGATTTATAGTCCGAGCAAGGGGCTAGCAGCAGTCCCCACTGTAGATACACACAGAGCAGGTTTTGACTTATGGTTCAATTTGGAGATCTGAATTTTACAGTGATTTAGTACCATCTTCCAAGGTGTATAATATAATGTTTTGTTTATACAGTACATTCAGATGCCAGTTTAGGCACAGCCAGATCAATCTAATGCAGTCTGATACGACAGTATCATAAATCCTCCCTTCATAAAGGTTATAATGTTCAGAAAGTGTTTTTTCGAGAGGTGTTGATTCTTTTTCATGGATATTTTGGAGGCGGTATTGCTCTAACATTTAGTTTACCTCTTTCATATAAATAGGTTGGACACAATAATGAAATAAAAAAAATAGTACAAAGATAATGCATTGGCACAGTGTAGAAATACTCTGGTACTAGTCTTGCGTGCACCTTTTTGCTTAAGTAAAAGTTTAAACGTATTTGAATCAATATATGAAAGTACCAAAAGCACTCATTATCCAATGGATTAATTTAGACTTATTTTATAACATCACTCGATTATAATTATTGATGCATGAATTATTGCTAATGCTAATTGTATGCCGATTGTTCTCTTAATCTAAAATGTTACATTTATTCATAATAGTTTTATTGTTATTCATCTCAATCTGCAAAGTCAAGAAAAATCTTTTTAAAGTTAAAGTAGCAGAAAATACCTCAAAATTGTACGCTCATACTGTACTTGAGGAAATGTCATTTCCACCACTCCCTTCCTGTAAGAATAACACTAAACAATTCAACACCTTTTGAAAACGTCTGAGCACAAACTGAACATTAAATCCATCAAGAAGGGAGGATTTATTGCAGGAATATTGTACCACACTGCATTAGTTTTGGCTGGGCATACCTATTAAACTATCAACGGAGTGTATTTCGGACTTCTTTTTAAATATTTTTTGTCTCTTTTGCTGTGATAGAGATCAGGGGTTGCGATGAAACATGTTAATGGCTTTTCTAGACACAACTTGCCTCATGTTGTCTTCTCTCTAAACAAGCTCTACAGACATCAAGAGACTTCTAGAAGCGAGGAACAAACAGCTCAATCTGACCAATCGCTTGCTGCCGTAGCCCCGTCGTGACACACATCAGCTTCTGTGGCTTCTGTCAAAACCCTTTTTTCACTATAAACATTTTTAAGCAGCAACAGTTATAAATAACCTGACAACTGTGCTCCGCATCTGGTCGCAGTGATGGCAGAAACACAAGTTTGACTGACAGCCTAATTAATGTTCACAGCCTGTAGTTATAAGCTAAAAATGAGATCTGAGCACGACGCTTAACCATTGCAGTACCAAGCCTCTGCCAATCTCTTCAGCACTGCACACTCTCTTATTCAGGGCCGAGTTATAAGTTGTGTGCTTGCCTTAGAAATTATAAATGTGCCAGCTGCTTGGGTTCAATCTGATTAGGGACCCACTGATATCAGAACATTTCCAAACAACTCCACACCCTGAACTTTTATTGTAGTTCAGCAAACTTCAAAGACTGGATTGTAATCTTAAACCATGAGAGCGATAAGGTTCTGCACTCACTGAGGAAGTTTGTGTGTGTTTGTGTACAAATTAATATGATTTCTTACCTGATAGGATCAAACAGCAACACAGGAAAAGGGAGCAAACATGGAAGAGAAGAGAGAGAAGGAAGATTAGTCAAATGCATTAAATAGGAACTTTCACACTAACTTAACACATAAACACACACATATTGTTTGTTTATCGACAGTGTGTTTATTGCAAAGCTGACTTCCATTAAACAAGTACCCAAACACTGCAGATATATTTATTTTACGTTATATGAGGAAATTCTGCTGTCACACATGTTGAGCAACTTCAAATAAGCAAATCAAGACAATGCACATCCCCTATGGTCTTAAATCCACCAAATCTGAAAATGCGGTCTGGTCAGGGGCACAGAATGAAGATATCAATTGTTTTTTTTGTTGTAATAATGGCTTCTCTATCTCATATTTATTATTTAGTACCGCAATTGAAATCCATATCATATGCACAATATGTAAAGTGAATATAGGTCCCTTTGGCAGTCGGACGAGTTAAGAAGTGTAAAACATGGCTTTCGCTAAATGCTAGGGCTATGATGCATTGTTAAGTAATAAGTAACTCAAGTCGTAATTACATTTTGAAACAGAACTACAACCTATCATAATGAAACATTTCTCTTCTGTCATGAAAGAAATGCGTTTCCATTTGAAAAAATTCCAACCAAAAGATAAGATAGTATTTCCATTAAAAATTAATGAATCCCAACCACGAAATGATTGAGGGCTATGCGACATTGTAACTCCACTCGATAAGTGAAATTAAGTATTTAATGAGCCAGTGATGATTGGTTCCTCCCTCCCATTACCAGATTGGTCCAGAGGCCAAACAAAGGCTTAATACAGTGGCATTAGCATGCCCATTGTTCATCCTTTAAGAAGAAGCAGCAGTTTTTGTTTTAACTTGTATTAATTCATTTATTCATAGAGCCTGAAGCCTACACACTAAAGCAGTCGTTCTCATTCTTTATTTCCTTTTGCGCAGAGCAGAGTAGCTGCCTCAGAACCTTTCGGGTAGAGGCTTGCCTCTAATCACTTAACTAGTCTCAGGATTTGAAAGCTGGTTGATGAATGATAAATATATGCATGTTGGATAGCATGATTTTATTTTAGGGCTTTTGTGATTGCATAACACTCCACTTGCCACCTAAAGTTAGCATGTGATTTCAAGCTACTGAGTGGCTATTTTCCTCTTGATTCTCCTCTCGATGTCACATTCCATTCCAATCCTGTCTCTTCAAAATTGCATTTATAAAGTAGTAGCCTACTATATTAATATTTTAGCTGGTGTTACATTTCTTCAAAACAGATTTGCTGTGTAAGTTTTTTAAGTGATGCAGAACGTTTCTTCAGAACATTCACCGACAACACATTTTATTTGTTTTTCTACCATGGCAACTTACACTTTGTTCTGGTTCGACACTAAAAAGCACTTGGTTACGGTAAGGAAAAGATTGTGGTCTTGGTTAAATATTTAAAAAGTTACCTTGAAGCACAATGCCGGACTCGTATAATGTCTCCAAAACCAGAAAGTGCTTTAGTAGTATAAACTGAACAAGTTAGAGTAAACATAATCCACTTAACTTATCTATAAAACTAATACGGCAAAAAACTACTAGGTATAACATTTTATCATTATTATGGCTAGAGCGAGAAGGAACTTTGATTCAAAATCACCCACTACCATCAGAGAAAGTCACATCTTTTTACACAATTTCTTGTAGTTTTCCAAGAGGAACAGTGAGTTGGGTCTTTCCTAGCTATAGCTAAGATCTGAAGCATCCAGCTGTAGCTGTGACCCGAGGAGAATCAATATGCTGTTCAACATTCACAGCCACAAGCATTCACACCTCGGAGCGGCCATATGTAGACCCAATGCGCCAATACAGACAGACTTCAGGGGCCAGCTGCCTTCACACAACGTCAAATCCTTGTTACACAGTTATATCACTGCATTATCTGTTTCAGTAAAAAAATAAAAAAATAAATATAAAAAAAAAACACAAAGGGGGCCAACCATGGCTAGCAACATGGCCGTTTACAGAGCCTCTATTCTAGGCTGTGTATTAACACTGGAAATTCTTTCAGTGCACAGCACAGAACTGATTTTGGCAAAAACGGATTTTGACAACAAGCTTTCTACAGAATCACTCCACCTTTAATAATAAATCAAATCAACCATTAGCATCTTTGTCTAGTAGGAAAGTATGTCCTTTAGCTTCTGTTGTGGATCTTAGCAAAACACAGAGAGTTGAAGAAATTATCCATCGTTGCTGAGGATAGGAAAACCCTGGTAATTTCCCCAGCAGGGCAGGGTACAGTAGAATAGAGGAGAGAGAGAGCAGAAAAGGAAAATGTGTGTGGAAGTGTTTATAGCAGGAGCACAAAGACCGAGTCAGACGGCCTTCTGGGATATCACGTCTGCAGACACAGATACAAGAATAGAGGGATGTAGGGAGGGGGTAGAGAAGGTTAGATTCCTCTCTTACTGATAGAGGGTTGGTACATGTTTTTTGTTGTTGTTTGTTTTGTATTGAGGATCCCCATTAGTTATAACCAAAGTAACAACTATTCTTCCTGGGCTCCACAGAAAAGATATAACAAAACAAGATATTGAACATTTCATAAATATTTCCACATTGCCAATGATAAGAGATTTTTAGTTCTGCAGTTACATTCACATTTCCTTCTCAACAAACAATGCAGAGAAGCGAACATGGACACGTTGTACAACTATACATTCATGTCCCTACATAGGGTTAAAACCACAAATTTAAGATCTAAGTGTTTCCTCTAACTGTCAACCTCAACAAAACCAATTAAACTCTATTATTCCGTCCCCACAGCATTCACCATCTAATGTAATAATAAGTATTGTTTGTCTGATTGTAGATTAGAGGCTGTCATCAGCAGACAGTGTGGCTGTGCTCCATGCCAGGACGCCACAAGGGGTCCCAACATGCTGTTTTGCCTGCTGACAGATGGCCGCTGTGTGTTCCTTACATGGGGACATACGGTCAGATCATGTTTGTTTTCTGTCTTTACGTCTGTAATTGTTGACAGTGAAGAAGAGAGAAGGCAGCTACTGGCCGCATTCCAACATGACAGGATCATACATCATCTGCATAAGAGCAGTCAAAATTTTGTTATTCATCATATTTACATTTCTACTTCTGCCCTACTTAAACCGCTTTTCCATTTCATGATACCGACTCTACATATCCACTCTACCCTAATCTACTCTACTCACTTTTTTTTGGTTTTCTGCAATGTAAAAGTACCTGGTACCTATTTTTTTTTGGTTCCTAATCTGTCAAAATTCAGAAAAGTATGTCCCAGGTACTCAACGGTGACATGAATCAGTGACTGGTCACCGCACACCACGGATTGACTCACTGCACAACAAACAGCTAAGCTACTGTTGCGCTCAAAGTCTTTGAGAGTGATGTCCCTTTCAGTTTTTGTACCACATTCTTTCAAAAATAGCCTCCAAGACAACCACGCCGTGATCATTGGAAGACGTACAGCCGTAAGCCATGCAAAGTAGCAATTGGACAACAACAACAACAAAAAATATATAATGAATAATAAATATAAGCTTTGTGGATATATCTTTTGTTGCAATATCTACCTTTGTTCTAGCCTGGTCCAACCAGACCATCGTACTTCATTTCATTTGTACAGAAGGTCTGGAAGTGCTGTAATTGGAAAACGTTCACTCACTTGGAGGTGGCTGTCTGTTGAAGTTTAAAACTATTGGATCTGCCCAGTGCCACTCTGGATTAGCCAACCAATCGCATCACGTTTGGTCAGACGTATGTTATGAGCCGGCTTCTCACGGTGCATTTCAGTTGTACAGGGAACTCGGAAATTTCCGACTTCACTACATATTGTAATCTATGGATCTCCCGGTAGCTGGCAACGGTAACTTGCTAGAGCCTAACGTTTAGTTATTTGGATGAGAAAGGTTGTAGGCGTCCATACTTTCCCGAGCAGATGCACTGGAACACAGACAGGTCGATTTCCAAGTATAAAGGAACGCAGCACTGGACTGAAACTGGAGCGCGACTTCGGCGTCATCGTTCTCAGCCACTCGCTCTGTTCACTGATTGGATAACCAAAAATCTTGACGAGCAGAATTTCATGAACACACCCCACCCCCAGACTGACCACTGAAGTGAAATGAAAATTGAGCGGAAGTAGGTAGGCGGGCGGAGCCAGGCTAGCTTTGCTCAGGTATCTACTAGAATCCAAACAATACATCAACAAACAATAAAAAGCACGGAATCGATGTACATCATCACTAGTGGGTTTTATGGTAGAATTTTTTCCTTCAACACATACTTGCATTGTCTTCTACCAGTGCTATTTATAACTGTCTGTGAACATAGCTAGGATTTTACATAAAGTGATTTGTGACGGAAAAAAAAACAGCTGCATATTTCTTGTGTTTGTAGGTCTGTCTGGAGGCTGAAAATAGTTTTCTCTCTTCCTCTCTCTCACGCATTCTTTTCTGCTGCTACTCCTGTAAACTTCTTAGGGGTATCTTGAGTTTCCCAGATGTGTGTCCAGCTGTACCGATGTGATTTCACTGACCTGGTATGTTTCTGTTAGAGCGATAGGCTAACTTAATTACACTTTAATGACCACCTCCTTTCCAACAGTGGGAATCCATCAAAACCGTTTAACGTTCAAAAATACTACGTTTGTTTTAAGTTTAACTGGCTCAAGTTTAACATTAACGGTTTGGTTGTTTTGGGAGAACTACTAATTACTGCGAAATAAAACACTTTTGCTGAAAATACTTCAACAAAGAACATTAAAGTGTGTCCTTAACTGATACAGCAAAAATCCAATTATTTTAGATAAAAAACAAATAAATAGTGCATCATTTCGGTCGACCTAAGTGTGCTTCCTTGAACATTTATACTGTAGGCCAGAAATATAGCTCAGAGCCAATCCATTTTATGCCTTTCGAGAGATTAATTTCAAACTATATGTTCAAAGCAATTGGAAACCAAGAAAGGAATGCTAAGATGGTGGTAATGTGTTCTCTTCTCGTAGTCCTTGTTAAAAGCCTTGCAGCTGCATTTTGGACCAAATTAAACTGATTTGGTGTTTCTTATTTTAACTTGTAATTGCACAAGTTAGGCCTTGTACTTGGCTGCCCTGTCAGGTTTCAATAATTAGAAATGATTCAAGAACTTCTGGTAGTTTGATGCTAAATTTAACATTTTACTATCCAACGTCAATTTAATTTACAATAGTATGTGTGATGTCTATGTGTGTGTGTTGCGTGCCACGCTCGAAAAGCTTTTCGACCGAATCAGTGTGACACATTTATGACTAAAAGGCATCTCATCGGAGTGACTGAACAGCGGAGAGAATTATCTATCCATCCATCTCCTCCTTTTCTCTGCTCAGGGACCAACCTATTAAACTGTCAGCTCCAATGCAAAAACAAAACAAAATGGACAGCTATACTGCTACATTACGTTGGATATTTCACATATTTGAGCAGCGCTAACCAGAGGCCGACTGTTTGGCTCCATAAATAGAGAGGAGGAGTTGAAAAGAAAACACAAAGATAAGACCAGAAAAAATAAATCCAAAACAGCCCAGAGACCTTATACTCTGAGTCTGACCGCAAACGGAGCGTGACCGCACTGAAGCAACCCTCCAGCCGACCTTATCACCCCGCTCCAGACCTCAAGAGATCTCCCCAGGATTCTGACAGTGTCTTTGATGCTCACTGCAGCGTACACTCCAACATGTGCTCATCATCCTCTCAGGGCAGCAGCTCAGAGAAGTAGGTCAGGAAAAACCCCCCTGTAGTCTAGAGAGGGGAGATGTCTATACTGCCAAGGCCTGTTTCAAACACATCACTCTTTATAGATCCCACTTTCACAGACATAATAAAAGGTGGAGTCAGCTTTTCTGGAGAACGCTCGTTGTAAAAATCACTCTTTGCCAATATCAGTGATTGCATCTCCTCACAATATGCTACCTGTACGTACTGTGTGTGCGCTGAAAATAAATCAGGTACACAGCCTAGGCTCTGTAAACAGGCATGTTGCTAGCTACGGTGGGCCCCTTTGCTTACAATCATTTACTGGTTTACATACCAGTTTTTTTTTTAGCGCACAAGGAGTAAGGAAAGGTAGCGGATCGTGAGGAAATATTCATGGGTTTTGACAAAAAGTTATTTTGACAACAAGCATTCTCCAGGTTGCTGACTCCAACATTTGATATACTGTATTGTCTCTCCTTGTCAACACATGCCATAGAACTGCATTGTTATCCAATAACTATAAAAACACATCAATGAGTCATTCTGTTGCGGGGGATGACATGTTACCTCATTACTTTTGAACACAGAAACTGTACTTCATTTCAACTCCTTGTTCATTTTAAAGCCTTAAATGAACTAAACTTCTGCTTCAATTTTCCAGTAGGACCATAACAAATTGTGTGTCATTTAGACATAAAGGCTTTTACACGCGTAGAGCGTAGAGTGTAGAGTGGAACACTTTACCTCAGCAATCTCTCTCTGCTCCTCTCTCTAGTTCTCTCAGATCCAATCAATAACTTTCACAAACCGAATAGTTTGAACGGTTTTAATCCCTCAGGGGGGATTGGAGTCATTACAGAATCAAATAAAGGATAGAGATAAAACTACATTAAAAAGGGGCAGCAGGATGACACAGTTTGTCATTCGAAATCGCAATCTCAATCTCAACCATCTTCACTGTTCTATGCAGTTGCTTTTCTACATCTTATTTCCCCTACAACACATTTGAAAGGTTTCTCCCTCCATATTCATCCATGTACACTATTATCATGTTATGTTTGTTGACTGCTGTGTGTGGTCTCATTGCCAATTTTAGTTTGGTATTTAATTAAGCTGTATTTTATGTCATTTAAAATTGTATTTTATGTATAATGTATTTAATCTCATAGCCATCCTTCCCTTCCTTTAAGTGGCTTTTTTCGATGTCAGCACACCATTATAAATAAGTGTGTGTTCTTAATGACTTGCCTGTAAAAATAAAGGTGAAATAAATAAATAATAAATGAAACATAACCAGTTGAAGACCACTCACTGCTACGTCAAATACTGCTGACGTGATCTCACTCGTAAAAACATTGGGTTTTACTTCTGCTGACTGGCTAAATGTCCACGCTCGAAAAGGAATGAGGCACCAGACGAGCGAGATTAACAGACATCTTCAAATCAGCTGCTTTAGGGAGAGAGCTCCTGTCTGCTAATCCCTCCAATCTGTGATTCCACTCTGATAATTAGATTAATGGACATGAGCGTGGCTCCGCGCTTCAGGCCACTCACTATTGAACCATTGACAGGGTTACAGGCTTCCTGGGCTACTACGCTACATTTATCCAACAGTTTAACAGATTGTACATTAAAAATAATAATTATCTCTTGATACATTGTTCATTATCATTAATAAAAATTTAATTGCAAATATGTCAAATTTTACAGTATGAATGGTGCCATTTAGCAGTAAATATGTTACCAATATGTCTGTGTTTTTAAGACTTTTAAATGGGATGAAGTATTTTTATACTGTGGTAATGTTCGTGGCAGCACAATGCAACATCAACAACATATTGTATTGGCCAGAAAAAAAACATGTAAACAAGTTACTTTTAACCAACGGAGACAGCCTTGTCAACGGAGGAAAAAAGAAAAAGAAGTTGCCTACCAGACGAAAAGAATAAAAAGTACAAGAAAAAAAGAAAGAAAGATAAAAGTTAAGAAGATGGAGCAACACGTTGCTGTTTTGTTATTTTTTATTTTATTTTATGCCATCTCTGGAAAAAAAACGCAATGAATCTTGGGATATGTTGGGCCGCGATGGATCCATCTGTTGCAGCCTTCAAAACCGTGAAACGAAGGCTGCATTTCTCGGCCGATATGAAGGAGCCTTGCAAATCGTTGCAAATGGAACAAGCCTTTGCGCGCCGCTATGATAGCCTGGCTCCGCCCGCCCGCCTACTTCCGGCCAAATTTTATTTTCCCTTCAGTAGTCAGTCTGGGTGTACAGCCCATTTCCCAGTTTTGCTGGAGATTCGACAGCCGGTCCAATCAGCGAACAGAGCGAATGGCTGAGAACGATGACGTCGAAGTCGCGCTCCAGTTTCAGTTGCCAGAAGCCGGCTCATGACACACGTGACGACCAAACGTTATGCGATTGGTTGGCTAATCCAGAGTGGCACTGGGCAGATCCAATAGTTTTAAACTTTAACAGACACCCGCCTCCATGAGTGAACGTTTGCCAATTAAAGCACTGCCAGACCTTCTGTACAAATGAAATGAAGTACGATGGTCTGGCAGCACCAGGCAACCGCTATGACGCAATCGGTCTTCAAATGCAGCCTACGTAGGCTGTAACCCCTGAATTGAGATCCAGCTAGAGTCAAGTGTGTGTGGGCTCCTGATTCTCTGTTTACTGCCTGTCTGACCCTGTAACATAGGATTTATCTAAGCTCTGTACTGTTGACTGCTACAGTTGGTTTCATGTGTATAGGTGAGAATGGCGCCAATCCATCTTGTGTGGCACTGTAAGAATTGTAGGATTGTTCCAAACTGCAGGGAATGACTTCATAACTCAACGGTTAATGGATAAAGCAGCATGGGAAAATAAGGGAAAATTACTTAATTGTCTGTGGTTAAGTTTTATTTTGGGTAAAGTAGACACCAGGTTTGGACTAAAAGTAATTTATTAGAGAAACCAAGATTGCCTATTGATAGAAATCAAAATGGTTGTACCTGAGAAGCGTCATATTTCACAGGGAAGTGACTGAAGAGGTAATTTTGAATATAACTCTTTAATATCATGTTAATGAAATAATCCTTTTGAAAACCATCACGATGGGCATTAGAGGAAGTTTATTCCAAATAGTGTTTACAGTTGCCATCTATACGCCATTCGAGGGGCTGCATCTCAAGGCATATTTGGCTTCAGTCATTAGCCACAGTGGGTTATATAGTATGTACCAATTCTAGTTTCAGACCAAAGAAAGCAAATGCTATGTATGATCATATTCCGCATTTGCTGTGAGTCTGACCACTTTCTGCTCTAGAGTATGCTTATTTGTCTCAAACTCTCTGATAGAAGTATATATAGACAAAAATACAAAGACAGAAAAAATCTGTTCTGATCCAAAACATCAATTTTCAATTACAGGTACCATCCTGCAGTGTTATTTTTAGCCTGCACTGGATATCTATAGCCTCTTCTCTGAGGCATCCGTCACAGATCCTACTGCTGGTCCTTCTCCTCTTCTATTATTTACATCTGCATTTTAAAATTTGAGCTATTCCACTGATGCTCTCATCCTGAATACTTTACCACTGCAAAAGCAAAAATATGCTTCAACTTGCAATGTTTTTGAGTAGTGGCAGAGCTGCAGTACAACACCTCTATTCCCGGGATATCTGAGTGGTTGTGTGGGAGTGAAGAGGCGTAGACGCAAAAATATGAGAAATTACAGCTAATGAAAGACAGAAGGGTAATACTGCATTGATCTGCAAGTTAGTAAGGGAGATGTAGCAGGAGGGATTCGGTGGGTGAGGTGATTTGGGAAAAGATGAGTGTTTAACGTTCATGTGAAGGTAACGAAAATGTGAATCAAATACCATGACATAATAAATTCCACCTATTAACCTCTGGTGATGCATGTTGCATATACAGTATGGTCCCATTTACTATTGCTAAAAGTATCCTCCTCACTAGCCAAACTCCTGTGTATGATAAAGCCTGAAATAAGCCACTTTCAGGTTGCTCAGCAGGTCTCTGTATCAGATTAAGAATTCAATACTTGCATCCTATTTTAATCTCCTCTCTGCCTGATATTTAACACCACCCATTTGCAAATGTCCCTTCCAAAAAACCTTCCAGGACGTCCTTCTTCTGCAATGGTTCTGCAGCTTAACGACACATTATTTTATCTCTAAAAAAATATTTGAACAAAATGATTCTTCACAGGGAAGTACAACTGAACATGTACTGTATATATCTAACTCATCTTGTATCTGAATGCTTTTTAGCTAAAACACATTGACGTTCGGAAGGTCATAAAAACATTGTGGTCCATCAGATAACATTTAAACTCCTGCATAGATTTACTAAATGTTTTGTAATGACCTTTAAAACATTGCAGTTATGTGTTTGTGTGTATGTGTGCATATGTGAGGGTGTGGATGCTGAAAATCAGGCAGGAACTGCATCAGAGAGTGCAGAGTAAGCTTCATATTTTACATAATAGCCTGCGATTCGCTCTAGCTCCAAGCTTTGCCCAAAAAAACAAAAAAAAAACATAATCCCTCTGTGGTGGAGGGGTACTCTGTGTGCCAATGAGCAGGGGAGATGAAACCATCTCAAATGACAGAAAGATGAGACAGGCAACGTGTCTGAATTTTAAGAACATATTAAAAAAGAAACTATTAAAAATTAACAGGGAGGAGTCGCCTGATGGCTTTGAAGATTAACTAATTTGAATGTATGCCCTCACCCCTAATTTTTCTGTATTGACTATTGAATTTCACTGTTTTGTAGCTACCGGAAGAGTTTCGGATCTGCAAGTCACTCTTTATAATGTAACATATACCATCAATTATTAAGGGTATTACTCTCCTGCATTTTAAGTACACTAACAGCAAATGGTGTTGCATTGGGTTAAGAAACACGTGAGAAGATGGGGGTACATACTTCTTGAGTGTACAGCTTGGCCATATGTTTGAAGGGAAAAGGTTGCATATTATTTATCTTTTGCCATGTTACTTATTGACTGTAAATAATGTTCACTGAAAAGATCCACTCACACGAGGTGATTATGTTGCTGTTCTCTTGAGACTATGATGCTTTTTTCAGTAGTAGTTGGCCAAAGTGAGCTATCCAGATAGTGGAGTATGTATTATGACGTGTTTAGTCAACACTAGTGAAGTCATTTTGTATGTGTGAGAAGGTTTTGTTCTATGCACAACAGAAGAACCAAGTTCATTGCATTGGACGCAAGATTGAAGTTTCAATAAATACAATGTAATACACATTGATATTGGAAAACATAAGTTAACATGTAAAATATTTTTTTTTACAGTTTTCTTTTGAAGGTGGCTATTGCCTGAAAACAGCAGCTAAGACTTCAGGAACTTGTTGTTCCTGGCTAATAAATAGTCTAGCATGTAACCCCCCCCCCCCCCCCTATTTCTACATTAGCATCAGTGGTATCAATCATGTCATATAACTATTGGTGGGAAAGTTTCCCTAAATGGCCAGAAATTGCGTTAAGTGTTTCGTTTAGTTATTAGTGTAGCAGTAGCAGCAGGAATAAGCATCAGACTGATTGATAGTTTTCAAGTCTTCAAATGTCACTGCTGTTGTCCTTTCATACTCGCTGCCAACTCTGACGTTATTTCAGCACTTTTAGACTCAGTCTGGTCCTGCTCAGCCCGGAGAAACACTCAAACGATAATGTACTTTAACATTTGATAGTTCCTGATAAACTTATATAATTGCCCATACATTTAATTTAGTCTAGACAGAGGAAACATTTCAGTGAAAAGAATCAGGGGACAACACCAAGATATTAAAGCGAGACATTGCCGGTGAATATTGTAAAATTTTTATCTTTAATATACCATCATGAAACTTTGCCAGTTGATTACTTCCATTTATATTATTATATGTTTCTTAAATAAGAAATGTCTGAATAAGAATATGAAAGCAGACAAATAGCAAAATAGCCGAAAATCTTTTTTTAAAACCCTCTGTTTAAAATAGTGAAAGCAAGACCTGATGGACATTTAGTGTTGGGCGTCACTCGTCATCGCTGCTGCAGTTGAGGAAGTGACACACTGACAGCTGGGGCACCCACTGACCAGGAACAGTGCAGGGAAAAGGCAGATTCTGGTCAGTGACTTTTACTTCACTCTGAATTTAGAAGACTGTGGACGCCGCTGAGTGAGAGTTTCACAACTGTGGTGTGAAGAGGGAGCCGTATCAATGTTCCCAGGGCTCAATAGTCCCAGGGTGCTGTGTGTGTGTGTGTGTGTGTGTGTGTGTGTGTGTGTGTGTGTGTGTGTGTGTGTGTGTGTGTGTGTGTGTGTGTGTGTGTGTGTGTGTGTGTGCGTGTGTGTGTGCGTGTGTCGGTCTCACTCCTATTCTAACCTCTCCCTGTTCCCGTACCCTAACCACCCAGCTGTCGGGACCCTAATCGCCAATTTCAGGAACCTCCTAATTGGTGCAATATAAACCTGGGAACATTGGGATGACCCCATGTGTAGATTCTTAGTTCCTATTTGATATATAATTTACATTTCAATTAAGACAACTTCATGTCTTGGCTGTCTTGTACAGGCTAGCTTAGCTTAAGTCCTTTCAGCTGCCACCCGTGTAGCGTTTGACACTATAACACACACCAAAGTGTTATGTACTGTAGCTGTGTAATGTTGTCAGGCATAAGGAGAGAGAGGCAGCAGGGTTAGCTGTACCCCGCTAGCACCCAGATGGTCCGAGAAGGAAGTGTAAAGCGTAAAAGAAGGATGAAAGAAATACAGAGAGAGAGAATATTATCTAGTTTCTCTCTCTCCGGTTCTCTTGACAGTGCTGGTTCTGAATTCATCAAAGGGCCCTGTGAACCCTCCGATAATAATGCAAAACCTGCATGCTATTCTGCTCACAAAAGGCTCAATTAACCAGGATTCAAATAAAGGATTAATACAAAATAAATGCAGGTGGGATAAAAGAGAGGGATGTGTTTTGCCGAGAGGCTAAGCGACAGATCTTTCTGGTTTGGCTTGGACAGGACTTCTGTAACAATAGCTATGTACATTGGGTTGCTATCGTGTTCACATAGCTCCGAGGCATAGAGCATCATGGGCTGATTTATTGGAAGCAAACAAGTGGCGAGAGCGAGCGCCAACTGCGAGGAGCTGCAGGCAGAAGATATCTTCCTCTGCACAGTACGGAGGATGTATAGAACATAGCCAGGGTTTCCATCAAGCTGTTTTTTCTTCTTTCATTCTTTTTTTTCTCTGTGACTTGTATTGTATAAACTAGTGGAGCATAAACACAGAGGAATAGGATCTAAACAATACCACAAGAACCCCAAAACATGTTCACGCTTGGTTGAAGAAGAAAACATGAAAAAAAAAGATGCAGTGTGTAATAAAGAACTATTTTGGCATAATCTAGTGCTGAAAGTTCTGGATTGCAACGCTCCGTGTCAACCCCATTTGTTCAGAGGATTTACAGGAACTACAGTGGCCTTCAAGGACAATTAGCTAGTTACTAAAAATGGCATCATCCAACATATACTTCTTCTTCATCTTTCGACAGCTGCATTTCCCCAGGTTTGTACGGTCTGTGCTACTGTAGAAACATGCGGGTGCAACATGGGGGCCTCCGTGGATAGGGTGTGGATATAAAAAAGGCCACTAATTGCTAAACAACAACCCTTAACCCTTTCTCCAGCAGTGGGTATTGAGTGACGGTCAAGGGTGAAGTGAAGTTTTTTGACTGACAGGTTGTTCCTTCAGACTGGAGGGCCATCATGTTAGCACATATACAGTTCACACTGCAATGCTGTCAGCTGCATTACATCAGCCTTGGTGAGAATAGCAGCTCTACACCTACAGTACTTCATGCAACTTGTATCTGGGCTGCATCTCTGCAGGACTTATCCAAACACAGTGTTTATTGGCTGGAGTGAAGTGAGTTGACAATGATATGTGGTTTCATCACTATAAGGGACATCTTCCACACATAGTCATTTGATGAATTAATATAATAATACAATATAATATATTTTATCAGGTTTAAAGGTATAATCCTTAAGATTTCAGCACTGATTGATGTGGTGCCACCGGTAGACACTGGAGATAACAGCTGTATTGCTTTGAGTACTGTCTTCCATGTAAAAGATGATTGCATAATTTCTTGTAAGATCCCATGTGAATCACAATTGGTTGTTGTGCTGTCCCTTCCACTTATAAAAAGCCTTATACTTTATGGCAGTAGAGACTTCTGATGGTACATTAAACTGTTGCATAAGTGCATTTTTGTTTTCAAATTAAAATGATTAAATACAGCCAACATGGCAGACACTGAAGATAATTAACAGCTATAAATATGGCACTTCATTTGCTGTTTCCATAGCTTAATGGGAAGAAATGGAAGATGCAGGGAGAATAAATAACAAAATAAAACAAGAAGAAAATTCTGCACTGCTTGTTTCCAGGCAGAGGGAGAAAACCTGTGAGCTACCTAAACACGCAAACACACAAACACACACACACACACACACACACACACCAATGACGCAGAGTGCTTCACTCAGCAAACTGCAGGCTAAGCTGCTATCACTTATGTTTGTCTCTTGGCTCATCCTCATGTTTTCAGTATATTCTGTTGGATCATAAACATTTTGAGCATCATGAACCTGTTATTCAAAATATTGTCATGTCAGTGGAGGGCCTTCGGGGTGATGGAGCAAACCCTCTCACAGCCATATTTGTGGACCTGTGGTCTTACCAACAACTACTCTAAAATGGAGTTTTACAAATAGCCATTATGTAGTGTAGGAAAATAATTTATACAAATATTGTATGATTGGAATAAAAACACACACAGAGGTGAGCACAAAAATTTAAATTAAATTGAAATCTAATGACGACTTCCCAGAGTTGTGGTTCCTGTCCAGTAACTAACTTTTCCTGTAACTGATGTGCAACTGATTTTATTATAAATTTAATTTCTGATTTTCAAACGCTCAAACTTCGATTATTTGCAAGGTCAAAAAGACAACTGTAAATCAAATACTAAAAATGTAAGATATAATTCTTACTTGACCTTTGGAAGTTGAAATTGAGTGACGCGGACATTAGCTAAGTGACTTGAGCAATGTTTTTGTGATAAGAACACGACTTTAGCCACTTGCTTTGGTTACTTTGACATACATTTGATGACCTAAATATTAGATAACTAGACTAAAACTGGCATGACTTTGTTGAATTAGACATAAGCTTTGGTGATTTGATGTATTTCGTGACTTGCACATGGCTTTTGGGACAAAAGTTTGATCACCCAAGTATTAGGCTTTGATGTTCTGAACGATATATGGCTTTGGCAGCTACAGCAGTATTGGTGAGAATTCAAAGAAAAGTAAGCAGTAATTTGGTTGGACTTTACTAACTTTCTTTTGACTTGAGACATGACTCAGACTCAATGTTCTGTGTCTCAACCACAAGACTGAAATGCTATTTATTTGTGTAATCTACATTCATGACCAATGCAGCAAATCAAACCCTCAAAGTGACAACTAATTCTTAACACCTGTTGTGGTTTGCTTGTTTTCCTGGAAAGACGTCCTCTTTCACCCAGAATCATTCGTTGGTCAGATAACTGTGGTGTCGTGTCTGACGGCATTGGCTCTAAAATCAAAGTTTTGGTCTGGCAGCAACTTAAAAGTGGAGTCAGCAATTCTAGAGAATGCTTGATGTCAAAATCACTTTTTGTCAAAATCAGTGAATATAACATGAGCTACATGTCCGTACTGTGTGTGCGCTGGAAAAAAAAATCCAGTGTTAATACACAGCCTAGGCTCTGTAAAGGGACATGGGTGGGCCCCTTTGTTTTTCAAATATTCTCCAGAATCGCTGACTCCACCTTCAACTGCTGAGAGCCGCAGAGGAAAGTAGTTGATTTGTCTCCACTATAAGATAGAGAAACTGTTCTGTGAAAACAACACTTAATCACAACTGGGTATGTTAAGGGCAAACCAGCTCAAAGAATACAGAAGACTATGGACATGAAGACAGAGTAAGTTAGAGTGGTGCAGTACAGTACACTCTGTGAGGTGGTGTGCTATAATCCGCTGCATTATAACACTGAGAAACACCAGACAGAGAGAGGTGGAAAGGTTATACTGCAAGCCATTTTCTTTTATAAAAAACAGATCCAGAGATATAATGTCAGTACTGAAGGACTAACAATATAAAGCTGCCTGCTTCATTCTTCTATTTCTCTTTTGATCTGAAGTTGTCAAGTGAATGTCATGATCCACAGGCTGGTAGAATAACAGCAACAAAAATATATTTATGTAAGAATTATGCAGCTGTCAAGTTTAAGGTCCAGGTCTGACTGCATTTGTTTGCATTTTATTTTTGCATTTGACTTTTTTTTGTGGGGCGACCGTGGCTCAGGTGGTTAAGCTGGTTGGCCAATGATCCTAGGGTTGGCGGTTCGATCCCAGCCCGGCCACTTGTGTCATGGTCGTTGTGTCCCTGGGCAAGACACTTCACCCACCTTGCCTCGTGTGAATGTGTATGACTGCTGTATGTTTGAGGTGGTGGTCGGAGGGGCCGATGGCGCTGAATGGCAGCCTCGCTTCTGTCAGTCTGCCCCAGGGCAGCTGTGGCTACTATGGTAGTTTACCACCACCGGTATGACTGTGTGTGAATGAATGGAACCTGGAACCCTGTAAGCGCTTTGAGTCACATAGAAATAAAGCGCTATATAAATCCAATCCATTATTATTATTATTATTTGTTTGCATTTTATTTTTGCATTTGACTTTTTTTTAAATGTGTGTATGAAAGTAAATATCACCAAAGCCTGGAGATGTGACTTTAGATAAAAAGCTTCACAGCATCTGTAAAGTACATATTGCGATTTCTTCTAAAATTTTATATCAATGCTTGCATCATTTTTAATAAACCTGTAATCAATGACGAATGGATCTTGCTTTCTTTTGAAATAATGTATAATAATGTGATAATTTTTGTACAGTTTTGGGCTGGACATATAGAGCTGAGTTGAATACTAAAGGGCAAGATATTTTTATCCCGACTAGGTGGTGACCAAAGCAGAGCTTAAGCGAAAGTAATTATATTACTTGCTTTTATCGGGCAGTTAAAGCTAATGTTGCTGTATTTTGTCTGTTTGCTAAGGTGCTAACACAAAAAAAATTAAGAGAAACTGCAGAAAAACTTACGTATATCTATATATATTGCTGTCTTGTCAGCTATGAGGAGTGAGCTGGAAATATCAATAGTCTGTTAAATAAGAGCTCCTCTCAGTCTCATGTCCTCTGGGGCTGAGACATGAAGCTTTCACTCCTACTGGGACTATGGCATCTCCAGCCAAATCTCAGGATGCAGACACACACACACTGCTGCCATCCAAATCCTGCTTAATACCAGGACATGACAGGCTAGTGGAGAGGGAGAGTGGATTGAGACAGAAAGGAGGAGGGAGAGGCAACACACATACACACACACACACACACACACACACACACACACACACACACACACACACTCTGAGCCTTTTGGCACGACACCTGAACATTTCCCTTAACATCAGACAGTTCTGCAGACAAAGATGCAAGTACCACAACTGCAACACAACATCTATCTGAGGTCACTATTTGAAGACCTACGTAAAAAAAAACATTTAAGAGTCACAACCAGGGAACGTTTTGTTAGACTTTCTGTGACAGATGGGCAGTTGATTAAATAGTTTTTGACATAACTGTTCCTATCCAGAATGCAACATGTGTGAGGCTGGAACCAGAGAATGTTTGTAATTTTAAAAAAAGAAAAAATTAAAATGCAATGATCAATTTAAGGATTAATTGACTACTCATTTGTGGCTCAATGTCTTTACCCATTGAGAAAATATTTGCATAAATTCACTAAGTAGTTGTATTTGCCTCCACACTGGTGTGCCAATGTGAGCACAACAACACCAAAATGTTAATTTGCAGATGACGCTCTTCTCTTTCTCTGTTTGGATTCTCTTCATTGTTTACTCCAAACAAAAAAATAGTCCATGACCTCATGGATCCATACTAATTAATTCAAGAAAAAGTTTGAACTATTGAAAATTGATAATTTGCTAATCCCAGGGTTCACATCATATAAGAATTAGCGCTTGTTATTATCTTCTCTTGTTGCATTAATATAAGAAAGAGTTTAAAATCCATCATAAACTTGTGTTTCTGGTGAAATGTTTTGACCAAAGATGAACTACCTGCAGCTGAATTCACCTAGAGGGAAATACAGGGCCTTCAAAGGCTCAAAACCATATAATCTACCATCAAACACCATCGCAGCACAAATACACACACACACACCAAACACGTACTGCTGCAGATGTAAGAATCCAGGTGCTTTTTAAATTGCATGTGCGTGTATGTGACTGTACACACATATACACCAAAGTTTAAAATCAATCACACAGGAATACCATTTCATCCATGCTTCTGTGTTTTCGTCCACCTGAGGCCCTAAAAAATAAAAGTAGTGAGCAATTATTCCCTGTTCCAGTGCACTATTTAGTCTCCAGGGACAGAGAATTATCTCCCTGCAGGCACAATATAACAGGAACGGACACAAGATTTTGATCTTGTATTCCCGGCTTTGTTCCACGCTCTGTAAGATACGTTCAGCATGAAATCACATATCAACGTCTAGGGAACAGTTCTATACTTCAATGAAAAATGAAAAACAAAATGTAATTTGCAGTGTTAATGGGTGATTTGCCAGTTTCATCTTGTCTCTTATCCTCAAATAACAGTATCTGATCTACACTGAATTCCTGCAGTTTATCTATTGCATTTTTTTATAGAGCAGAGACAGGCAGACATCAGCTGTTTGAATGGCAAAAACTAATCAGAGCCATGTTTCCCCTTCAAGAGACAGCGCAAGTTAAATCATGCAGATTCGCTCTCATCAACAAACTGCAGGGCAAACTGGCACTTGTCTGTCCCACATAACAAACCTAACAAACTCTGAACTCTGTGTGCACACTGCTCATTTATTCAGCAAAATGTGTTTTGTAGAAACATAATTGGTGCCTGGATAAACAACGAGAAAGTTGGTCTACTGCTTTTAAAATGCACAAAGCAGTAGCGATGGTCCGATTGACCGTATACATGGCAGAGTAGCTCGGCTTCCAATCCTGTTATCTCGAGTTTGAAAAATACATTTTAGTATGATTAAATTCAGACTAATTTAAAAATCCGGTTTCAGTTAGATTAACGGAACAAATTGATTTTCTCTAATGTCATGTAAAAATACTGTGTTATTGAACATTTTATTTCTCCTCTGTCTTATGCGTCCACATTGAAGTGAGTATTCACTGTCTTCATTATTGAATTAAGATAAAGTGATTAACTTGTGTAACTTATTGAGGAACATGATGACACTTGGTCAAGTTTTTTTTTAGAAATGTGTCCTTCATGAACGTAATTTGTAGAAAAACAGGCTTGGCTTGCATTTGACATGAGGAAAAATATATGAATTGAATTTGGAAATGAGGAATAATGTCAAAACTATGATAAACAAAACTCAGTCAAAACTTAATTGTTTTGAGGTCAATCTGTTGTCCTGGAGCATCTGCACATTACATGAGCTGATTTTTCCTGCCCAAAACACTACAAGTGTCTGCATTCAGTTAAGAATCTGCAGGGTTTTTTCATGTGTGAAAATGAGGCAAACTGTCTCCTCATAATGATATTGTGGACTGATTTAGTGGAGTCAGACAAAACATAAGCGCACTGGCTGGACTAGAGCCATTACTCAGAGGAGGATCGTTGACTCGTAATGGACAACTCTCCAAGTCAAGCTGTGCTCAGCTGCATGTGTGCCAACACGCCTATAGGATGAGATTGGATTGGATTGGATGAGGAGAGACAGACGGAGAAAGAGTGAGAGAAGGTTTATGATACTGAAGTTCACTTAGAAATTAGTAAAAGTACTTTTAATCTATTTGGCTTTATCCATGTGTCAGACTAAAGGAAAGCATTAATCAAAATAGTTTATACTCAAAAGGGATTCAAAAGCAGCTCAAGTTGCTCTGAAAAGAATGATCTGTAACGTCATACGATGCAAAATCACTGAATCTGAGCCAGAGAATGTGCTGTTCTGCCTCTTCACACAGCAGGAGATTGCCTGTGTGGGACGCATTCACATAGGTTAGAAATAGTCGCATCAAATTTAATATTTTCTTCTATTCTAATCCAAGTCCATGTTGTCGCTGATACAGAGCTAACAGAACAGCTCTGCTCAGTGTCTCTCTCCCGATCCTGGCTGGAGGAATTAATCATTTTGATAGTATTACCACATGTGGAGAGAGAGAGAGAGAAATGTGGAAAATGAGAGAGACTTTTGAGGCACAAAGAAAAGGAGGGCAGACAGAAGCATAGCAAAACTGAACTACTGCACACTCTCCTTTTAAACGGCTGCCTCCCTCTTCTCACTGTAACCCACATAACTGATCCAAACGCTACACCATGCATGCTACATCAACCTCCAGTGAATGATAAGAGCACTGGCAGCTTCTGCAGGAGCAAAAATAATAATTCTATTCCATATTTAGGCGTCGACGTAGAAGGCACTGTTTATTTTTAGCACAAAATAAAGTTAATTTCTCTGCTTGTGTTCAATGCTCTGTTCTGATCATTTCATAATTTGTGTCTTATTACATTTAAGATGTGGCGATTTCTAAATCATAATGCACTTTGTAAGCTAAGGAGATTATGAGTTGCTCTTATGGCATTTGCACATGTCCCCCTGCCGACACGATCCATAAGTCTTGCTCTGCTTAGATTCACCTGACAAGCACGTCTTCTAATCTAGTGAATATTGACGATTGTCTGTCAGAAACAATGATGAACCTTGGAGGTTAGCGAGGATAGTTACGTGACCAACAAGTCCTTTAAATTAAATGACAAAATAAATTAATTGACCATACTCTTGGTAACAAAATTACAGAAGCTCAGAGACAACATCAGTCCACTTCTTCTAATGGCTCGTTCTGCAACCGTCGCATTTTTTCAATGCAGACACACAGACGAAGTAAAAACAATTCGAAAGAACAGTGTACAATTCCATTTTTCTTTTTTTTTAATTGTTTTACATATTGAGTGGGTTCACTATTCTACCATTCATAAACCTTAAAGGGTTTCAAGGATCTGCGAGAACCTAGAATTAGACTTTTTGGGCGTTATCTTCATGTCAATCTCCCTTCTACACTTTGATATTTGTTAGAAATGTTTGTCTAAACCATTCGGATCCATCTTCCATTGCCAACCCGTTGTGTATCGGGAGCAGATTTCCTAACTATCAGACCAGTAGTAGATTAGATACCTTAGTCCGGATCAAAAAATGTCACGGTAAAGCCTCTAACAAATTATTATGGCCAGAAAATACTTGAATCCATGAAAGAAATCAGGGTTGGCTTAAAATACAGAGAGGGAGCACTAGATGAGCTCATACTGTTCACGGTTACATCACAATATATTTGTCTCCTTTCCGGTCTCCCACTCACCAGGCACTAGTGTGTCAGACGGTACATTGGACTGAATCATGCCTTGGAATAACAACCTCCTGTCACATCTTCCCACTAAACCCAAATTAGAGCTGCCTCGAGTCCACCACAACTGATGCCAAAAAGGGGGATTTAAAATACTACGAATTGGAGTGAATTATACTCACAATCAAGCCCTCGCTTCTCTTTCTGTTTCCTCGCCGAAACCAAAAATCAATTTAACACAGCCATTATAGTCGGTCCTATTTTCATCCCCGCATTCAAACTCTGCTTCTGCTTTCAATTCTTCACTATAATTGCCTGCTAAACTGATCAAATAGGAAATATACTATAAGTCTGCTTTTCTGTAAAAGAAAAACTCTACATTAAAGAGTCAGCACCTCTGCAGCGCCTGTAAGCCTCGCTCCATCCCATAAAGCACTTGATATCTTCCTTAAATCCCTAAACCCGGGCCGTCATCCAGCAAACATATGTCATAAGGAGACAGATAGAGGTCTTAGCAGAAGTGAACGTTTCAGTGGTGTGGGGGATGGCTGCAGCACGGATACGGGTTTATTTCAGCGGATTATAGCACATGTCCACCTGGAATTAATTTATAGACACGTCCAATGCATGGGGGGAGGATGCTAAAAAAACGGATATTGTGGGAGGGAAGAGAGACAGAGAGACAGAGAGAGAGAGGTGAAAAATAGAGCAAACTGAAATTATGGTGGACAATGAAGATGGATAATGATAAAGAGAGAAGTAGAGAAAGAAGGAGTTTAGTGGAGTCCATTATCCATCCAGGGGGCTTTTCTATGCCCAGCAGGGCAGAGACACAGGAAGCTTCACAGAGCCTCAGACGCCCATCCCCATATGTCAGACCTGACAGATCGATGGAGAGGGCGACAAAACACTTCATCCATCATCGTTGGCTTTTCAAATAAAAGCCTGACACCAGGACCTGTAACTTGTGAAAAGCTTTGTTTTTCATTATTACCTCTACTGCTTCAGGTGTCATTCTGTATAGAAACAGCTACAGAATAAGCCCCAATGTGAACGTAAAACAGGATGTCTGAAGTCTGAGTCATGAGGCGTGCTTGAGTAATCATTTGCCATGCTCCGTTATAGCTCTGTGACGCCATAGGAAGAGGCCACTTCACTTGGAAGGAGGCTGAAAATAAAATATGGAAAGCTTTCACCTGCATCTCCACAAATACTATTTAGTGACTAATCATCAAAACAGCCTTTCTCATAACAGTCTGTGACCAGCAGTTATTAGGTAATCAATACATGGTTTTAAAAAACATCCCAACAGTGTCTGCAGGCAGTAGTTTTAGTTTACAGCTGATATTTGTGAGTGTGCCTTCACCAAATCAAACCAGTCAAGTGTGAAACTTAAGACACTTGAATCAGTATGTTAGGACAGAGAGGAATCATGGCTCTGAGCTATAAACGTCTGACTGTAAATGGCTCTAGACAAAGACTAGTCGACTGCAGGCTGTCGCCTGAGATTTAAATGCAGAACGGCAGCCTCCCACCTACCAGTGTCACGCTGGATTATTCTTTGTGGTTTCTGTAGTGACAGTACAATGTGGATGGATTTCAATTGACAATGTAACACCTGCTGCCTGGTGAAGCTCGAAATACATGGCACATATTGAGAAAAAGATGTAGATATTATCAAAACCAATATTTTTATTTCATATATCAGATGATATACCAGTTATTATCAGATCACGTAATTTTGTCTGCTCATTGGAATGAGGTAGCTCACTGATTACAGAAACAGAAAAAAAACATTAAATCCAGTCTAATTTAATTAAAATTGACTTAAAGGTGCAGGGTGTAATATGACATCATCAAGTGGTACAATTCTAGATCACAACAGTTTGTCTCTATGGCTCCCGTTCAGAGAAGCAACAGAAATTCTTTAAGAACATTCCAGCTGGTAGTTCTGATGGACACAGTGTGACCAACTGTTCCATTCTGTGCTTCTGTAGAACTGATGACATTCCAACTATGACGCTTCCAAAATGGCGGCGCCCATGCCTTGGTCCATGGTATGGAGAAATACGGAGATATAGGAGACCCTTTCTATGGGGAAAAAAAAAAAAATTCTAAAAAGAAAATTCAGCTGTTATGCACTAAATTAGACGTACTTATGGATATTATAATTATTTTCTACCAAGTCTGATATGAAAAAAATCCCAAAATTCTACACACAGCAGGTTTAAGGGTGCAGTGGGTCAAAGCTTATTAATTACTCTCTTAATAAATGAGTTAACTAACATATTCTTATAAGTTGTTTATTGTGAGCAAATTGTGCAATGCAAATGGGTTGTAATCAACTCACATACCAGCTATGTGTTTTTTTTTTAGTCTGTGGGAGGGAGAGAGCAATAGAAGCAAGATGCAAAGGTAAGTCTCAAGCTTTAAAAAAAATCACTTTCCCAGCATTATCCTTTACTACTTTCCATGTAAAACAAGCCACGATACACCAAATATATATGAAATGCTGCCCATTCTGAGTCAGGCATTATTGCTGAAGCTAAAGTGGGATCAGATGGAGAGAAACGTTCCGGAAAGGAAACTGCGCTGTAGTAATTGTTAACACAGGGAATAGGCAGTAAGCGCTCTGCTCTTCCAGGAAGGAGACGTTCAGAGTGCAATACAGTAGGTGGACAGTGTGTGTGTGTGTGTGTGTGTGTGTGTGTGTGTGTGTGTGTGTGTGTGTGTGTGTGTGTGTGTGTGTGTGTGTGTGTGTGTGTGTGTGTGTGTGTGTGTGTGTGTGTGTGTGTGTGTGTGTGTGTGTGTGTGTGTGTGTGTATTTGCATGTGGCATAAGCACTGGTAAATACGCCCATGTAAGGCCAGTTCAGTTCTCTGCCTTTTCTCTGATTAGGCATACAGCAGCAATTTGTGGTCAAGGCCCTTGAACGAGAGCTGATGGAGAGAGAGAGATAACCTCATCATTACAGAGAGAGACGGAGAGAGAGAGATAGATGGTGAGTCTCTACAATCCAGACCAGGTTGAAACGCTGCTTATATCAGTCCTCATTTATCAAACTGAAGAAGCTGGAACGAGTTCTAGCCTTTTTACAGCCTAAGTCTTAGCTAAGTAGTTTAAGCCATCATTCATACTGATACAGTAATCACCCATAATCCCCATATTCTCCGTAGATACACTCATCAAGGGTCTAAGTAAGCACAGAGGATGTGGAATGCTTTAAAGATTGTATAGCCTTCTGAAGTGGATTCTTATTTGTGATATTGGGCTGTATAAACTGACTTGACCAGACTCTGCACTTAGGGCATCACACTATAAGCACATTAATAATATAAATAATAGTATAGCAACTATTTTACAAGAAATGCAACTCAATTTACTTAACAGTGATAAAAGTACATACTTAACCAGCTTTAAATTAATATAGACATAAAAAAAGATCAACTAAATAGAAAGGCATTTAACATCTACATGCTCCCACTAGCTCAGATTATGAATAAGAACAAATTATGCTACCATAATTATGCAGACGACACACAAATTTACATAACCATATCACCAGGAGACTACAGTCCGATACAGGCACTGAGTAAGTGCATTGAACAAATCAATGATTGGATGTGCCAAAATTTCCTTCAATTAAACAACGATAAAACTGAAGTAATTGTCTTTGGTGCCAAAGATGAACAATGAAAAGTCAGCGCACAGCTTACATCCATTATGTTAGAAACCACACCCAAGCCAGAAATCTTGGTGTTGTTATAGACTCCGACTTGAATTTCAAGAAACACATAAAATCAATTATTAAATCAGCCTACTACCACCTAAAAAACATATCAAGAATTAAAGGGCTTATGTCTCAGCAAGATTTAGAAAAACTTGTCCATGCATTTATCTTTAGTAGACTTGACTACTGTAACAGTGTCCTTGCTGGCCTTCCAAAAAAATCTATCAGACAGCTTCAGCTAATTCAGAACGCTGCTGCTCGAGTCCTCACTAGGACCAAAAAAGTAGATCACATTACCCCAGTTCTGAGGTCTTTACACTGGCTTCCAGTCAATCAAAGAATTGATTTCAAAATACTGATGTTGGTTTATAAAGCACTAAATGGTTTAGGGCCAAAATACATTACTGATATGCTAGTCTGGCTTGACCACTCCCGCCAGCGTCTATTAAGCGCTGGCGTCGGCAAACAACGCTACGCCTCCATTGGCTGCTTCCCGGGGTTAGCCCCGCCGTAGATGATTGTGATTGGTTTAAATAAATAAAAACAGGCCAGCCCAGTTTCCCCCCGAATAGACGGCTCTAAACGGAGTGCTTCCAGACCATACTACTTGCTGTAGTTTGGTCTGGCTTTGCGAGACTACTGATATGCTGATACGTTATGAACCGTCCAGAGCCCTTAGGTCGTCTGGAACAGGTCTACTTACAGTCCTTAGAGTTAGGACTAAACAAGGAGAAGCAGCTTTTAGTTATTATGCACCAAATCTCCCAGAGAACTTGAGGTCTGCTGCAACTCTCAGTTCTTTTAAATCGAGTCTGAAGACTTTTTTGTTTCCATTTTAACCTGCAATTTTCATTTTATTTGCTTTTTTGCTTCTTTTATTCGCTTTTAAATGTTTTATAATGTGTTTTATGTTTTCTTATCTTGCCCCTGTAAAGCACTTTGAGTGGCCTTGTGTCTGAATTGCGCTATATAAATAAACTTGCCTTGCCTAAAAGCATTAAATGTGTCGGTCGATAATAGAAAATATCCACTGTGCTTTGCTCAAATGCAGGATAGTTGTTGATGAGGGACAGCACTGTGTTACTGCTTTACCACAAATCTTCTTCTCTAACCACAGTGTTTCGACATATTAAAACCATTCATCAGCATTTCTTCCACTGAATGACACATGGAGACAATGGGCTGCACACACACTGACAGGAAAACAGCACTAATATTATTAACTGTTGTGCTGACTGGTCTGGGCCAGCGCCATCACATACATACACCTAGACGCCATTTTGAAACAGTAATGTAAACATATGAGAGGTTTATTTCAGCTCCCTCCTGTTTGTTTTTTTGGCTGCGGTTTTCATTCATTAGAAATCGTTTGTCATTCGCAGACAAAAGCCAAAACACATGTGGAATAAATAACGAATGCAGGCTGGTGGGGAGAGGCTCGACAGCTGGGTCTGTTCCCCTGCTACCAAACACTGATTTAAGAGTTCAAACATATTCGCTCAGGCCACTTAGCAGCCAACAGCTGGGATAGCTCCACACTGTAGGTCAGGGCAGGTCAGACGCCATGACACACACACACACACACACACACACACACACACACACACACACACACACACACACACACACACACACACACACAGCTGTACAATGTGATGTCATGATTTTACTGAATTTACAAAGAAGTAAAGAAAAAAACTTTTTCCAGGAAGGTTGTGTACAACAAACATAAATACGGCGGTCACTTTTGGGAAACATCTGATAAGGATTGTCTGAAAATAGAAAAACATGGCAGGTAAATAAATCTTACCTAAGTATGTTCTATTTAAAAGGTAAATCAGGAAACATAAACAACATAAGTACAACAATGTCAACAGTTGGAAAATTACGTTTGGATCTCTGGGATTTCTTTGGTGCAGTAACTGGGACAAATTTGAAGCAAGGTGGACTGACCCATTGCATTTATGTCTATTAGTGCATCTACATATGGTGGCACCAGAGTTTGAGATTGTTTTTGCCTTGTAATAAAATCACAGAGGTGCCCAAATCACCCAGCCAACATCAGATTGATTTTGGTAGGAGTCTAAGTTGAAATAAATATGAGGACTCACTATTTTATGGTTTTGGTCAACCCTTTGCATAAGAAAAAAGTCAAACCAAGTCTCTCCCATGTCCGTGCAGACAGTTAATATTACAGTACGGCTTTACTGTAAACCCTCTGACTTCCCTGTCAACCCCCAGCGCAGGTAAAACATCTCAAATTACTATTAAACTAAACCAGCTCTGTGTGGCTATAGACTAGGACTGATGGGGGCAGATTATATTTCTCATATACTGTGCATACATACAGACAATAAATTCCTCACACTGTATGTATTTCAGCTTCTGGCCAGAGTTTCAGACAGATTGTGCAACGGGTTTTTGTCTTCCAGTCAAAAGAAATCTCACAGGACACGAAACTGAACATCACAACGATCAAGTGTTTGAGCCAGACCAGAGAAATCCCAGGCTAATCTTCACAGCCAGGGGGCGAATCGCTTTTGGAAGACAGTCAGTGCGAGCCTGGCAGAGACATTTGGCTTTTAAACCCCCCGCTCCACCCCAAAACTAAATCCACTGGCCCCCTGAAATCCTCAACAAAGACTACTAGTGGATTAATAGACTTTCAATTCATATATAGTTAGTACGTTAAAAACTGCAATATGTCATGTTAATGTTATTTATATAGCACCAATATCAATAACAATTTGCCTCAGGGGGTTTCATAGCTAATGAAAGAATTCTAAGGTAAACGGTTCATGCTAAAGCAACACTGGAGTTTTGATAAGGATTCCTCAATGGGAAATTGTGCAGATGGTGAATAACTGAATCAGAACATTGATGCATTTTAAAATACACAAACACACACACACAAAGAAAATCACTAAGTCCTATTGGGCCTCCTTAGTATTTACACACACCAGTAGCTAAAGAGACCCAATGACCTTTTTATCTATAGTTTCAGTTTCTAGCCCTTCCCAAATCCTCACCAGCTCCCTCTACAGTAATCTCCCATCCCCCATCTGCTTCTGTCTGCAAGTCTGCTTTTATTAATGTATTTATATATTTGGGGTCTGCATTAAATTAGGGTAAAGTCACTGACAAGGCTCTTAAAACAAATATCAATTTAAACACCACGTAAAGTTCACACACAAGCATAACAAATGGAAAAGTTTTTATACAAAGATGCTAAAATAAAGTAACCATGCAAGCAAAGGATTAGAAGCAACTGTGACATTTTTAGCAGTAAATTTATGCCACTGAAATATTTCATTTGAAAACCATCTAAAATATCATGGTTAGGATTGGATTCCTCTTTGAAATGTCCAAAAGAAACTTAAAGGCCTACTTCACCGGTTGGAATACGAAGGTGTATTGAACTCGGAGATCCTATTTAGTATAAATGTGCAAAAAAAAAATTAAATCGGATCATCTTAGCCTGAGAAAAGGCAGAAAGAGTGTTTTATGGTCTCACTGTCTAACCCTAAAATGTCCTTCTTGTGACATCACAGAAAGGGTTAGGATTAACAGGACAGCTGGGCCAAGGGAAGACTAAGGGAAGACTGAGGGAAGAAAAACCTCATTCATTATATTATAATAGTTATTTTATAATGATAGAACGCTGGTTCCGTATGGGTGGAGTATTCCTTTAAGAAAGCTATATGTAAGTTGCTGGAATCAAAATGGTCATTTTCAGATTTAGATGAAAAATTCAAATGTGAACAACTGGACAAGGATCCGATAAATAAATAAATGTATCAATCAGTGAGAACTGTGTACTCTTGCTACAGGGAAGCAAGTTTAGACTTGAATTTTTCTACCAAAATGTGTGAGCTGAACGGGGGAAAGGAAGCTTTTTACATGACCAAATTGGGATTAAAATTGTGAAGAAATCCAAAATAAGATAACTCAGTTGTTTCAACATTAAGTTTTAAATTGCACCAGGTATCTAGTTTCTGAGATTCAAATTATCATCGCCTTTTTTTTGCTTTCATAGGGAAAGAACCAATTATAAATCTCCTTTGAGTCTTTGGACATTACAGATGCAGTGTCATTGTTTTTGTTTGTCCTCGGGTGGACGTCAGATTCTGACAGGACAAAACAATGCTGACCTCAGCAGCTGTTCACTTGCCAACACACACACACACACACACACACACACACACACACACACACACACACACACACACACACACACACACACACACACACACACACATTACATAATGACATTGTCATCTTAGCCGCACATAAGCTCTCACACAAAATACACAAAACATTTAAACACACAGAAATAAGAGTGATGTTGTCCCTCTCCCTCTCTCTCTCTCTCTCTCTCTCTCTCTCCCCCCTCTCACAGTCCCAGGCAGTGTCGTGGTGACTCAGCGGTCCACAGAGGACAAACACTGGCCTCTGTCCCACAGTCCGTTGTTTACACACGCACAGACACAGGGATGAACTGTGTGTTTCAACAGCTTTACTGCGTGGAGGATCAGTTTGAAGGGAACATGACTCTTTTTTTTGTTGTTGTTGACAGGGATAGAGAGAGGGAGTAACAACAAAAGGTTTACAAAAATATAGATTTATTTTTCAGTTAGCTCGCTGAAAGGGCAGCAATAAAAGGAGGGGTGTGGACAAATGTACTTTAAAATAATAATATATACGCGATATAAATAATAATAGTTATATATATATAATAATAAAATAAGAAGTCTCAAATCAAGTGACGAAAGAGGCAAAGAGGTAAATCTGCAACCTGCGAATCACATATACATGATAAATAATTGAAAAAAGACAACTTTTCAAACAAACATCATGTGGTGCATGATAGCAAGAAATTTGGGAGTTGACCTTTGGTGCCAAAAGTTGTTTTGTCAATGTCAACCTCTTCAAACACTGTAGAGATTGCAGAGGTTAACATCCCTAAATACAGTTACAGTTTAAAGTCCACTCTGTTCAAAGGTTAACTGGTTTAAAACACCATTACATTAGTTCAGAAGAAAGAGAGAGAGCCCAGGCCACAAGGTCTTAAGACTAAGCTACATTGACTTCCAATCACAATCCAGTTAGAACTCAGACTGGCAGCATCGGCTTCAGGTCTGATTCAATAGAACAACAGACAAAGTGCATTTAAGTTCAATAAATCAAAACTGCCACAAGCGTTTGAAATAGGACAAGGTGGGCTTCAGTTAAAATCCTACTGTTGTCGGATAGCAGCATGCTATCATGGCCAGGTTTCTTCTGAGAAAATGCCAGAAAACAAAGGTGGGTGGCCAAATGAGTATAAGGTTTTTCATTTGCTTAGTTAGCTAGCCCAGCAATCACTGTCTCAAAGAAAATTTACTTTCCGCGTTATCAGCTAACAGGAACGCTGAATATCAACGTAATAGAGTCATATCTGCATTCAAGTGGCTGAAAAGCGATGATACATTTTTTTCTACTGGCTCCATTTTACTGTCATTGTGATTGCATTATCAGTGTGTACGTGAATGTAAAGTAGGCAGTCAGTCCATGACACCAGAAGACACGGCTGCCCACATGTTGGCAGTATAAAAGCAGCTACAGCTACGCTTTTGTCTGCTTTTGACTGCGAGGAAAACAGAAAAAGATCAACTCCCGAGGATCCAAACACAGGCACACACACACACAGAGAGAGAGCATGCTCTTTTCCAGCTTGTTTCAGTCGTTTATTCACAGACAACCTTGAGTCCGTCAAACATCAAGGCTTGTGTTACCACTACTCTTACAATGGACTTGTAGGCTGATACACACACACACACACACACACACACACACTTTGAAATCATTAACACTATGTGAAAAAAAACCCTTCTGTAATTACAGCAATTTCTTCACCTCACACTCATCCGTCTATTTTCTCTTTTCACACTGTGAACTGTCAGGGCTGTGTATGAATCAGCTCAGAGACACATGTTGTAGAGCCTTCTCCAAATGATGATATGCATATGATCATTTTTGAGATAGCTCTACAATACATGATTGGCATTCATCTCTGCTTGTGATTTTCACGAAGGGAAAATAAATGTTTTAACTGGGGACAGAAAAGACTATAGGCTTCATAATCAAACATGGCTTAAATCATCTGCAACACCTTTTTTTTCGAAAATGCTGTCAAGTCTTTAAAGTCAGGTCAGTTAATAATCCAAACACTGGTCAGTACAGCCTGTGTATGATTTGCCACATCTGGTGTTTAAATCAGATGCATCAGGTGATTTAACTTAGATGTAGAAGCTAAATTATATATTTTTCTGTATCACTACTCATACGTTTGACTGAAGTCTGTAAGTGAGTACTATACTATGTGTGTGTGTGTGTGTGTGTGTGTGTGTGTGTGTGTGTGTGTGTGTGTGTGTGTGTGTGTGTGTGTGTGTGTGTGTGTGTGTGTGTGTGTGTGTGTGTGTGTAAGTCAGTGTGTGTCATCGTGTGTGTACCCTGTACACTTGGCAGATGTCTCAATTAATTTGAACAGCCTGTCTAAAATCAGGCTCGGACTGTGATTCATTTTCTCACTGGGTGCTCTCCTCTCCTCGTGCTACTTTATAATGATCCACAGAGGGGAATAGTGTAGTTTGGATGAATTATGAATAGGAAAACAATATGTCTATTTTTTCCTGCAGCAACATTATTATTGTACGTGCAAAATGCCCAAAAAATAATATATATTTTTTTGAATAATCACTTCTTCTGAAAAATGACAATACATTCTACAAACTGCACCTTTACATGTGCTCTATGTGTGAAAGCGAAGAAGCTAAAAATAACTGCTGACTGACTTCTCTTTTCTGGCCAATTTCATCTCCCTCCTCATCTTCTCTCCTTACCGTTATGGAACTGCGAAGCGCAGAGTCCAAATGATTCACAGAGAGGGGGGGAATCAGCAAAAGCTTGGAGGTTACAGACTGCAGGCTCCCTCTTGTATCACAGCGCTCCCTCGCTACACACACTCAAACCCTTTGACAGCAGCAGCAAAACGACACTCCAGTTTTTCATTTCACTTCAACTGACTCAACTGTTTTACAAAGCCGACTAAGCTCTGTTCAATTAACAAAAACGTTGGCTTCTTGGCTCAACGCTTCTGTTTTTTCCTGGTTGACTCACATTCACATCGATCGACCCCCGTGCTGAAATATGAGAAATAATAAGTACCCTTTTCTCTCCCTAAGCTCCAGAGTGTGTGGCACATTCCTTTCAACAGATTGGCTTATCTTCGGTTTGTGATACCACTGATATCTCCCTTCTGACATTAATTTTCATATTTCATTTTCATTTCATTTAACTTTTATTTATCCTCGAGAGACCAATTGAGGGGTGACCCTCATTTTATGAAACCTCCCCTTGCCCTGTCACGGGCAGCATAACGTCATCATGATAACGCTGAAATGAATGATCTAATAGCAGTTAACAAAAATTTGAGGATTTTCTTCCTTATGTTTATTTCTTTTTTTAACATATTTTTAAACTAAATATCATATATATTACAGTCCAAAACACAATCAAATGCAGATGTCATTTTGGATTCTACTTCTTTATCTGATTTTTTTTTAGGTTTATCAGTTTAGGTTTAAGGTTTGCAATCACCATGTTCACAATAAGGCCCGGGGACTGCAACGTTTTTGAACACTGTAGGCATTATAGAGTGAATCACAGCTGGTGGCAGTCACATGGCAGTGGACCAGCAAACATGGATTTAAACAAGCTTTTTGAAACATGCCTTTTGGAAAGGTCTTATAAAAGTGAAGTTCTATTTGTCCTGTTTGTAAGGCCTCATTTGAACATAATTCATTTTGTTAAGGCAGCAATCCAATGAGAACAGAGGTAAAGTGAAAAACATCAAAGGAGCGTTTGGACTCAGTGAGGAGTACAGGGACGTACCAGGGGAAGAAGAAACACTGATACTGACCTTCAGTTTCACCCACACAAGAGCCCAATTCAGTTCCATAAATCTTATCGTCATCTCCCTGGAGCAGAAGCCCTTTGAAAACATCCAAATAAATTCACCGCTGACATCAGAGCCAAGTGTAATCGCATTGGAGACCCTCCCTGGTTATTTCCAGATGTAAGCCTGATATGTGAAAAGTTTCAAAATTAAAAAAGGAACAAGCTATGGATGAATTCTCGGTCCAGTCTGCAGCACCAGACACCATCTGTATAGGTTAACCTCACTGGTATATCTGTACAGAGCTCCATATTGAACAATACACACAGATATCCTCTGTTATTTGTTTTCACCAAGTCCACCTAGGGCAAGTTATTTTGGACACCGGGCACTGAATCCATAACCTCAGCTAGCAAGATTCCGGGGTCAAAGACACCCCCCCCCCCCCCCCCTGCTCTAAACAGCAGCAGAATCTTAAGGTCGTTACACGATCGAACAAGCAGACCAGTTTTTTCTGGGTCTCTGTGAGATTTTTTAAAAGTAAGAATAATGATTTTCTGAAGGGAAATCTTACTCCCGCCGGTACGTACGTATATGCCCATACAGATAATGTTGGACTTATTGTCCCGGTTTTCAATCGAGGTAAAAGGAGTTTACATTCAAACTGAACAAAACAATGTCTCTATCCAGATACAGTGTTTCAGTCCTCATAATGTAAAACAATATGTCACAAATTGTGCATCATAGCCCTTCTTCCAGACTCATCTTACACCATCAATGCTAATTTACAGATCGGTGTGGCTACTGGTTTCAATAAGACATACTGATCATTTCGATTCTGTCTGTACTGTAATGTTTTACTTTATCTTACAAGTGTCTGCTGAAGAAAAATATCATAATAAGTATTTAAAGGGACAGTGTGTAGGGACTGGGAGTTGGCGTTTTTCAGAACAAACTTGTTGGAAACCGAATATACTATTCATAAGTGTGTTTAAATTGAGTGTATTATCACTTGAAAATAGAAGTTGTTTTTATATCCTTATAACAAGTGTTTTGATCTACATTGTCCTTGAAGACCACCATAGCTTCTGTACATTCTCCTTTAAGTGTCCGAGTATCCCTGTAGGGCCTGAGGCTTGTCTGGTTTTGATTTGCTGGTTTCATTGGCTGGATTTCAGCATATTGTCCCCCTCCTCATTCCTCATCATGACACTGACCCCGGCCTGACACCCGGCCTTCCCGATACACAATCTCACGTTTCTTTCAGACATTTACTGAAGGTTACATCCCCATTATTGAGCTGCATTGAGTCAACATCAGGAAGAGAAGACAGAGGAGAGGAGGTGAGGGTGAGAGAGAGAGAGAGATTGAGGGACTGTAAGAATGCAGTTGTATGCGATTGTATTCATTGAAAAAGGTATTAACCAATTAATTAATAAGTAGAACATAATTTTTTTAAATCATTTAAAAAAAGTTAACATAAAATTTTGGTCACTTTCATGTCAAAATAGGAAATAATTAGTTTGTTACAGCTTCAAAAATGTGGACACTGTAAGACCATATACGATTGGTCCTCTTGTGTAACTTAAGACAGAGAAGTTTTTAATAAATAAAAAGACTTACCCTACAGTATTATAGCCTATTCCCGATAAAATATATATTACTGCTCATGTAAAAGAAGAAGCTATAAATGTGCTGTTAAGGGTGAGTGATGAATTGCCCAGGGAGATGGTGTCTGACTTTGTTTGACAAGGCAGACATAATGAAAGTAAAAACCCTGTTTTGCATGTTGTACTACTGACCCTGTTATATATTAATCTGAGGGAGTGCAGGCAGTGCAGAGAGAAAGCTGTTAGCACACTGAGCAGAAGATAACATGTCCACCGACTGCTTTTCAAGACAGCTTGATACTAAATGGTTTTACACTAGAATACTGCAGTGGAAGTAGAGCAGAGAGACTGATGCTGTTGAAAAGGGGAAGGAGACAAATGATGAAGTGTGGATGAGACCAGTTTATAGGATTCCTCAACCTGGACAAGAGGTCAAAGGTCAAACGTGGAAACGCCTCATCAGTCTGAACAGACTTCCTGTTAGTTTCCTGAGCCGCCGAGTGCAGTGACACACCGGTGACGAGTCTGTCATCACAAATATGATTCTGATTGGAAAATGGCTTCCTGTCTGTTTTTAGTGTTCCATCCATAAAACCATTTTTTTTACCATCGTCTGGGAACTATGCATATTTTGAGTTTGAGCCTCTTTGAACAAATTACCAATGCTGCTGTTGTTTTAGCAAGAACAGTGATGTCACTGTTGTTTCTGAATGGCCTTATTCGTGTATTTCAAGGGACTGATTTGAAAAAAATTACTATTTTTGGGATGTCTGAGATATTTTCTCCTATCAAACCACACAGAGCATTTCTATGACTGCATACTGTCTGTGTTATTCAGGCAAACAAAAAGAAAAAATTAAATAAAATTCCTTTTGATGTTTTCATCATGGTTGTGGAGAGCACTGCCTTTATGGATCTCTCCAAAATCTCCCATTTCCAACTGAGATCTGATTGCTGTGAAGGTGATAGCTTATGACAGACAAGATGGCATCCTTATCAAACCATTCAGTCAGCCGTTCCTTTCACCTCTCCACTCATTTATTGAACTGTTTCCTTTATTTTATAACCAGTCTAGCAGTGGAAAAAAACATCATGAGCCAAGCTACTTAAAGTATATGGCCAGCGGCTGTTATTTTTTACAGAAGTGTTTTGTTTTTCTTTCGACCTCAACCAGCTCTTGAGGGCTACCCCGAGTGACCGACCTTGAGTCAAGACCTCTGTGTGAAAAGAGAGCTTTCCAAGGGGTAAAAAAAGACACTAGTTTAATAAAAGGGAATAGTTGATGCAAGAGCAAGGAGAAAAAAGAACCAGGTATTGTAGCATTTCAAAAAATGAACAAGCGCATCAGACCTGAAGGGCTACAATTAAAGCAAGAGTTAATTAAAAAGAGTTCGTCGACCCTCCTGCTCAGCTCCTCTTACCACCAGTTCTGGTCTTTTGTAAGCCTGGAATAAGGGACTCGTCGGGTAATGGCTTTCTGTCAAACAGCTGGAGGGGGTCACAGCGTCGTATGACAGCATCCTCCGGCCAATCAAAAGCCACAAAGCACTCAGCATTCCTCAGCATCTGCAGATTGTTTGATATTGGATAACACTGATTCGCCCGCTGCCCTTTTCACAACGTCACCTTGATTACAGGCTGACATTCTTCCTCCAGGCACTGGATGAAATAATGATGAACGAGGCTGTTGAAATCAATCTAATCTTATTGCATCTCTCGTTTCTTCCCAGCTAACGTTTTGACATTGACTGGAGCAAAAACCAGCAAAAAACAGACAGCCGCAGTCATCCGTTTAAAAGCTGATATAAGTTTACGAAGGTGGTTAGCAATATTTTCCATTGTGCCAAGACTTTATATTTTGAATATGATTAAGCACATCAGCCATACATGTTAAAGAGACTATGAGGAAACTGATGTTCATGAAACAGTCTCATTTTTCTTGTTCTGATGATTATTAATGACCTGTAAGAGCAATCAAGACAATCTGCTATTCTCTTAGCTATTAATGCTTTTACTAAGGTAACATTCCCCACAAAATGAAATGCAAGTGCTGCTAGCTGCTGATTGTCCCACCTGGAAATAAATGCTAGGCAAAGCACTAGATGAAAAGTCAGAGTTATCACAAATCATCCTCAGTGAGTCATGGATGTCTGAACAAAATTTGACGACAATCCTTCCAACATTGTTGAACGATTTTGCTCAAAATCAAAAATATTTAAATCAAACTGTCACTATAGGCAACGTGAGAGGATCTCCAAATTCAGGGGGATTCCTCTGAGGATCAAGAATGTCTTTACAATATGGCATGGCAATCCATTGTTGATATATTTCCATTCGTACCAAAGTGGTTGACCGACCAACTTTGCCATCCATAGAGCCATGCTGCTAACATAGAACACAGCATGAAAGCTCCTTCATTCTATTCTTTAAAACTTCACCCTGTTATCAGTGGATATGTTCTCATCATTTCTATTACACAAGAAGACACGGCCGGCTCATCCATCATCTGGATCCCTCCTGCTTGTTATCGCTTCAATTCTTCAGCAGTGTCTGTGCTCTCAGCCCACTCACAGCTAATGGCACACACTGCGGACAGGCCAGTAAAGGACGGATGGTGGCCATGTCCATTTCAGCTGCAGGCGACAGAGAGTGAGAGAGAACGGCAGGGCTCAACGTTTGAGTAACAAGCTGCATCGTGTTGGACAGCGAGGCCTGTTCACGGGGGAACAGCATTATGTAAGGATGCCATGTAATTAATGAAAAAAATAAATCTCTACAGCTTTACACCTTCCTGATTAATGCCACTGCTTATACAATCAGAGTAGGACACAGAAGTCCAATCTAGCACGAAATGTAGAGGTCTACGAAGAACAAGTGGAAGATGAACATCACAACTGTACATCAAAACTAAAATCAACCAAGGTCGTGTTTTTGAATTCAGTTTAGGCCAAACAAATTGGATTTTTTATTGTAATCGACTAGTCTGACAATTATTTCCTCTATTACTCGATTTGTCTTTTGTTCTTAACAATTGTGGAAACGTTCAAAGTTACCCAAACTCCTTGTTTTGTTCAACCAATAGTCCAAACCACATTAACATTAGGGGTCAGTATCATTTAAGACAAATAACCCTCACATTTGAGAAGCTAGAACTACAAACTGGTTGATTGATTGATAGACCTACTTGAACCACTGATCCCGAGGTCTAGGATCAGACTACCACCTATTATGCCTTACTCAATCTGGCACACGTAGCACATAGATGGACCGAGTCTATCATTACTAGGACAGAGGGGGTGCAGGGTGTTTTGGGGAGGTGTCCCTTGTTGTTTGGGGTCAGCCGTGTTTGGAAGTCTCTGCCTTTGTTCGAATCTCATCAAGTGTGAAAAACGGGGGCAGTCCTGAGGCCTTCTGCATCATCTCTCTGCTCCGCCACATCATCCGACAGAATAAGCAAACATTTGTACACCATTAGAGGAAGCATTAACCTCAGGGGTGAATGTGGCACCTCTCACTCACATGTTGTAGCGACCGATATAAGACAGGGTTGTGATGCCAGACGTGATTTACTCTTTTACGGTTTTAGAAAGCTTGTGGGTGGCAAAAAAGTATAATTTCCTGTCGAGATCAACAACTTCACAGGCAGTTACCAATGACGTCTTTGCACCCCTGGAGAGCTCAGTGCCAGACTGTTATGACACAAACATGCCTAGGAACAGCACTAAAAATTAGTCCAGGACTTACACTGTCAAACGCTGGATATATTTGAACTTTACAAATGTGTTAGACTGATGTCAGTGAACAAGAACAAATAACACGCAAGAAATACTTAAGCAATATGAGAGAAGGGCTTGGTATCCAACCTCAGTACTTTGGTTACTGTAGCACTGTAAAAGTACTGAACTTCATAGTCTTGTTAACTTATTCTTTGATCAAATATTGCCTCATTCAAATCCTAAATTTGATTCAGGTTAAGTTATTGAATGGCTATTTAGCCGACAGAAAATAAGTATATTCCTCAATGCTGGCACTGGTATCAAACATTTTTAAATTGAGGCATCCAAGGTCAATTTGATAAGCCTTCAAATTCGGCCTCTATTTGTTATAGAAACCCCAACATGTGGTAAAATAGCCCTCAAATGTACTTATTCAAATCCCTGTGTTTGCTATTTCACTCCTAATCCCCAATGCATCCTAAACGCACTATGTGCTCAAATCCCCAAATGTCCAACCAGTTCCGATTTTGGGATTGCAACTAACACTTTATTTCTTTATACTCGATTAAAGCCAATGTTATTAATTACTATCTAGACAGGAACATATTCAGAGATCACAGACAAAATATGGAGCCCAAAACCAAGAATCTCTCCGAAGATTACTAACTGAAAGCAGAACTGTGTTGCGTGTAGTCAAGCCAATCTGACCTCATTTGCACTAATGACCGGCAACAGATGGCACTGGTTCACATTTCATAGTTAAGATGGTGACGGGAGAGTGTTTAGCTCCAAATAACTCAAAACTGGAACTGTAATCTGAGCTTAAAACACTGCACAACCTCCAATGATTTTACAATTAGTGGTCACTCATCAGTAGGCTATTGTGTAAAGACCACTCAAAACGAATGCATTCATCTGTTTCAGTTAAATAACAGTGGTTTTAAAGCGGCTCAATCCAGTATTTAATAACCAATGTGATAATGGGAAAGGGGTCGCTAGTGATGAACCTACAGAGAATTATAAGGTTGAATCTGAAGCTCCCCTTGGCTTTACAGAGCTTTATGGAGAGTGTCAGCTCATTGTTTAGCCGTCCAGAATTCAACTTTACGGATTTGCTTCACTCTCATGGCTCTCATGGCATTGTTTTCAGAGAAATAGCTCTAAAAACCTACTGTACACTACCTCCACAGAAGCAAACAGTAGACATAAACAGTTAGAGACTCGCATGTGAACATAGTGGAGCCTTTAGCAGCTGTAGAGACAGATATTGTGACCTAACATTATCTGTGTATTAGAATGAATCTTCTTAAAAAAAAGGAAAAAAAAATGTCTAACTGTAGTAGCTGTGTATCTGTGTATCTGAATCTTATGGCAGTGGGGGCGGGACCCGATAAGCCTTTGGCTTCTCCTGCTTCCCTTCGGACGATAACACAAAGTAATATGTATGAATATGCAATAAGAAAATTATGTATTATGTGTAATTGTCCGGAAGAATAATAATAAATAAATATTTCTCTCTGGAGTTGGTGGAGACCAAAAACAGAGCTAAAAAGAGAGTGAATGCTGGATTTATCCATCAACACACATCACTGGAAATAAGCAAATGTTTGCCCAACAGGTTAAACTTATGGACTAAAAGGTGGAGTCAGCGATCCTTATCCAAAACACTTTTTGTCAAAATCAGTGAATATCTCCTCACCGTCAAGCCTAGGCTCTGTAAACAGGAATGTAATCAAAGGGACCAAGGACCAAGGAAGAGCAAGCCCGGCTGCAACACATATCCAACCAATCAGCTGCAGGAAGCTTTTTTGACATTAATTAGATCAATGCTATTGGACAGGTAGTGACGACTGCTGTTGCCAAGGCAAAGCCTGTGTGGGGGCAGAGCCTCTGAAGGAGCATGAAGAGTGGGGTGTTTTTGTTTTGATGGTCAGTCAGAATATCAACAACTTTTTGTGGAATGGCTTACTCCACCTTTAAAAGGTGATGATATGTCAATGTTGCGTTAATAACTTGTCTCGGCTGCCCCCAAGTGGCTAAGTAAATAACATATTTGATTGTATATTTACCAAATGCTTTGGCTTTACTGAATTAGTTTTTACTGCTACAGTAGCAAGTGCTGGCTTATCACGATCAACGTGATCAAGGTCAACGGGTTACATTTTAACTTTAAATCCACATTCCTGTTCAAAGTCAAATATTACCTCCTCTAATGGTAATAGCCTGGTTCAGGAACTGCTACAAGTTCAACAGTTTCTTAGACAGAATAAATAAATTCCTTTCCCTTTCAGTTCCTGTCACACACCATCAGCTCTAACATTCCTATTCTGCGTTCAAAAGCTGGTGTGAAAGTCAGACATCAGGTACTTCCTTGTTGGCTGCCAAAGAGTGCTTATGTGATATATATATATATATATATATATATATATATATATATATATATATATATATATATATATATATATATATATATATATACATACATATTTCCATATTCAGAGACTTAAGAATAAACGTATAAATAGATATCCAAATTTGGCTGAATATAAAATTCCCACATGTGACATAAGAGGCAGGGTGTTTAGGCTATACATTTGTCATACTTGTTGGCCTTTTAAAATACAATCTTGTATTTTGTAAAGGGGAACCATCCTATAAAATCTGGTTTGAGCACAGTGATTTCACTTTCACATTCCCTATTTCAGGGGACTTTTCATTCCCACCTCTTGTCTGCCACTATTTCCAAGTGAAGACAGGCCACAAAGGGTGATGATGGAGGCCCCCCTTCCCCTGTTTCCCCTCCCACCCACCGGCCTCGCCCCTCTCCTCTCTCCGCCCTCGTTTGGGGATGCAGGGGCTCATCAGTATCTCTGGACCAGGCCCGTGTACCTCTGCTAAAGTCTGACACACACAGACCGCAGACACACACATAGCGTTGCATCGCATTACATATGGGGCTGAAATTGCTTCCAGCTGGCTGCGAGTAAACCTGGTCCAGACTGAGGGGAGAAACTGAGAGGAAACAAAGCGCCCCGCTTGCACAATTATTTGTCCAGTGCGCACACGGTGGTGTTACACAGCAGCGCACATTGCCCCGAGTCTGCACTGCAGTTCGCCTCAGTCCCTAAAAAACGTCTGCTATTCTTCCTCTAAAAACTCTCACTTCTCACTGCTTTGAACTAGCATTCCTCCAGCCCGTATCAATGTGCGTAATTAGAAAGGTGAAGGCAATAAGGATTTCATTTCGGAGATTAACTCGCCGGTTTTGACTGTGAGAGGAGCAGTAGTGGATATGCCCATATACTTTAAAGCCTGCCCTGTCTTTAGTTTACACCGGTCCGTGTGTAAAGAAGATGGTGATAGTGATGATGATGATGATGATGATGATGCTGCACCGTGCGCCCCTGTCCTGCGCATGCATCCTCTGCGCGTGCACCAAACCCGGACAACAAAACCCCCAAGGGGAAAGCCAAAGGAGAGACGAGCATCGCAAGGCAACATATGGAAAGAAGAGATGAAGCGAGTAGAGTTAAGGGAAGATAAAGCCTAAATAATGAAAGGACCTACCAGTCGGTGTCCGAGGTCTCGTCAATGACGTCCTGGTAGGCGGTCAGCAGGGCCAGTCTGTTCTTGCCGAGATTCACTGCCATGTTTCGGTCCCTGCAAGCATCCAGACCCTCCGCTGCTGATGGAGAGAGACACGGAATGAGAGTACACTCAGGACGAGAGGAGGAGGCGGCTCTGACTGGTGGAGACAAAGAGACGGGCAGGGTGTCCGAGGGGTCCTAGCGCCTGACTATTGGCAGGTAAATAGAACTTGTTCTACAACTGTACAAAACTAATTGCAGCAAAGAGAGAAAGATAATATTTAAAAAAATCTGTGGTGAAAAGTATGCTAAGTACATTGACAAATTTGAGGTAGGCTACGTATACTTCACTTGAGTGTTTCCATTTACTGTGTTTTTCTACTCCACCACAATTCTGGGAAATATAGTAGCACACTTTTTACTCCACTAAATTCATTTTACAAACTGCATAATTTAACACAATCAGATTAATAGTACATATAATAGGATTAATTCAATAATATGATTCAAATAGATAGTTAATATATTAAATAATAATGTATCGATAAGACAGTAGGACACTCAAACGCCACCAGCAGTAGGCTATGTCATATAAAGTGTTATACATAGGCTAATAATCTATAATGTAAAATAACATATAAAGTTAAACAGACATTTAAGAGCAATAACATTAAAGTGTTAATCATTACACTTTAATGTAGGTATAGTATATTAGTATATATATATAGTATACAGTATATTGGTATTAAGGAAAGGCTGAAGCAGTGTAATTCATGATGCATAACCTTAGATCATTGCAGCAGAGACCTGGGTCAGTATGTGAATGATGTATCTTTGCCTGTGAACTCTCATTAACTCTAAAATAAATTCCTTCTAAATTATTAATTCCATTGCAACATAGTCTAGTGTTTATACTTCAAAGAATACATTAGCAGGACCTTTTTTACAATTCTTGTTTAAGGGTACGAACAATCTGCACCTTCTGGATAGAATAGTTTATTTGACATCCACCTCTAACTGCACCGAAGACACTGAGCATTTTTCAGACAGAAAGGTTATTTATTCTGAAGCTAGGCTGCAATTCCATGCTCTCCAAGTGGGGAACATTTTCTGTGAGTGATAATAACCACTGGAAACCTGATGCAGGACTTGTGATGGTGATGGGCAGCCCAGGAGACATTTCCTCAAGAGTGCCATTTGTAGTACAAAAGTGGACTGAAGGCAAAGGCACAGAAGATTGCTTTTTTTAAGGGTCATTTTTCTTGAATCGACTTACAGAAATAAATTAAATCAACACATTTATTGGATCTTTGTGAGAAATGTTAACTCTCCCCAACAACTACTGCTGCATCTTATGTTTCAACTGAATAACTGTGTGAGTATAGGACAGATTTTTTCAACCTTATCGTCACACAAGAAACAAGAATGTCCCGGATCATCATCAGCCATGTTTATTAAAAGTATGGACTCTCTACAATATCTGCCCATGACAACTACAGTAGTGTTAAGGAAAGGTTGTGGTAATGGTAAATAAAAAAGGCAAACATTACTTGAAGGTATGTCATAGGTCACAGTCTCTGAATCTCCTGCATGAAAGTCTGACATTTTGCAAGACCCTCACTACGTGCTGGGCAAACTACCTTCTGCATGCTGCCACTGGATGTTAATCCTGAAGTGAGACATCATCCAATATGGACGTAATTCGTAGAGATAATGGGTCATAGTACTGTCAACTTCTTAGAATAATTCATAGGCAGGTTGATTTTGTAGCATTTAGCATGCCACTGCATCACATTTCCTCCAGTGGAAGGGCACCATGTCATGTTTTATCTACACATAGGGGCATCGAAGTGGGCACTTTCGCAGTGTCCTACCCCCTGGACTTAAACTAAAAGTCCACTAAACTGCCACTCACTCTCTCTCTCTCTCAGAGTTGTATGCAGATCCTGGCTGCAGCTAGTTGTTCAGGCGGTTGTCCTGTCCGAGATCCAGGAGGTAGCTGGCTACAGGCCGACTCTTCTGCACTGGAACCAAATCCTCTTGATGCCCAAACAAGCTTTGATGGGTGATGGCACTTTGCAAGAAGCTGAACATCAGCAATATTGAGCATAAATTATGTGCAATGTTTTGTCTGTATTACAATATGAAAACGAGACAAAAAGTATGCAGTTCATCACATAGTGGGAGACCATTTCTGCCAGTGCCAAACTAATTATAGAACTTCTTCCACCACTGTAGCTAATATAGTGGAGTATAATTCATAAGTGCATTTAGAACTGCACTGTTATTTTTACTTCACCATATTTATCCAACAGGTTTAGCTACTACACACAAATATAAGGAAACCAGATATCCATAGCCTAACACCTGCTTTTTATATACATTTCACTGTCAGGTTTATGATTATATTAACTATAAAAATGAGACACAAGTCATTTCAATGACCTAATGGTCTACGAATTCCTTTAAAAGCCCTTTGTAGGGTTTATAAAAATAAACTTGTGATGAACGATAGAGTGAAAAATGAGCTTCTTTTCTTCTGGTGTCCTGGAAAAGTTGGTTTCCCCCCCTTTTGTCTAACAGCGGTGGTTAGTTGCTGTGGAAACGTGCCTGCCTCACAGAGTTGAACCCCAACATGGGCAGCAGTAGCAGCAGCCTCTCTGTGTGTTATTCTCCCAGGCCTGTGGCTGGCACTGTGCCCACATACCTTCACCCCTCTCCTCTCACTGGGGCCGGGGATAACAGAGGGGCCACGCTGGTGGGCGCTTTTAATTGGCACAAACGTCCACGTAGCACATGAGGTGAACCTGCTGAAACACACCGCGCAGTTCACTCCCATTTTTATTTATAACAAAACAGGCTTCTGATCCTGCAAGTTGAAGCTTTTTTCATCATCAATAAATGTATAATCAAGAGGAGGAATGCTGCTAAGGCTTTACACGTATGTTATTCATGTTTTATTCTTAATAATAAAATGGCTGTCACACCAGTACTGCACTTTGTAAATATATTTTCAGTTCTCACAGTTTTAGTGTAGCCTGGTCCAACCAGACCATCGTACTTCATTTCATTTGTACAGAAGGGAAAATGACTACTGAAGGGAAAATGAAATTTGGCCGGAAGTAGGCGGGCAGGCAGAGCCAGGCTAGTTTTAGTGCATCATGGAACCATAAATAATTTCTCCAAGCTTACACAGTGTGTGTGTGTTGGGTCATTTCGAAAACAGCAATAAGTGTTCCTCAGCAAAAATTCTCATTTATATTTCATTTTTGTCATTTAAGTGAACAGGGACAACGAATATGTAATTATTACTCATCTACGAGGTCAGTCGGTGTCGTATGCTGTACCTTGGAAAGCTGTATAACGAAAAAAAATGTGAATTTGGACTGGATAAATAATATAATAATAATAAAAAGTACTTCGACAGACAGGAGTCGTAAATGATATAACAAGAAACCTCAAGCATGCAGAAGTAATTTCCACCTTTCGGTATTCATGTGAATTTGAATGCTTTTTTTCTGTTACAGCAGTTATAATTTACACTCTTACGTAAACAGGTGTCTACTGCTCTGCTGATTGGTTTACAATAAAGTTATAAATATATCACATAAAAAGACAACTGGGTCTCTAGAACAAACTGCTAGCGGTGCTAAAAAGGCTAATGTGAAATATTATGTCAATAGTATCTATTTTCTCCAACATGGAGACACACTCCCCCCTTCTTCCTGTTGGCTCCATGCTGTCTCATCCGATGACTCTATAGCTTTGCCACAACATCCCCCCACCACACACACACACACACACACACACACACACACACACACACACACACACACACACACACACACACACACACACACCAGCCCCTCCCCCTCCTCTCAAGTAGGTTAGTATTAATTAATTCTTGTCACCCTGCAGGTCCCTGTTGTTTCCTGCAATGCTGTGTTTGTTTTGTTGTTAGTTAGTGTGAATGTGTTTGTGTGTGTGTGTGTGTGTGTGTGTGTGTGTGTGTGTGTGTGTGTGTGTGTGTGTGTGTGAGCGTGCGTGCGTGTGTGCGTGTGTGTGTTTGTGTGCGTGTATTGTGTACGGTGGCCTGTAGTTACCTTAAAGTGTACATCATGTCCTCATACTGATCTTGTATATTGCTTGATTCAGACAAATAGCCGTTAATTACAGAGTTATTTAGGAAATAATATTGAAATATGAAGCAGAGGTCTGCTGTCATATAGGAGTGACGATGGAGACTTGTAGAATCAAGCAGCTGTACTAGATGAGGCCGACTCTCAAAGAGCAAATCTTCTCTAAATGAGATCCAGGGCCCGCAGAGCGAGCTGACACCAAACTGCCTTCAGTAAAAGGAGGCTCTGACTGGGCAAATTGGCCTGTCAGGGCTGAATGGTGGAGATTAAACTGCCTCTGCCTCCAGCTTTAGGAAGGAATAAATAACACTCAGAAAATCAGTGAGTTTTAAATCCTCCAAATGGCCACGAAGAGCAGCTATAACCCAAGTCCTTCAGAATTAGGTGACTATGTAAATATAAATATGAAGACATGATTAGTTTTATTTTTATTTTTTTTATTTTTTTTTGGGTAGCTTTTTTTTCCGCTGATGTGTGCAGGAAGAAATCATGTGAGCTCAATTATATTATATTACATTTCATTAAGCTGACTCCCAGCTGGAGTTAAATATAATCCATTTCGACAACAAACTTCAAGATATCTGTACTTTCTACATTTAGTGCTTTTATTTTCTATCAACAATTTTCTTTCAAAATATAATTCTTTGTGTGTTTTTTATCATGGCATGATCACTGTCAAGAAGCTGATGGATAAAGATAACTTTGAAAAAAGTATGGTGGCCTATAGAGCTCAACCCACTGGATTTTAACTTGCAATAACAGCATACTTGGGTATATTGGGTGTCAGATACACACACAGTTTTTGTAAGTAGGATACACAAACAAAGAAGAAAAATGCAGAATATCACCAGACTAACTGTATAGTTTAAAGTTATAACCCTTTATACGATTGGTTTCACATGTTCAGTCATACACCTGTTAACAGACTTTGATGTTTGAAATCTGTGGAGTTTTCATTTTTTAAATAATGATAATTATACACTTAAGTAATGTTTCTCTTGACACACTCCTCCACATGAAGGACAGAGGAGGTGGCTGAAGTACATAATAAGCTTAATTAAACATCTTCAAGGCATCTGGACCTGGATTTACCCTTAGTCTACATTTTGACAACTTGTTTATTTGAATGACTAGTTTTTATTTGGCGTTCAAATACATAAAGATAACAGAAAGGCATTAACGCAGTGTTAGTTTCTTTGTCTGTCACTGACCCTTCTTTTGTTTTACAAGCTCATTCTGCTTCACCATGGCAGAGGGCGTATTGATTGATTCTATTGATCGGCTGCTATACTGGGATGTCTCTGAAGGAGGCAGGCAGACAGATGGAGAACAAACAAAAGACTCAATTTCCCATCACCAGTCTTTGTGTGAGAGTGAGTTTGTCTTTATTGTTTCTTTATATTTGCTTGAGTTTCTTCGCAATAAATCAACATATGACGGATCTAATAGATGCTCCAGACACTAATTGATCCGCGGGGGGATATATGGGGGATGTTTAAAATCCCCCATATCCAATGGATCTTAAACAATATGTCCATATAAGATAAAAAATAATACAAACAATAGAGTACATAAAATAGTACACTTTTGTTGTTGCTTTTTCAAGGTTTTATTGACAGTGCAGGGTTGAAATGGGTCAGAGAGGGGAATGACATGCAGAGAACGACCACGGGTTCGGATTCTGCCTATTCAATGCACATAAAGAAAGGCTACAAATTCAATGAAAAATAATAATTAGAATAAATAAATCAAAATAAATAACTCATTCTCTCTGTAAGCTCACACCCTTAGAGAAGGACTCAGAGTTAAGCCTGGTTTAACAGGAGAATATTATTTGTTCAGCTATCCCCTCACTTGTCTCTGTTCGATTGTGTCTGAGTGGAGATAAAAGTTTAAAGGAAACAATAGCTCCATCCTCGAATAGCTTCGACACAGAATATCTAAATCTTTCAGTGAAGGATGTTCACTGCACTATTGTGTTGAAAATATGAGGATTTCATGCTCTGAATATTTCCAGGGGGTTTGTGGTGGATGTGGAGAGGAGGAAACCGATTAGAAATAAAGACCCTGGGGAGATGGGTGTGTATGTGTGTGTGTGTGTGTGTGTGTGTGTGTGTGTGTGTGAGGGGGAGGGGGGGTATCACCTTAATATAACACAATACAATGATCATCAGGGGTGGAGAGTAGTTAAGAATATTTACCCAAGTACTTCAACTAAGAAAAGTTTCTAATGTTGGTACTTTGAAGGAATCGTTCTGCTCTTTTGCATGCATTTTTGAAGAAGAAATGGGCAATTGGTTCCATAATTACAAATATTTTGAAATTGTGATATTCGAAGGAATGCAACAACAATAATAATGAAATGTCCAGAGATGCTTTGCATTTATGTTTAATTACAAAGGAATCAGACAAATAATGATAGGACATGTGTCAGAAAAACTACCTTAAACGTTAATGTTTCACTGCCATTGTTAATTAAAGAAGAAGGGCCCACAGTTTTGTTTACAAACATATTCTAGTCTTACATTTGGTTCCATCAGCTGCCTCCAAGTAATTTCGTTTTTGATTTATGACTTTAAAATTATTCAATTCTAAGAATTACATGTAGTTATCATGTGTTTTGTAAACTAACTGCAGGCTCTGCAAATGTAAACAAATCCCCTTCCCTTGAAACTGCACAGTGTACCTTTAAGAAGATTTTGAAGTATGAAAATATTTTGAGGTTGAACATCTTTTAACAGGACTCTATTCTAAAAACCCTACAACATGCATTCATTAGAATAGTACGCCCTCTAGAGGAGGAGAGAGGAAGAGACGTGATTATTTCCACACACCATGCTGCTGTTCCTTCAGGTTCTCAACCTCTGTCTCTTGATGGTCCAGAGTTACTGTGTGTTCCGGAGTTAAACAAGATTAAGTTTGATCTTAAACTGCAGTAACAACATGTTAGAATTTCAGAATTAGAATTAGTGTCACAAACATGATATGGGATATTGTTCACAGGGAAATTAAAAAAACTTAGTGAAATAATGAGAAAATATGCCATGACACTGAAACCAATAGAACAATATTGTTTCTTTGGGTTTAAAGTTGGATTCATCACTTTTTGTCAAAATCAGTGAGTATCTCTTCACGATTCCCTTCCTGTCCGTACTGTGTGTCCACTGGTGAGGCCACTGCTCTCCCCTTGAGAGAGCCCCCCATTCCCAATACCATTTCAGGAATACATTTGAGGTAAAGATTTCTATTTGTCCAATACTTTGGACTCTTATTGAATACATCCACATCGGCTGATTGTTTCAGTTTAAAATACCACTGTGCCTTAGCACAGCCTTAAAAGGGGCACATGGTGTTATGTGACATGCATCGGGGGCAGAGCATCTGCTTGAAAAGCATCTATTCTTAGGGATACCCCACTCTCCCATCAGCAAATAACAAATCAGCTATTTATTTTTAACACTCAAGCCCCAGATTAACACATGTTGGTTAACAGTCTGATGTACTCTGGTCATCAACTGTATCACATGCAGTGATGTGATGCCAAGAGATACTGTAGTGCCAATGTTACCCTTTCTGCTTTAATAACGGGGACTCCTCATATCCAGTGTTGTCGGTCTCCCATTTCTGGAAGTTCTCTTTCTCCACATACTGGTGCAAGGCGCTGTAATAATGGTCTTCAGGGATGAACTTAAAGAGGGAGGAGACCTCCTCCCAGGCGTGGTTGGTAGGGGTGATGATGTCTTCAGGCTGAGTCTGACTGAAGAAGCTATCCACGTTCCTCTCAGCGAGCTGCTTGGCATGTTGGGTGATGCGGGTTCTGAAAAGGCTTCTCTCCTCATCAGTATAGGCCGCCCTGAACTTGAGCTGCAGGTAAGCTGATCCTGGATCTGAGCCGGACCACGCAGATCACCAGGATGTAAAGTGAAATGATGAAGGCAAGGATGAGCCAACCTGTAATCTGTGGTCAGCACAAAACAGAGGATAATAATCAGGTACAGGATATTTTAAAATCTGTTTTAACAATAAGGTGTTAGTCATACGGGCAATTAAAAGAAAATTAAGTGGAAATAACAAGAGAACAATGTTTGTATACAACTTTGCACGTTGAAGGACTGTACGGATATGTTGGTATGGCAACATTAAACTTTTTGAAAAACTTGGCTTAAGGCAGACATTATCATTGACCTGGGATAGTGCTTTCACCCTGTGTAAATATTCCTTCCTGGCATCTTCCGTTACACCGGGCACATTTCCACAGGGGTACAGGTGCAGGTTACACGTCTCCTGAGAGCCATTTGTGTCATTACACTGATTTTGGTAATAAATGCTCCGGTAGAAGCCTGTAACCAGACACTCAGAGAAGGTCCCGTTCAGCAGAGCAGCAGCAATCCAGATATAAGGCAACAACAGTGCATTGAACGTGATTTCGACCAGGACGACCACAGTGCTGCTCTTACAAAACGTCCCTGTTTCCTGGGAAGAGTGACCTTTCTTGGTGGCCCCGTCGGAACTGTCCCTGTAAATGTCCCCATTTTTAAATGTGCGTTAAATCACATAACAGGCTGAAATAAAATGTTTCGTCTCAAGAAAATCTGGTAACAAAGGTCCTATCTCAATCATGTTGTAGCCATTTTTATTTATTTTTTATTTGCTTGTTTTTATTGTCTGTTAAAAGCAATCAGTGCACGAGAACTAAACATTTTCTGGCAATTTATTTGTTCTTTGTTCATTTCTAATGTCTAATCTTGATGTATTCTATGCCCCTGTAAAACACTTTGAATTGCCTTGTGTCTGAATTGTGGTATACTGTATAAATAAACTTGCCTTGCCTTACTTTAGAGCAGCTTAAATAAACATGATCTTTGTCTTCCCATTTTGTGTAGTAGCCTACTGTATCCTATATTATCCTATGGTTTTATATTGGTCACTTTCTTTAATCAGTACATGCCACAAGTAACCCTGGAACACTTCATATTGAGTAAATACTTTGTCATGACTGTAGGCCTACCCAACATGATAGATATTGAACTGAATTTCTAAAAAGGATATTAAAAGCCTACTTAGTTAGTTCATTTTTTTAATAGGTTCCTACTTTTGTCAGCACAACAGTATGGTCAAATTACATGAAACTGGAGATTTCCCAATTTTTCTTTAGTTAAGGACAATGTTTTTTTTTAACCCATTGATGGGCTGTGTGTGCCACATTCTCTTGCCTATCTGATCCACATTATTCTTATCTAATTTTCATGGCATTCCCAGCATAGAATGCACTGTCATTGGTTCAAATACACATGAGGTGGGTTTTGTTGATTTTTTTAAGACCACGTGACCACCCAAAGTTGTGTGGTTTGAAAATCACTCAATCAAAAAAATAAAAAATAAAAAAATAAAACAAAATAATAAAAAAATAGCCGGCTATTGCGACGAACAGTTAGTGGGTTTGGTGCGAGAATCAAGGTCTACTATAGACTACTGACGAAAATCACACAACACATTCATCTATTTATTAACAATATTTAATAATTTTCTAATTCATCTAATTTTGACGATTTTTAGAAATATTTGTTGGTTTGTAAGCGCTAAGGGAGCATGTTTAAATAAAACCTGTGAACCTTAACTTTTAAATGTATTTTATTTCATGTTTCTATTTGCTACACAGGCTTAGATATCAAGGTTTTGGTAGACTTGACAATTCGTACAATTTTTTCAGAAAACCCTCAGGCATTAAGGACATGCATCCTAGATTGCCATAGTCATCAATGGGTTAATTGGACGCTAAACTTAAATTGTCCCAAGTTTTCAATAAAAAAATCTGGTCTCCTTACCTTCGCCATCGGCACAGATTGGGGATCCGACCGGTCAACAGTCTCCACGTCCTCTTATTCATGATGATACCCAGCAGCATCAGGGCCAGAGCGGGCACCAGCAGAAACACAAGTCCATACCAAAAGTTATACTTATCGCAGGGACATGTGAACACATCATTGGAGAAAAAGTACTGTCCTGCTGCTGTCAACAGAGCGCTCGCACCAAAACCAAGATGAGCCCCTTTTTCGGTAAAGTGCAGGATCGTCTTAAACGTTTCCATCTCTTAAGCTGTGTGACAGAGAGAGAAATGGTTGATGTGTTCTGCTTTTTAAAAGGGGGATGCACAATCCTCAGTAAGTGGGCTTGTGGGTGCAGGCCCGCCCACTCAAATGGTTAGGGCCCCTGAAAGCCTCCAGTCAATGGGCCCCCCTTATTCATGCTTTATCGTGTGTGCTCCTCCCTAAATAAACACATACAGTAGCTACATGTAGTTTCTAGAGAGAAATAACTATCAACCATGGACGACAGTTTGGGGAGCAGGGGCTTAAGTGTGAAAAAGGGATCTTTTGTAATTACTATTATTTATTTATTTTTAAATAGTAGCACATTTCTGACTTACTTATTCATTTATTGTAATACCCTAACACTCATGCAATTGTTTAATACTCAACAGATCTCCACAAAATAACATTGGTCTTCTTGAGTATTCACTAGGTTTATTACAGGAGCATAATGAAATGAAGTATGATGGTCTGGTTGGACCAGGCTAACAGGAGCAGGCAACAACAAAGGAATTTGGTGCTACGCCCCTGCTTACCTATGTCCATGTTGTGACATTCAGCTCAAGAAACTTCTTTCAAAGTGTACTTGGCTGGTCGTGTCAACCTGAAGACATTGCTGATAAAGAGACGTAATTGTCCCAGAAAGGTAAATTCTTTATCACAAAAATGTAAGTTACAAATTTAAACCTGTTTGTAGACTCAGGACGGAGTAGGGTGAGTTGCAATAATGTGGGACAATTTTTGCAATTGCAATTTATGTACGATATTAACATATGAAGCCGATAGATTTGACCCATACATGCAATTTCTCCAGCTCCTCAACTTTAGCCTGCTGATCATTCAGTCTTTCCAGTTTTGCTGATTGTTCTGAAAGTGTGTGTGTGTGTGTGTGTGTGTGTGTGTGTGTGTGTGTGTGTGTGTGTGTGTGTGTGTGTGTGTGTGTGTGTGTGTGTGTGTGTGTGTGTGTGTGTGTGTGTGTGTGTGTGTGTGTGTGTGAGAGAGAGTGAGAGTGTGTGTGTATGTGTGTTTGTCCGTGTGTCTTTGTGTGTCCACATCCCATATGACATCGAGACCTCAAATGCACCAGTCCAAATCACCTGAGTTGTCTTTGTCTAGCTGCCATCTTGCTCTGCTCCATCCCCACATAGACATTATAAAAGACATCCTTTATAATGTCTATGCATCCCCACCTTCTCTCCACTTCTCATTAATCTATCAATCCTCAACTAGTTTGTTCATTTATATACCTGTTTGTTATCAGTCAGAGGGTGGTTAATATCAAACTATCTGTGAATCTGATTGTTTTAGCTCTGATGTTATTTTGGCTGGCTTTTAAATAACCTGGTATGATCTGATTCTGGGGACTGTCATTTGTATTATGACATTTGGGAGTAGGCTACAGACTTTACTGTAATTCTAGTGCTGTAGTTATGCTGTTTTTATCCTGATATTGGGTCCACATATCCACTGTTACAATTGTATAGACACAACAGCAGAACACACAAGGGAAAAGGCAGGACTAGAATGAACGTCTTTACTGCCACATGTCAAATCCAACAGACAGTCCATGATTGAAACCAAAATCCAGCCAAAAGGCGTGATCGCAGTAAAAACGCCACATCCCACATGTGTTACGTCAGTACTTGCTATTCAATCGCCTATCTCCGTTTTGCTGATAATTAATCTATATACACCTTGATGGTAATGTTGTAATGTGAGGTGCAAACTAGGGAGGTGAAAGGTATTTAAGACCAAATATCATGCTGGCAGGGAAGTGTGTAGGAAAATCAAGACTTTTATTTGCAGTCTCCAAAAGAATACAACTTTAAACCAGGGAAAATCTACAGAAAAAAACATGGTTACTGTGAGGGCAGAATTATTTGTAGTAATGTATTTCTACAATTACTCTCTTTTAATCTTGCTCTAGTTTTTATGTGTTAAGAAGTCAAGAGATTCAACTGTTGGGGGGTGTGGAGGGAGATTAGCCAGCCTGACTATACATTTGAAAGAGGACAATGTTCCTGCAGACAGCCTCCTTGCTATTGATTGAAAATAAACCATTTTGCTTCTAAAAAAAAAAAAAAAAAAAAAAAAAAAAGATTTCAAAGATGTTCCTTTAACCTTAGAGGTTAAGGCATCATTTATCTTTTAGGGGCACTTTACACAACAACACGAAACGGTGCATAACGGTTGCAATATATCATTTACATGATAACATCAAACGCAGTCATGAAACCGCAGGTTTTTGAGATCACCTCCCAGGGATGATTTTTTGGAAAACACAACGGTTTTGGTTTCTTGTAAACACCGAAACCATTTCCCCTGGTAACACTGACGTCACGGCTCCACTTCACGTATGCGTAGTCTATAACATTTGCTGTCAAAATACCCACACGCGAGTTATAAAGTTAGTAGACAACATAACATGCACGTCTCCGCGGCACCATCACTGTGATCAGCGGTCGCCAATTTAGTCTAAGTGATTAGTAAATTATTGAGACCACCGGCCACTTTGTCTGGCGAAAGAGTTGTGCTCTGAAGGTTTTTCTAGCCAAATAAACGTGTGTAGCTTCTATGCCAGGGACACGGCTCTCTCTACATTGAAAAACACTATCCATAGTTCGGCGCGCAGCGGTTAAGTTACTGTTCAACAAAAGGAGCATTAAGGCTACGGCTTCACAGTAAAAGCATTTCACTGGCCAAACGTGAGTCGACTTTTATTTTGAAGTACGCTACGGCTTCACAGTAAAAGCATTTCACTGGCTAAACATTAATAGCATTTCACTGGACAAACGTGAGTCGACTTTTATTTTGAAGTACGCCTAACATGAAAGTAGCCGCTCACAAAGTCCCTTCACTATCAGCATGTCTTATGTTTTCACGAGTTCAATGCGGTGAAATAAGAGGACAGAAAGCTTGTCATTTGCAATACTTGTAACCCCAAACTTACACCAACCGCTTTATGAACGTTAGTGGCATTAATTTCCGGTTACAGTAAGGTGTTATGCATCAAATTGTACCGGAAGAGCTATCTACTAGGCTGTGTCACCGCTGACTATTGGCTTGGCATGCTTAGCCTACTACAGCAATTTCGTCTCGTTTCCTCTGAAGACGTGTAGATGTCAGATAAATTGTGTCTGAACGTTTTTTTTTAAACCAAAAACGGGAAAACTGTCACGTTTTCGCCGTGTAAAGTGCCACTTAAATTCCTTTTGAGTTTGGAGTTGTCCTATTTGTCCATTGTGTGTGTGTGTGTGTGTGTGTGTGTGTGTGTGTGTGTGTGTGTGTGTGTGTGTGTGTGTGTGTGTGTGTGTGTGTGTGTGTGTGTGTGATATGTCTATTGTTCACTCTTATGTCCAGGCTATAGACCATTTTTCAGTTGGGACAAACCATAACAAAGTCTAATTACCTGTGGCTAAGCAGCCACACACTGGTTAAACATGATTTCACTTGTTTTGCCAAGATGTGATTTATTTCAGCTCGTTTTACTGTGGGCTCTTGCATCGCCATGTTCGCCACATGTAGTCCTCATGTGGGTAAGTACCAGGCATACACACACAAGATACCCATTTTAGATCTAGCCTACATGTTGCTACTTTAAATGAACAAGGCCCCCTGTAGCGATTGCCTGATCACCTTTTTGGCCCTTGGTGAATAGTTATCTTTGTTTGCTCTTGCCGATTTTACATCTCAAAGCACAGACACCTATGTTTTTTACATTTCTTAGCCCACTGACCACTGCAGCAGCAGTTTGATGTAAATATCTCTCCCCCCTTGTATCACTATAGCCTTGCACCACAGTCGCTGTGGCAAACACAATTACTGATAGCTGACTGTTTTGATCGGCCATCAAAGCCTTTAAAACATGCAAGGCAAGGCAGGTTTACTTTTATTGCACCTTTCAGACACTTATTTTCCGTTATTAATGAACTGTTTTTGGCTGCTTGCACTAACTTTTCCTCCTGCAGGTATGCTATTCAATTATTTCTCCTTTGACCATTCGTGTTCATGCAACTTTGCTTTTTGTTAGGAACTACATTTAGGCTGGCTTTGCCTGTTGACAGGGCCGCTCATAAGGGGTAGAAAGTGGGAAGGCTTTCTAGGGCCCAGCCACTTGGGGGGCCCATGGTCTTTGGAAGCCAAGAACCTAACTAAACTAAACTTAGAAAACTTGTAGATATTTATGTCAATAAATATGTCAAATGATTTCAGTGCTTTTGCAGTGATGAGAGGAGAATGAACCAAGCCTTTTTAAGTGTTATTTATTTATTTCAACAATACCACCAAAATATTTCAAATGATTTAATGTCATGTGCAGAAATACAAAAAAATGCAATATTTGGTGCAGTCAATTAGTTTAAATGTATCTCACCAGAAAATAGTAGCATAGAAAATGTGCACATTGTGAAAAAATTGTTTGCTTTAGTGAATACTAAAGAAGAACAATGTCTCTTTGTGAACTGATTATTTTGTAGAGATCTGTTAATCTGTTAAACAATTGTGTGAGTGTAAGGGAAACCAAATAAATTGGTAGGTATGTTGGGCTAAATCAGAAATGTGCTTCTATTTTAAAATAATAATGAGCCCTTGCTCCCCCAACTGTCCCTGCAAGTCCCTGGTTGATAAGATAGTTAGTCTCTCTACAAATACATGTATGTGTTTCTTGAGGGATGAGCGCACTCACACTCATTGTTGATAGGAGTAATGGGTAAGGGGGGCCCATTGACTGGAGATTTTCAGGGACCTAGCCATTTGTGTGGGCAGACCTGCCTGTTGACAGTGGGATGTTTTTTGTTTCCCAACACAGAGAAGGAGACATTTTGTATTGTGCTCTGTGGTTTTGAGAGAGAGAGAGAGAGAGAGAGAGAGAAAATTAGTGAGTTAGTGTTTTTGTTGTTATTATAAGAGTTTGAGGTGTGTTTTATGTGTCAGAAATGCAGAGTTCTGATCTTTTTGTGCAAAATGCTCCGGTAGAAACCTGTAACCAGACGCTGATGTTAAAGACAAGTGGAAACGGGGTCTGAGCAGGTCCCGTTGAGCAGAGCAACAGCAATACATAAGGCAACAACAGCGCCTTGAACGTGATTTCGACCAGGACGACCACAGTGCTGCAGAACACGTCCGTGTTTCCTTGGAAGAATCACCTTTCTGGGTGGCCCCGTCAGAACTATCCCTGTAAATGTCAAATTTTTAAAATGTTCGTCAATGATGGCCTATAATTGGATGCTAAACTTAAATTGTCCCAAGTTTTAATTTTTCAAAATCTTGTCTCCTTACCTCTGCTGGCACAGATTGCAGCACAGAGTGTGGTGCCGACCTGTCAAGTGTCTCCACGTCCTCTTATTCATGATAATACCCAGCAGCATCAGGGCCAGAGCAGGCACCAGCAGAAACAAAATGCTGTATCAAAAGTGCCACAAATCATTGGAGAAAAAGTGGCCACCTTTAATCCAGTACTTGGGTAAAAGTACTTAGACACTGCTGATAACAGACAAAATGAAAATGTCCTGGAACTATTTAAAACATGTCTTTGCTTCCATCTAGTGGTCAGTCTGAGGAATGACAGGATGTTAAGAAAAGCACATTTCTTTTTGCAAAAATCTACATCTTTTTCCCCTGAAGGTGATCCCGTTACTTTACCCACTTAATGGAAATAACAGGAATTGTGTCAACCCATTATGCAATAGATCAAATAGAAAAAAAGACAAAGGCCACTCACACACAGGTTTTATTAACAGATTACTTTTATTATAAATATACAGTGTTAAAATGGAATGGTACCTGACACTGCCAGCCGTTTACAGTTTATAGAAACAAAATAATGGAACTGGAGTTTGTGCTGCAGATCTGCAATCATCAAATTACACGTGAGCAACACTGGCAAACAACATTCCCCAGTCAAGTCAAACACGTCTGTGGCCATTTTAGGTGACTGTGATGACACAGCGTAGCATCCGTTCTCTTCAAAAGTTCATAGTTTGCAAAGAGACACACGTGTTTTAAAGTTGATCTGGGGTTTTTGTTTAAAGGAAAAAAACAATGACAAAAACATGAGAGTAAAGGTTGTCAAGTGATAACAAATGGGATCAAAGGAAGATTTGACTGAGACATTCATTGGTTCTCAACATCCAACAGTTTATAAAAAAAAAGGTGCCACATGCAGCTTTTTAAAATAGTCACATGGTTTAAAATGTACAGTTCTGTAACTTGTACACTGCTGGTGCTTCTTCACATTTACACTACATCTCCCATAAACCCCTTCACTTCTCGCTCCCCAGGAAGATTAGTATGTTAAGTAGTGGGTGCGTTTTTAATCTGTTTTTTTCCTGTGACTATGACAACTGCTGCCACAAACTTTATCATGAGAACATCAGCGACTGGGCCCAGGTTAAATTATTGTCATTTTCTACACAAATCTAGTCTACATTCTTAGACTATGATAAACTAAACTGAGTATCTTTGGACTGCTGGTGAGAAAAACAACCCATTTGAAGACGTAATAGACATTGTAAGATTAACTGTCTTAATAAAGAACAGCATTCAAAGCTTAATCAATGGTAAAAAAAAAAATTAATCGTTTGTCGCAGCCCTGCACATTTCACAGTTCATTTGTATGATTAGCACTGTAGCTCTTTTAAAAATCTTTACCACCATCTTCCTATTTTGTGCGACAAAGCAATTTTCTAGATTTCCCTCTGAATCCAAAAAGGATGCTCAAAATTCACTCGAGGAATTAATATAGGCCTATATATTTGTAATGTCACATGTGGCACCTTTTTTTTTGATCATTTATCTTCATGAATGTTGCTCACTGGATGGCCACTAGGTGTCCCCATTGTTGATTCCTGTAGGTCCATTTTGCATTTAAAGATGCCATGGGACAGAGCTAGAGAGCTTCCTTTTGCATTTAGCGAGATTATGGCTAACCAGATAATCTCCCCTCGTGTGATTCAATTTAAACCACAGAATCAATAAAACATCACACAACAGAAGCCCTAGTTCAAGTCAATGGCATGAAGGCGAATTAGCAAATTTAACGTTCATTTGCTTACAAACATCAACTCCAATTTTTTCACTTTTTAAGTATCAGGCACTTCATTTTAAGTACTTTACATAAATGCGCAGTGCCGTTCAAGACTGATGCTAAAGTAGTGTGCAAAACACTGGATATAACAAATCTGTTTGAACATGCATAACAAAATGTAAACATTTAAATTTAACTTTATCAAGAGGAAAAAGTAAAAAGAAATAATGCCTAAAGAAACCTTTACAAACTAAAGCTTAAATAATCAAAGACAAGAAACTATTCATCTCTTATACTGGTTTAACATGTTGCTCAACTTATACCAAGAATATCTCCCCTCCCATTTGAATGACACAGCAAGCGGTCAGCCCTCAGTGGCATGTTGTTGTTAACATAAAGAGACGCAGGAAACAAAAATACAAAAACAAAGGAAAAATGTGGTAAAGGCCGGAGTATACTTGAAATGAACAAGTTTGCAAGAAGTATTGTTTCAAGACAAAAGTATTTTTATATATACGTAGGGTCACACTCGAAGGCGGAGTGAAAAGCCTGCAGACCTTAATGGTTTTTCAGTTTCAAAGTGAACAAACTCCACCTATTTATATGCAAGTTTCATAAAGCTACAAAGAATGTATGCAGCAGCTCCATGGCTCTACATATTTAGAGAACTGACAATTTGTACCAGTGGCCACTCGCAGTACTGCAATGAAAAATCCCCATGCAGCTCAAAATATTTTGACCCCAATGAGCCCTTTTATAAAAAAGACATCTGTGAACGTTTTTCAGGGCCACGTAGAAGTACAATAAAGGTATTTTTCTTACATTAATATAATATTTGTAAATCATTTACATGAATGTAAAGAGGGTCGCACAATAAGCAAAAACCAAAGGCTAGAAAATTAACCATGAAATACCATGTGTTCTGTAAGTATGTCATTTCTATTACTTTCATGCATTACTGTGAAGATGATTTGGGCCTTTACTTGAAGCATATGATATAAAATAACACGTTTCAAGCTGTTCAACTGTCCGATTTTTATCCAAACCTTTACCGAAACCGACAATCCAACATATCCAACGGCCAGATATGTGCAATGATTGGTCAGGTGTTTGGAAGTGGGAAAACAGCTGTGTGTGTTGCATCACATCTGAACCATCATAATGGCGAGACTGCAAGCAGCACAAAAGCAGTTTACTGGAGCTGCACTGATGGTACATTTACAAATGTTGTGATGCAGCTAACCTGGAAAAAGGGACTTTTCACCCCATCGAGTGTGGTCTTTCAGCTATGAGAAGTTTTGCCTTTAGAAGTAGTCATTCAAACTATCTCCTTTGAAGCATACTGAGGCCTTTACTGCTAGTGTGACACAGGAAAGCACTGCGCAACTCGCTCAGAAACACCTCACCTTAATAAATACAGGTTAATGGACAACATGACGCTGAGCAAAACATAAAATAGACATTTATCCTGTTGCAAGACTTTTAAATTTACTTTGAGATTAATAAAATCCTACTGCATTGATACAAATACAAATGTTTTCAATAAGTCATCCCAGACGAAGACAGTATTTTTACCATCTTCGCCTTGTTACTGCTTATTTTAACTCATGTGAAGGAGGAAAAGACATTGGCATGAAAAGATACATTTCTTAAATCAAATCCTGAAATATTAACCCTGACCACACCAAGATTATAAATGTTATAGAGAGATATGGTCAGAGGTTTGAGTGTGGTGAGTTGTGGTGGAGTAGTATGTGCCCAGCCATGATCTACAGAGAAACACATTACTCTACTCATGCATTCATTCACAAACGATCATGTCTGTCTCACAAAGCAAACATTCGAATAAATCACAGATAAAAACTGCAAATATTTTCATAACAAGTCATGGTACTGTACCTTTAAATTTAGTTCTTTAAAAACATTTTTTTTTAAACTCTGCGGACAAATAAGAGAGAATCTGAGATCTGTTTGAGACAGAAGTAAAGATTACACCATTTGCTGAGATGAAAAGAATTTGCAGCTTTATCAATAAAAAAAGACAAAGCAACATCACTAAGAATAAACAGCACCAGTTATTTTCGGTGTCGTGGTCAATTCCACTATATGGTAAAATAACAAACCGTTGGCAAATATACATATGGAAAAATAAATGAAGCAAGTTTATACAGTAGGTGTGCAAATCTGAACCAACGTTTGTCTGTGGCAGAAAAACAAACAAGACACAAGTTAATGGAAAAGGCGGTGGCTATTAAAGGGATACCTTGACATTTTAAATTCTTACAGCTACACAAGTTTTTTTTTTATTTTGTTTTGTCAAAATAAGGAGACAGTGTTTTGTGTTGGCACTTTTTATGACGAAACGGTTGATTGGTTTACATGAAAAAACGCCAACATGTTCTTTGGTGAAGCTGAGTGAACGCTGCAGGTTTGATTCCTCATTTTCAGGTGGAATTTAATCGCTATCTGGACATCATCAGAGCTAGATGAGAAGATTGATACAACAACTCTGGTTTCCGTTTGCTAAATATGAAGCCATAGTCAGGAAATCGTTAGCCTAGCTTAGCATACAGACTGTAAAGGGGGAGTAGAACAGCTAGCTTGGTTTGGTATGGTACAAAGGTACCAAAATGTACCTTGCATCACCTCTAAAGTCAATTGTTAAAATCATTTTTTTTTAATGTATACAAAAACTTAGATGTGAAAACAACAAATTGCTGTTTTTGCAGGAGGTTGTGTTTCAGACTACAAGACAGATTAGACGTCCCTGCTGTTTGTATATGTACAGTGTCCAGACATTGATAACAGTCGGACAGGTAATTCTGCTGATATTCTGTATTTTTCTTATTAAAATCAATGAATAGGCGAGATTTGATTGCAAGAAATTACGAACAATAACAGCCTTACCGTTAATACCAAGTGGAAATGGGGTCTAAGTTTGTGTCTGTGTTTATGGACTGGCATCCAACCCTGCTGTCTACCCAAATGCATGCTGGGATAGGCTCTTTGTAATAATTGTTTTAATAATAAGGAAAAAAAGTGAGGTAGTCTGAATGTTTGGGCTACATCTTCATGTATGATCTTTACACACAATTCTTTCTCCAGAGGAAACGTGTGGCGATAATGCAAACGGCTGGGTATCGAACCTCAACACTTCGTGCTGTTGCTGATCTATTAAATTCAGCACATGCACTGGTAGCTGGCATCGAAGTGTTTGATTAAAATGTCTTGATTTAAACCAACATTCTTGTACAGCAGCTAATATTAACAACAACATTTAAGATTTTATATATATTTTCCATTCTTTTACTCAAAGTTTTGTAGAAAACATTTCTCAAAGCAACTGAAATACGATACCCAGCCGCTTTGTGGGGCGAATGAAAGCTAAACAGGTCCAACATCAAGGTATCTCTTTAACTTAAAGTGTTTTGAAGCCAGCGATGACACAGATCGCAGGCCTTTTAAGGCACATATGTGTAAGAGAAGTTTATATAATTTTTCAGCTAACGAGCAGGACTATAGAAACGCTTCACTTAACGAGCTATAATGTGAAGACTGAGGAGCTCCAGATAACATCTATACACTTTATCAGAAAATAACTCTCTCTACAGAAGTAGAGTACAATTTAAAAATGAAACTACCAAACTACAGTACACTATATGCTGATCAATGAAGTCTTGATGCATAGCATCACCCATAGATGTAATATTGATTTCTATTTTAAGTAATATGGATCTCATTCAATGTTTCACCGATACATTGAATAGTGGAGTTAATAGTGTTATGGAGGGTTATGGCAGTGTTTGTTAAAGAGTCACAGTCTCAATCATCTCATGTTTCTTTTTACCTTAAAAAGACAGAAACCAACAGAGAAAAGAAGAGAAACGGATGTGATTGTCATGAGTATCAGTGTTGTCGTTCCTCTGTAAAGTTCAATCGACAACGTGATCGAAAAAAATAAAGAAATATCAGGAATTAGGGACAGGAGAAAACTATTAGGAGACAAAAAGTAGTTCAAATGTTCTCATAGATGAAGTAAATAAAATAAAATAAATCCCTGCCCCGCATGTTCAGGCTTTAACCTGAGCCGGACCAACTGCTGAAGCATCCGGCGTCCCAAACCAACACCAAGCCCCACAGTGGATACGAGTTCCCAGATTCCAAATAACCTAACTGAAGGTTTTCTTGGCACAAAATTGTAAATATCAACAGAGGGGAAATAATGCTAGAAACAGTGTTTGTCAGTGTTGAAGGGGGCCGGCTGCTCTCTTCAACTCTGCCGGGCCGGGTCCAGAGAGGATGATGGGATCTTTCTCCTCTGAAACTCCAAACTGCTGTTTGTTGCTCCTCTCAGTTATTTCCACCATCTCCTCCACCTCTTGCTTCTCCTGGTTTACTTCTTTCTTTAATGCTGCTACTCTCATCTCTCCGTTATCCGTGTCAATGCGCTGGGTTTCTGACACCATAGGTCCTGGTGGAATAAACTTGCCAAACCTCATCCCGTTCAGATCATCCTCGAACTTCACCGGGAATGGTGGCAGCCCGAGCAGGAAGGCCCGGATCCTGCTGGGGGAGCTCAGGTCTGCGGGCTCCTCTTGGTTCCTCATCTCCGCATCCTGATCTTCTCCTTCTCCACTGACCCCAGAACTGGACCAGTCCCCTGAACTGAAACCCTCAGCCTGGTCCGTGCTACTAGTTTTAGGTCGTTTAGAAGCCGATTGGTCTTGGTTACCGTTGACCGCTGACAAACTGGATTCCGGTCCCTCTGTGCTGGGTCTCTTCAGCGGGAAGCGTTTGCTGAGGTTGAGTGGCAGCGCCTGCTCGGGGGGAGGGGTGATGGGGGAGCCGATGGGGGAGCTGATGGGGGGCTTGGTGCTCAGGTCCTGGGACAGAGCCTCCGACAGGCGACGCGTGAAGGTCTGGAACTGAGACGAGCCCATGCGAGTCCTCATCAGCTCACACACCTGAACGCTGCAGTCAAGGTTTAAAGGTAAGACCCGCAGAGGAGGCAGCAGGGGCCTGGGCCGAATGTCCCGATCCCGACTGCCTCCTCTTTGGGCCGCCTCGTCCACGTTACACCCTGAGCAGTGGTTGTGTTGCTGGTGGTGGGGGTGAGGCAGGAGCTGCTCCCCACTTGGATGAGGCGTATCTGGGCTGCCACTCTTGGGCTGGAGGGTGTAGATGGTGGTTAGGTGCTGGGTCCGGTCCTGAGGAGTCACAGCCGGGCTCTGGGTCTCTGGGACCCTCTGGATGCTGATTCGGTTCCTAAAGACATCCAGGGGACACACGCCTTTGATGGGGCTGAAGCCGCCCAGAGAGCCTCCGACAAAGTGGCGAGGCAGAGTGGAGAGTAGAACACCAGGGGCAGCAGTTACAGGCTCCCCACGGTCGGGCTTTGGTTTGGCCAGGAAGGGGAGGAAGGGGGTGGACATGGGGGAGAGGTCCGGGGTGAGGGGCATGTTGCCAGGGAGGAGAGCCGGCTGGATGGGCTGCAGGGAGGGGGGAGAAAAAAATGTGGTCAATGGTACTGATAATGATTACGTGTTGTAATTTATTTTCAAAGGGGACCTATTATGCTTTTCTGACTTATAAATGTTGTTACAATGTTTGTAAAACAACTTTAACTCATATAAAATCAGATAAAAGGGTAAAGAATATTTACAATGATTACAAACAACTTCATATTTTAACCAGAATTGTTCTCTGCTGGACAGTTATTATCTTATAGGTGGAATGACATCACCACAACACATTTCTAAACTGAGCCAGCAGAGGGAGCTTCACCTGCTTTGTCCTCTGACTACACTAAATAAAGGTTATATAGCTCAGAGCTAGCAGCTGATATAATATTACCACAATGATGTGGTAACAGTGTAATCATAGGTAATTATAATCTAGTTATAATCATAAGTAATTATATTGTAGTTCTATAGACTATAGCTGATATAAAATGTAAAAAATTAAATAAAAGTAAAAACCCTGCAATCTAGTTGTTTGACATAAACCTTTTGGATCTTGAATCTGGCATTATTTTATTGCCATATTAAGCCTACAGTGATTGATATTGGGAGATTTGGGATGGATCAGGTCTGTAAATCTAATGCAGTATAGAGGAGTCGGAGGTGTTACCCTGTGTGTGCTGATAGGCGTCGGTCCACCTCCCACTCTGGCTGGAAGCAGTGGACTCTGCTGCTGAGAATCGGCTGTAGCTTTGACTTTAGCCTGCTGCTGAGCCAGCAGCTTGGCCTGAGCGATCAGCGTGGCCTTGTTGCGTGTTCCCGGCGGTCGCCCTCTGCCTCTCTTCACAACCACTGTGCCGTTAGGATTCACGATCTAAACAGAGACACAAGCTGTCATTTATGCCATCTTTAAGCCTTTCCTGGATTTGCTAAAAGTCTTTTTTGTACATTGTATTGCACTCCTGAAATACATGTATGTTTTTCTGTACATATTAATATAAAGCACATTAAGCTTGACAGTAATGAAATGTGCTAGATCAATCAAATTATCTACATTTGGGGCCATATGTTCAAACAACATTTGAACATATTTCACCACTAGCTAGACATAACATGTTATTTAAACTGTTGTCTTCACATGTTATCAAGATAAATTCATTTTCATTTGAATGTGCAGGAAAGAGTGGCATGTTACTGCTTGAAAAAAATAAAAACCATTTGATCCTTTATAAACTCAGCAAAGTCAGATTGTTTGTTTCAAGACATTCTGCATAAACACTATACGCTACGTTTGCCTGTTACTTACAGTCGGTGAAGGGAGAGCGGCGGTTATAATTTTCTTCTCCTTGGGTTTGGGTCCTGGTTTTCTGCCTCTATGAAGGGGTTTCCTTCCTCGTATACCCCTGGGTTTGGGAGTTATCATGGGCAAATCTGGCATTTTGAATTCTGTTCCTCCTGCTCTGAGGTGCTCTTCATAAGGAAGCATCAGTCTGAAACATACACACAATCACACACAGTTACTGACTGATACATGAGGGTTTTAGCAGTTAAAAATGTGTATATTTTTTCAGAACATTTTTTGGGAGGGTGGGAGGGGCTTAGTGTTTGTGTCTAACCTTTCGTAGTGTCGTCTGGTGCAGGTAGCAGCGCTTGTGCTGCCGGGGCAACCGCCCAGCTCGTTATAAATCACTTTCCAGAGACGGTCTATTGTCACCTGTGACAAACACACACAAATGTAAATATGAAAAGCTTTGAAGTCCTGAAGCCCTGCTCAAAAGAAATTAGTGTAAAATGTGTGAATCACTCTTTCATATAGTGAAATAAGTAAAAAGTGTCAGCGATTCTGTAGAATACTTGTTTTTGTACGGGGACAGTACGGGGAGGTAGCGGATCATGGGGCGATATTCACTGATATATCCTCAGTGTTTATTTAAAGTTTGAGTCATCAATTCTGGAAAATGCTTGATGTCAAAATCACTCTTTTGTAAATACAGTGGCTTGCAAAAGTATTCATACCCCTTGAAATGCTCTACATTTTGTCACGTTACAACCACATTTATTTTATAGGGATTTTATGTGATACAACACAAAGTGGCGCATCATTGTGAAGTGGTATGAAATTGAAACATGGTTTTATTTTTATTTTATAAATAAAAAGAAAAGTGTGGCATGCAAAAGTATTCAGCCCCCCTGAGTCAATGCTTTGTAGAACCACATCATGCTATGGGGATGCTTTTCTTCAGCAGGTACAGGGAAGCTGGTTAGAGTTGATGGGAAGATAGATGGAGCCAAATACAGGGCAGAAAACCTGAGTCTCTAGAGTCTGCAAAAGACTTGAGACTGGGGCAGAGGTTCACCTTCCAGGAGGAAAACTACCCTAAACATACAACCAGATCTACTATGAAATGGTTTAAATCAAAGCATAGTCATGTGTTAGAATGGCCCAGTCAAAGTCCAGACCTAAAAACAATCGAGAAAATTGAGAAAGACTTGACAATTGCTGTTGACAGACACTCCATCCAATCTGATGCTGAATCTGAACATTGAGCTATTTTGCAAAGACGAAGGGACAAAATATATCAGTCTGTAGATTGTGCAAAGCTGGTAGAGAAATACTCCTATAGATTTGCAGCTGTAATGGCAGCGATAGATGGTTCTACAAGGCATTGACTCAGGGGGGCTGAATACTTTTGCACGCCACACTTTTCAGTTTTTTTATTTATAAAAAACATGTAAAACCACATTTCATTTTCATTCCACTTCACAATATTGCGCCACTTTGTGTTGGTGTATCACATAAAATCCCTATAAAATAAATGTACGTATGTGGTTGTAACGTGACAAAATGTAGAGCATTTCAATGGGTATGAATACTTTTGCAAGCCACTGTATTTACAAAAGAGTGATTTTAACATCAAGCATTTTCCAGAATTGATGACTCAAACTTTAAATAAACACTGAAGATATTGAAGAGGGCCAACAGGCTGTAACTTGTTCTCCAGCAGTGGGGGAGGTCATGAAATGCATTGTCAGTTTTTTTTGCTGACTTGATAAAATTCAGCTTCCTTACATGGACTTAAACAGCTTTATGAACACAACAGCTTAGTATTTTGAAAGAATAAAATAACACGTATATTAGCTTACGTCCACTGTCCCCATCTTAAAAGGTGCAAACCCCCAAATACAGGCAATGTTGATATAAATATACTATAATGTAGAATAGTTGGAATTCATTTTTAATAGATTTTGTTAAAAAAATTATTGTGCTTAGTGGAGTGGTATCAGTGTGTATGTGTGTGACATGTTTGAAACAATTGCAATATACAGTGTGTCATTAGGGGTGTAACACTACGTTGTATAATACAGCATTGTTCAGTACAAGGCTTAGTTCAGTACAGCGGGTGAAATGAATGATTGAACAGGCCTTTTGTTGTGAGCAGTGCAGCAGTGAGCTGAACTGAACTGCCTGTTTCTGTCAGGCATTCATTTATTGTAAAGCTGCTTCTGAATAGCGTTTATTTACTGCAAAGTACTGAGAAATGACTCATACCGTTTCAGGCAGAACGCCAGTGTTGAAATTAAAATAGACAAATATTGGTTTATACAGTTGAAGGTTTAAGTTAATTAAATAAGACACATTATCAGATTCTCCTGAAGCCTTGAATTTCATGAATCATCATCATTGTTTAATACAACAAACCTATCTTTGGTTCATCTTGAGACGCCTTGATATAAATCTGGAGTACTACCATTGTGGTTGAAGGAATAGTTTGACATTGTGGGAAATTATTGCCAGGAATATATTTCTTAGTCAGAAGAGTAAAGTGAGTTAGCCAGGTCAGCTTTTTAGTAATGAATAAAATGCGGTATTAAGAGGGTATGCTAGCTGTATCCCACTGTTTTCAGTCGTTATGCTAAGCTTACCAGCTGTTCGAGGTTGCTTAATTTTTTTCTTTTCTGCAACATTTCCTAATGTCAAACTTTTCCGTAAAAGTAAATAGATAAACTGAAGTGAAGTGGTGTGGTAGAGACTCACTTTTTTGTAGCCTCCGAGCCGCTTGACCAAAGAGTACATGAGGAATAGGTCAACTGAGGACAGAGGATGAAATGTATTAACTCAGTGGATCAGACAGAAAGTACGAACAGAAGATACATGCAAATATGAAACTGAGCAGATTTAAGTGTAAAACCCAAGCCCCAACCTCAGCGATTTTTACCAGTATCCAATAAGGAAGTGACCACAACTGTAGTAACCCGGAAGTGCCACTGGGGGTTGTATGCAGAAGAGAGCCATCTCTCATTGACTCCAATGTTAAACATGCCGTTTTCACAGCATTATTAATCCTATTTCAGGCCTGGATTGAAAAACCATTCTAGTCTGTATGTTTAGTTCATATCTCCATGACAACTCTGAGGGGGGTGAATTTTTTTCTAGCAAGCTAGTTTTAATTCTATTGGAAGTTAAAATATATGAATTTTAGGGGCGTGGCCTCTTGATTGACAGCTAGCCTCTGTCCCTCACTCAACCTCGAAGGCCAGTTGTAAGGGTTAGCATGCTAACTCAATAGACAGCAGTGTGTTCATTCCTCCATCCCGTGTGCTGCTTGGGGCTGTACCAACGATGGATTAAGGACTGTGGTTTACAGTTTTTTCGGTGAGTAACACTGTATTTACAATTATTATTGTTATGTTACAACTGTACACTGTAGCCTATAGAACCAATTAAAAGCTGTTAGTTTCGCGAGTGTCACAGTGACAGTGTTAGCTCTGTTATGCCAGCTAAATAAATAGCTAGTAGCCACTACCATGACTTGAGCACCGGGAGGATTCGGGCGGTGTTTGGGCCGTGAGGGTCGCTGTTTTACAGTTTATTAAGAGCATGGTCCTGTGTTGAATACTTGTGGAATATCGGTTTAAATCATATCATAAATCATGTTGGCTGCATGCTTGTGGAGCCGGTGTGTCTCTGCCCGGGCCCGAGGTTTTTTCAAGGCTCCATGCCGCTAACGACTGTTTATGGTCAGATGGGCACGTAATGGAATCGGTTCAGAAACAAAAGTTGGGCTGAGCGGTCCAGTTAAACCTTTTACTATCTATGGGTTAAACATATGGCATAGGAACACTTTTGTGACAAAATATATGCTCACAAGTTTGCGCTCAATAATGTTTATAGATGAAGGGGCTATGTGCATCCGTAAAACCGGCTCCGTTCCACGGTTACTACGATGGTTATTTTTTTTTATAACAGTCGTATAAACTCAAATTAAATATACAATTGTGGCTGTGTTTCCGCAGCTGTGTTATCCGTGGATATTATGACGGTTATCGTACTGCATTAACTCAAAAATAAATATACAATTTTTGTTGTTTCTTCCTTTATTCCAAACGCTATTTTTCTGAAAAAAATGATTGATTGCCTAGTGCAGTACTTTTATCTGACTCTTTCTGTATTGTTTGACTCAGTGGTTGTCTCTCTGTCCTCTTCCAGGTTAACATGGAGGAATGAATGTGTGCCTCTGGTCTCCCTGGTCTCTACGTGAAAGAGCGACGGTGTGGCCATTCATCTGGCAGCAACTGAAGTCAACCTACCTTCACACTATCCTCATCTTATCTGCTTGTGATAATCGTCATTGATTGTGATATTTTGTGATATATCTTTTTCTGCACTGTCCGTCTTTGTAGAAGTATTCCTGCTCTGTAGAAAATCTTTCAAGTTTTTTTTTGTGGGATTTTTTCCTAACTTAAGTAAAGTGTTTTACAACATTACATAGCCCTGATTAGGCCTATATAAAAAACATAATTTTATTAATTGATAACTTAACAGCCCCAAATGTATTATCTTTTTACTATTTTTGTGTAATTTTTAATGAAAATATGCCGAGAATGTTTCATATAGCTTCTCCTGTTAAAATTTCAATGCAAAACTTTTACTTGTAACAGAGTAATTTAACAGTTTGGTATTTGTACTTTTACTTCAGTAAAGGATGTGAATATTTCCTTCTACACTGTTTAATCTTTACCTGGGTCATCTTTGAGTCTTACATACAAGCAAAATCATTTTCATAAGTACTTTTAATATAACATAATGTTCTACTTTTACTCAAGTGATATTGTAATTGGTGACTTGTAAAAGAGTCAATTCTCTGATATGATGATGAAGATACTTTTAATGACCACACAGCCAGGCTGGTGGAATTTGTTTTCAGTACAGCTCCTTGGTACAGGTTCCAACTTTACATTGAACATTAGACATACAGACAGGCACATTACATAATACAACAGGGCCATGCTTAATCGTCAGCTTTCAGATTTTAGAATGTTGGAAGGCATAGTGTGCAGGGTGAGTGGGATCAGAGATGTGTAGTGTCAGTTTGCGGGATAGTAATTCAAGGGATGGTAGGGTGTGCCAATAATTTTGGATGCTGTTGATGCACTGTAATTTCTTCCGGGAGGAAGGCAGGCAAAAAAATAGGGGGGGGGGGGGGGGTTTTTTCAAGGGGTTTAAAGAAGGAAAGAAGTTTTTATTTTTTATATCTAAAAAACTGCTCTAAATATTTTATATAATATATGTATATTCAAAATCATAGGCTATTAAATTAGTGTTCTCATCTGTTTATGGATTGAATGTGTCCTCCCTTATCATGTATTACTGTTAATAACATTTTCAGTCTGGAGACCAAAATACAATTAATATTATTACAAATACATTGAGATCAGCTTGTTCAGCCCTTAGTCAACACTAGGAGACATTTGTTTCAGCTACGAGCTTTTTAATGCCCTCTCTCATGTGCTCGGAGGTGATATTGAGAATATGTTCAGCTCTGTTGGACCAAACTGGAGGCAGGGAATTACGTGACTGAGGCTGAGCTCGTCTACCGGTAGGCTAACAAGTAGAGCGAGTGCTGTTAGCGTAGCTCCTGGCTCGAGCTAATGTTGCTAACTTGGTGCACGTCACAGTACTTCGGCTAGATGGGACTATCTCCCTCCCCCCAACGTCGCTACATGCCCTTTTTTGGTACGAGGAAGTGAGGCGGAGTCAAACTCTGGCAAGATGGCGGCGCGCACACGCCAAGAAAGAAGGGATACTCCTCGGTGAACTGAGGTCGGCCATGATGCTTTATCCATTATATTATACTATCTATGGTAAAACCTGTTAGTCTGATTGACTAACTGTGAAACAGTTTGACTAACACAGTTGCTCTGATAAAACTGAACAAGGTACCTCAAATGAGCATAATGACTTTATTCCCTCCTGCTTCTTAAAAATCCAAACAAAACAATAACCCCTGTGTTTTTATAATTTAAGTTCTAAAAATAAATTGGGTCTGTCGCTTAAATTATGATAAACCCGGATTGGATGGGATGAACTATTTATTTGGAATAATTTTGAAGAAAAACGTATTATACTTCAAATGAATTAACTAAATCCATTAAAAAAATGTGCAATCCTAACAAAGCAGTGCTTTAAAGAGATGTTTGTATCATGAGATCTCTAATACTAGTGTGGGAAAAGTGTATTAGATCATCATTTCAGTTTGTAAATTTGTCATCTTGTGATATATATTTAGTGTCATCTGTTTTAGATTGTGTCTATTACTCAAGGTTGTTTCTGCCTCTTTTGGACAGAACACTCTTGAGAAGCAATTTTTTAATCTCAGTGGTGCAGAGCGCATGATGGGGGGTGGGATTAAGCCTGTGACGTTGTTGTCCTTTCATTTCTCAAATGTCAAGAACACAGCATGATTCACCTAAATCACCTTTCTATCAGGAAAGTCGTAAATAAAATGTGAGAGAAATTAAAAAGAGCATAGAGGAGAGAAAGGACAAATTATACATAGAAAAATTTAAGTGATAGAGAGCCTCACTCTTCTTGAAGCCGAGGTTGGGGACTTTGTGGATGGGCTGGCCGTTACGCTCCATGTAAGCGAAGAGCTGATCCAGGAACAGCTGCTCTTCAGGGTGGGGGAGCCAGCTGCCTTCAGAGCCCACCTCCACACTTCCCATCACGTTCTCCTGAGACGGACACATGGAGCAGATAATGACAGGATATTCTCACACTCACACAATGACAACATGCTGATGTTTACCGGGTACAGGGCTGTACAGTGCGACAGTTTTGATCGCATTTGCTACTGAAATTGATCACGTGCGATGATGAATACAATTCCACTCACACGAGTGCGGCAGCTTGCTAATGAGCAGATGCTGTCCGTCTGAGACACAGAGGAGTGCTGCACAACACTGCTTAGAGTGCTCTACATTAACACTCTCCAAATTCGTGTAAATGTAGTCTTAGGCAAGTAAGTTATTGAGTCCACCCTCCACTTTGGCTGGTGAAAGATGTGTGCTCGGGACCTGTGCTTGTGCGGCGATTAATACACTTCACCAACGGTAATAACCGGAAGGAGACGAGACAGTTAAGTTAGCGTGTGTGCAAACAGAACATTTCCTGTGCGCCGTCACATTAAAAGCCTGTTACTAGCCAAACGTGAGTTGACTTTTATTTTGAAGCCAGTAAGAACAAGAAGTTAGCGCTTCACAGCTCTGCAGTGCGCTAGCTTGAAAATCAACTGCTTCAGCTGCAGAGAGCAGTCAACAGTAGTCTTTTTAAACAAAGTTTGTAATAACTGATAAGCCACTGAAGAAATACTCCCAACACATTCACAGCAACCTATTTAACTTATTCCAAATTTTACCAATATGTAAAGGCCTACTTATTTATTTAATAGGCTATGTTTAATGTTTTAAAGTTTGGTTTTAATTAACAGAAGGATATTTAACAAAAAAATTCATTATTATGAATATAATAATGATATGTATATATACAGAAAATATATAGATATTAATTTTATGGGGAGAAATAATTCTTAATCAGCAAAAAATTACAATTTGCAGGTTAGATTTTTTTGTCTAAATTGCAATCAGTGCACCCCTATTCATTTTTCTACAATTATTACTGCACACACTAGGATATGATATTAATTGAGAATTTCAAATGAGACCAAGGTGACAGGCTAAAAGGTAATTAGAGCGAAATGCATGGGTTAAGGTTATGCAAGTTTTCGATCATACTTTGTGTGCTACTGAATTTATTTTTGTGCTACTGATTTTTTTTGCTTGCTAGCACCAGTGCTACCACCTAAAAAAATAAGCGTACAGCCCTGAGCGGGTATCATGTTTACCTACTCAGTTTGGCTTGTTAGCATGCTAACATTTTCTAATCAGCATTAAACTAAAAGTACAACAGATTGTGTGGTGAAATAGTAATAAAATTAAATACATGATAGATAGAAACAGTAGACAGACAGAGAGATACAGTAGATAGATAATGTATAAAATATATAGGACAGACCTTCATCCTCTCTATCCAGGACTCTGATTGGCTGGGGTTCGGGGAGTCGTCATCTCGACCTCTCCTCTTGCGAGGTCGCCCTCGAAGACTGATAGATGGACATCCTACAGATCAAGGAAAAAAAACAATGAATGGAGAAAAAAAACAGCACATTAATCCATAATAAATCGATCAATTAAATATTAAAATCCTATTATGTTTACCTTTAAAACATTCACTGAACTGCCAGGAGAAGCTGGGGTGGCTCTCGAGTGTGGGATGGTTGAAAGTGTCCATGCAGTACATGAGCCGGGCGTTGGGCAGGGCCTTAACCCCTCCCAGGGCCATCAGGTGGGTGTCCTGCAGCTCTACCCCCCTCGCTCCGTCCTGGATACGTCTCTGTAGGGAGCGGTAGCGGCAGTACTGCGGGTAGCTGAGCACTTTTACACTCTGACGCTCCACCAGATCTACTGAGAGGGACAAGACACAAATTAACTAAATGTTTATGAGGTAAATTAAAATCAGCATTCGTCCAACAAACTGTCCAGTTCAGTGTCTGCAGCTGGAGGAAACAAATTCCTTTTGTTTAATTACTGTATAGCGACCCTTATCATTAAAACAAGTGTGAATCGTTCTTCTCAATTTGATCCGGTATTTTCCATAGAGAAAAGAAATTGAATTTCTTCTGGTCCCAGGTGCAAAACATAAGAATGAATGATGCAAAATTTGATTGAACAAAGATTTGGTTTGGGTAAAATGTTTTGATATTTATTAAAGAGGAATTGATTTGTGGCACACATTTCAAAAAGGCCACGCTCAGACAACCTTTATTATAATAATATAATGTTGTTGTCTACACATGACTTCACCCATCACTGTGACTATTACCTTTAATTACAGTATATGACCACCTGATCAACGAGCTGAGCAGGAGAACTGATCTAATTAGCAGTCGATGTTTGTCAGACTGCAGTAAAAGAATCAGCACTGGTTGTCCTTAAAGCTGTACGCTGTATATGTACATAGTTGATCAACTGTAGCTGCAAGATGGTCCAATTTCTTTCGATATGCTCCTTTATTATTTTACTGTTGATTCAAACTCAGCATTATTTCTCGATGATGACATGTGAATACACTTAATTAACCAACTAGTAGTAGCATACAAATTAACAATAGATGAAGAACAATACTTCAGTACTTCATTTACCAACTGTTAAGAGGACCATATCGGTAGCATAAACATTTTCAATTGGCCGAAGTTTTGGGTATATAGGTGTGTTTGATAACTGTGTTTTGGTGTTTCTTACCCTCAGTTTTTTCTTTGAGCGTCTCACTGCTCTTGTCTGTAGTGTTGTTGCCATTATCGTCGCTGCTCTGGGGAGGCTTGTTGAGGCCGTTGGTCCCACAGGGCTGCGCTTTCAAACTGCTGATCCAACCGGCCGAATCTTCACAAGTCCATCGCACCAGGTCCTCCACCCGCACCACCATCTTCCTGGATACCGCCAAAACCTCATCCTAATACACAGGAAAAAAGGTCAAGTCATGATTAGATTTTTTGATATATTAGCTGTGTCTTTCTTTAGTTCAAAACGGCTCAGTGTCATCTCTGAATATCTTCAGCAGGTTGATCAGTTTTTGATTTTCGGTGAATAATTTTCCAGAAGAAAATCATACCAGCACATAAACTCTACCTTTTTGCCCCTTTGGTTTTTTAAGAACAAGAGACTATGTCAGATTAATAATTGTGATATGAGAATGGTGAAGCAATGTAAACATACTGTTGGGGGAAAATATGATGTTTTGGACTGACTGCCGTAAATTGTTTTGTCTAAGTTCCTGGGAAATGAGACCAGAGCAAAGAAAACAATATAAAATGAGCGTTGTTTTCACTGATGGTCTCATTTGCTGTTAGAGGTCATTTATGATCATCCGAGGAAAAATGAGACCGTTACATAAATAAAACATTTAAAAGTTCTTCCTAGCCAGTTTAAGTGATTCAATGCGTTCACAGTATTTCATGAATTTTTTTTTATTTAAATCTGAAGCTATTGACACCACTCCAGGTAATGGCAGGGGGCTCATTTCCACTGGTAATGAAGGTAATTTTTGTATTATACCTCTCTACCGTCCAGCCTCCATAATACTGATGAGAGAAGAAAGGAGAAATGTCGATTCACTCATATGAATCACCTTCAATTATCACTGTGCTCAGAGCACCGAAGTGAGTGAAGCAGCAGAAAATTGTCAGACTTTTTTTGCCCTGAGTTTTTGCTTTTCAGGCTACATACAGGTTTCTCTGGACCTTTTAAAAAAAACTCTGGGCCTGCAGCTCTTTGATGTTCAGTTTGTTTCTCTTTGTACTATACCTCCCTGCAATATTTAACTGATTTGCTGAGTGAACACTAGTGCAGAACCTTTCCATGTCTGGTTGACCTGTGTTAAGAGACACGGCAGGTAAATCGGGTAAAATGTTAAAGATATCATGAAACTTTGCCAGTTGATTATTTACAGAATTTTTCAGAAAAGTTTGAATATTTATGCAAATTCAGCAATATCCAACCATTATGTGTAAACTTGCATATTTTCTTTGATTAAGTCAAAGTTAAAATATTAGCCGGTGCTTGAAAATGTTTTTGCCTGCCATGTCTCGCATTTATTGAAGAACAGCACTACTAATAAAGCTCAGTTAACTTTTAAAGCTCAGTTAACTTTATGATAAACACATTACATTTCCTATAAATTCCTCACAATAACAGCAGGCTGCCGGTTTTCCAGTGGAAATGTGAAGCAGCAACAGCATAAAAGGTTCAGTTTGCAGTAACTTCACACAGCTCCAAAGCAGCTGAAAACAATCAGCAAACATCAAAATAACAGAGATTTCTAAACCGTACAAACAGGAACACAGCAGTGAAACTAAACTCCAAACCACATAGATTCAGGTCAAAGTTGCAAAAGAACCGAGAGACGCACAAAGAGAGGCTCTTAAAACAGCCTTTATCAGTAGTCACAGGCACAGACACACATTTAGATTATGTTAGATTAAGTGCAAATACTGAGACCACGAAATACAGATCTGCATAGCTCCAAATCAGAAGTGCAAAATTCAAGTATGCACATATATTTTATAATGTATTGTTGCTTCTAAGGTGCTGAGTCTATCTGTTTGCACACACTAAATGTTGTCGTATATTATATGCAATGACAATGGAGGATAATCTATAAATAATCTATCTATCTATATGTGTAGGGGTAATAAATATAATACATGGGTAGTAAATCATATGTTCTTAACACCAGTATGTTCCCTCCTTGTTCCAACTGTTCAACTATCACCTGCTCATATTCAGGCAGGTGTGAGTGTGAGAGATAAGGCTGGAGCTGCTCCAATATGGTTTCATTATATAAAAAAAGCTGTTGGTTATGAACGGACATAAGCTTAACTAAAACTTGAGGGACAATCCTTTAAAATCTTTCAAAAGAAAATAGATATTTTGCTTTTGTTTATTTCCTTCAGTTCACCAACAACATTATTTAACTCAGTAATTGCCTGTTTTATTATAAAACATTTCACAAATTGCATTGTCAGTTTTCCACCAGGCTTCTCAATTAAATGTCATGTTTACTAATTTTATTCCATGATTATTTTTTATTATTTCTCATTATGCCATATTTGCTTGAAGACTTTAATAAACTTTGTTTAAAAGGTCAGACTCACAGGATTCACTAATATTAATTACCGATCAAACTAGCAAGTGGTGCTTTTTTCTTCAGGTCACTCTTGAAAAGGGATTTTAACATTTAAAAAACAAAACAGGAAATGTCATTACACCGAAAGAAATCCATGGAGTGAAATTATTATTATTATGTATTATGTATTTGCTGTTAATTACTGGAAAATTACTACAGTTGTAGTACGCAGTCTTCTATTGGGTGTATATTTGCATGCACTGTTTATTATTTCAAATGTGGCTTTATCTGAGCTCAAATATGAAACTAAACAAGGCATTATAAGGGGCTATTTACTAAAGATGTGAGACAGTGGCAATAGCTCTTTATTTATTTTATTTTTAACACAAAAATCAGGTTGTGCTTTGGTATTAAATATAGATGAAACTAGTCATCACTGGTCTCATTTACTATGTATTTTAAGGCGTTCCTGTTTGAAGGTGCACAGTATGAGAGGAGGGAATGGAAATTGATAGAAATAGCCACTGCAGCGGATTTATCACTGCAGACTGACCGCTGCAGCAGAGGACACTGCATCGGAGATTTAACGTCTGGGAAAAGCAGTTGTAAGATATGTAACTATACCGGACTGAGAGAGAGGGTCAAAAACAAAATGTCAGAAAATAAAAAATACTTTAGGACAGCAGTAAAGAGGCTGATGCTAATTCAAAAGATGCATTATATAGTTTGCAGCCAAAGTCATAGAACAGAAACCCAACTTTTGCTATTCTACCATTTCTGCTTCCCTCTGTAGCCTCCTTCTTGAATATTTTCCTGATTTTTTAATGTCTCGAAACAGCTTGCGATATGAGTGAAACACTCAATTAAAAATGCATTAGGCAGGTGAGGATAGTTTTATTTTTTCATCTGTTTAAAGCAAGAATCTGATCAAAGGATATCCACTGTTTTTCCAGGGATTTTTCCATAATTCAATATCTGGTGTCAGGCCAAAAATGTTAACCTAGTTCACTAATGCTGGGCTTACATCGCACGACTTTTCACGCGATTTGACAGTCGCAGACAATCTTCCAATGTTGGACTGAAAACACAGAAGTCGTGCTGGAGTTTTGGCGCGCGCACGTAATCTAAATCGTCTGGTGTAAGGTGGTCATCCGACCCGATTTCAGCCAGTCTTCTTCCCATCTTGACGTTGCGACAATATCAAACATGTTTGATATTATCGTTAGTCTTAAGGGGTTGGCTCAAGCGAAATGACGTAAACACTGTCACACTCTCGCATGCACCAAGCACGACGCAGGAGGAGCGGCATTAGTCGCGACCTGTGTCCGCCTGTGCAGGCACTTATTTCGGACACGTTTTCTTTGAAGCCTCGGCTGGAGAACCAGCCTGACAGCCGCACAACCTTTACACTTTACGGTCAAATACAGGGTTTGGAGTTAAAGTTATTGGTGGACGAGATCAGCAAAGATGGTCAAATAACTAAAGGAAGTCCCCGCTCGTAATATTGAATTAACTTTTTTTTTTTTAATTCATTAATTAAAATAATATTAATCTCAAAAGGAATCTAGTTGTAGTCTTGCAATATGAGACCCCCTGTCTTTTCAAAATCTCACTCTGTGACTGAAAACTAATGGCTAGTTGTCTTCAGGTGTGAGTTGATTGTATTTAGATGTAATGGCGCTTTTCCACCGCATGGTATCAGCTCAACTCGACCATGGACTCAACTCGCATTTTTGGCGTTTCCACCGCAATTTCATGGTACCTGGTACCTGGTAGCGGCTGCTTTTTTGGTATCACCTCGCTCTAGGTTCCAAGCGAGCTGAGCCGATTCTAAAAGGTGACGTCGGCAGACGGCCGGCCACTGATTGGCCACACAATAGTCTCTGGCCAATCAGTGGCCGGACGTCTGCCGACGCTTCTGATTGGCCAGAGACTACCGGCTTCATTCTGTTGTTTATTCTCCCCAACTCTCCGGGACTTTTGAGTGTATTTACGCAGCGTGCAGCCTACTCTGGCTCTCTTTCATTTGATTTGCATCACAGATCCGATTTTTTTCCCATATATTCGCTAAGCTCACCCAGTGTTGGTTGTTGGGGAAGTTACTTTTAACATACGAGAGGAGACATGTAGGGCAGCTAGCCTAGCAGCTAGGCTAAATAGATAGTAGCCAGCTGGGACAGACATGATAGCGAGCGATTACATTACAAGCCTCAGACTGAACTTATTACCTCAATAAAATATTCAGGCTGAGGCTGTGTTCGGAACGCCATACTAGCGTCCTACATCCTACATACTCACCATCTATATACTGCATACTCTCTACTCAAAGATCGATTGTGTATGCGAGGTGCGTCGAAACGTTTTCAGTTGAATTATACTCAAGCAATGAAGAATTTCTTCATATAATTATGTTTTGAGGCGGAGGATCCCTCTGACGCTCTCTGTCCGGCTCATCAGACAGCACTCAGCTGTCTGTCAGCTGGACGAGCTGCGGTGTGTGGAACAGCGATCTGTTCTGATCTCTCTCCACTATCAGACTCACTTCACTCATTTCACTTAGTAACTCTAATGTTGTTAGGTATTTATCTTCATCTCTTATCTATTGTAAGAGTTTTATGAATGACTGCACGAACAGTTGTCAGATCGTGGACCCCAAACAATGTCGTTGCCTAGCAACTTGCTCGAAAATATTTCATTTTCCTGGGCGGGTAGAATTGACCCAGTGCATTGTGGGGCGGTTGAGTAAAGTATACAATCGATTCATACCCAAAATCTTCCCGGAAGTTAGTATTCATCCGGGAATTTCTCGCATACCCAAACTCGCATACCCAACCGTCACATACTCAAATTGAAGTCAAAATGAGTACGAGTAGGACGTTAGTATGGCGTTCCGAACACAGCCTGAGACACGGCTTGCATTTGAAAACACGTATCCTGAAACAAGCACTAAACAGTCAACTTTATCATGCCCGTGTTTACGTGCATAGGCATGTACGTGACGCATCCCTACAGCTGACTGTGTGGCAGAGTCACACCGGGACAACAACCATCCCTTTTAATGGCCCGTAGCAATATTCTTCTACTTCTTTTAGCAAACAGATACAAGGGGGTATTTCTTAAACATTTTTCATCCGTGTTTTTGGCGGTTGGTTCAGTTAATAGAGCAACAACTGCTCGTAATTTCTGCTTTGCTACTTTGCTCCGGAGTAGGCTTTCAGCCCCTTACGACAACCCCGCCCACGTTCAGGAGGTACTATTTGCGGTGGAAAACGACCAGTGCTGCTACCAAACCAAGTTGAACTGAGTCGAGTCGAGCTACATGTGCGGTGGAAAAGCGCCATAAGAGGGTTTCAGTCTTCAGTCTTTTCAAAGTCCTCTAGGGTAAGCCCAGCATTAGATATCCAGCCCTCCTCATATATACTGAAGGAAAACATAAACAAATAGTCTTCTTATCTTTAAATGGTTTAATATTTAAATGACTTAATATTTAAAGTAATGTCCTACATTTGCAACCAGTTTCAAACCAGCTCTGTATCAGAACTCATTTACTGAAACTTTATACTAACCAGATGAACTGCAGCTTGTTTACGTCTGTAGTATTCTTGAAGATTTTAAATTGAAAAATTGCAAGATTGTTTGGCACTAGAAGTAATTTGCACCAGGCAGGCTCAGTAAAAGCTGTACGTGTTGGTCCTTTAAGTTTCCTTCAATACAAACAGTTAACACATGTGTAGAATGTGTTTAAAATTTAAAGTGGAGCAGGGGCTGCTGAAGACTCCTCCCTTTCCAGTTTGTCAGCTGTGATCTTGCTTTGTCCTCGAGGCAAAAAACTACAAGCACGGCTTTATTCAGACATGTCAGCACTTAAAGAAAGTTCTACAATGTTTGCGTGATATTTGGCACTTGCTTTGTGAAAAATATAAAAAAGTGTTCTCTTAAACTTTAATTATTATCTTTCTCTTCCCACAGTAGATCCTCAAGGACTCTCACATTACATTATTTAATGGTTTTGGAAAAGCAAATTCTGCTGCCAGTGCAACACAAGTGGATCTGCTCAACAAATTATAATTGGCATCATAGTTTATTAAACAGATTTTATTTTCTTTCTGCATAATAGATAAGTGATACATTTGTTGCAGCATTCTCAATAAGGCAAACAAGACGTGTCATGTTGATAGTTGGACATTCTGGGCGAAAACATGTTTCCACTTTTTTGCTGAAGCTGCAGCCGGTTAATTAGCTTAGTTTAGCATTAAGATAGGAAATGGGTTAAAACAACTAGCATCGACAGAAAATCTACTTACCAGAACCTCTACATTAACATGACACATCGTGTTTGTTTAACCCATATAAATATTGTTTTTTGTATATATTAAAGTATTTTGTTCCTTTTAAAAAATAACTGCTGATGAACGCATTTGAGTAACTGAATGGTCTTACAGATTGTTATAAGATAAAACGCGAGCTTTCAGAAATATTTGATACAACTTTTTTGAAATAAATTATTCATACAATAAGAAACTGGGGGGAAAGCACTGTAAAAACAACTAATTTTCCAACTAGAACATTCAAACCTGTCAATAGAGACTTCAACAGTGGAAGATCTATGTTTAAAAATGTGGAAAATTTGGCTTCAGACAAGTCATGAGATTTACATTTGGGTAATACATTATACTCTTTCCTAAAAAAGGATATTTTCATTTGAAAGCTGAGCTGCCCAAGTGAACTGTGATAATCAAAAACACTCACTTTGCTACATGTGATACTTATATTCTTTCTCAAGTCATATGAAAACAATGTTTATTTTTCTTATATTTAAAGTAAGTGCACTGATTCTCTGATCTAGAGATAATAAATAATCTACTACATCATTGAATATTATCAAAACTATAAAATAATATTAGTTTGTTTTTGAGTGCCTATTATTTAGATAAATTAGTATAAGGAAAAGGAGGTCTTGAAGGTTAAGACATTTTTGATCAACAACACTTCAACTGAACGGTAACCTGTTTAGATTCTTGGCCAAACATGCTAGGTTAAAAAAGGGGACAGTGTTGCCGTGACGAGGGTATATTAATAGATGTTCTTTTAGCAGATTATGTTCACTCCCATTACCAGTTCACAGGAATTACACGTGGACAGTACTGTTATGCATTTTTCATGCTTTATTTTGTTGTTTACAAGGTTACTTATCTACAATATTCATTTATTTCTAGTGGTTGAAATGAACTTATTATTTTTACTGGTGTACTATAACGTAATCAAATTATGAGGTAACAATTTACACTATTACAAAACATTATCCAAATGTATTCTATAGATTAACATGGTATACATTTAGAGCTCAACAGAGAGGTGTTCTGTTTTCCAGACTACCCTCATTGATTTAACTTTTTATTTTTTTTTAACTACAAATTAAATAATTATTAATTATAAATTAAATAATTACATACAAACAATATGAACATTTTCATTATGAAGGGAGGATTTTAGCAGGATTGTTGAATTTAACTGCAATATTTTTAGCTAGTTGTATAACATTTTTAAATAAAAATAAAAAATTAAAGGCCACTAAACAAATGTCTAACTTTCAACTTTTGTCATATTCTGTGGTGGATATGGCTTATATTGAAAACTTTTTTTTTGTAGTTTAAATGGAAGATGGCAACGGATGCACAGTTTAATTCAAATTAAAACTAAAAAAATAAACCGTGACCAAGAGACATATTTATATAAATACATGGAAGAATAAACAAATGACTGAAATATCATCCCATGTAGAGATGCTGTATGGAAGAGGAATCAGTCCTCCACAGTGACCTTTGACCCACCTCTCCATGCTCCTGCGTCCGGCCCTTTGGTGTGTCCTCAGGCAGGAAGTAAAGTCTGGTGCTGGCCAGCAGGTGGCGCTGTGACTGGTCCTCCCATAGTAAGGTCAACTACACATGAAGAAGGAGAAAGGCCTTCAAAACTTTGGTTGTGTAGCATCACAAAAAATAATTTAATTTCCAAAGTACAGCTAAGGCTGAATGTTAATACTTTTTTTAAAGAAGGAACTTTACAGGTTCGTATCACTCAAACAAACTGCTTTTATAGCATAATTTTGGGCCAGGCTGTTTCTTCAGATATGAGACCAACATGTTACATTGCAGTCAGATTAACGTCTATGAATATCTGAAAATGGGCTCAGCAATGAAAGGCCTATGTTGTTGTTTGGTACTGGCCCATGTGCCAATTCATTTTTACAGATTTTTTTTTTCAATTAGGGAAAGAAGATAAACTTTTGAGGTTTATCATCGTTACTCTTTTTTTTTTTCAAGGTATGTCATCCAAACAAATACCATCCCAGAAAACAATTTACATCCCTCATGACAATGATTCACTATCAATATACTACTATCAACCTAAATACAATGCAATCTCATTAGCGCTTTTTAGACTTGCGACCTAAATTCATTAAATTTAGCCTTGCCGTGGGATGTAGAGTAGACTCAGTAAAACATACAGTTAGTCTTCTATAGCTCATGTCCACCGTCCCATTTTAGGGTTCGATGTGCAGAGATGTAGTTTGTAGATTTAGTTTGGCTCACTCATAGTCAACAATTGAAGAGAGATGCTCCAATAAATTACACAACAAGAATGGCTTTGCCGGTGGCTTTCTAAAATGTAAATAAATGATGCACAATGATCTCATAGTGATGCATCAGGAAGCTTGATAATGTTTAACAAATTCTGTGTTAGAAAAAATAAAATAAATAGGTGTGTAGGGTTTGAAAAACTGGTGTCAGGCAGGGTTGCATTTAGGGAAATGTAGTTTCCAGTGATTATTGATCTAATAGGGACATAAAGTCAGGAAGTCTCTGGTGCTTCAAATTCTTTATTTTTTCAATCAATCCTTTTTTGGTAAGCCAACTTCATTAAAGTAATAATAAATATTAAACATTAGAGTAGGCCTACCCTATAAAGAGTTATAATAAAAACATCAATACTTTACACACAAATAATTTAGGGCTACTACTAACAATCATTTTCATTGTCAATGCAATGTTAATTCATTCATTGTTTCCGAAAAGTAAGAAAACAACATGCTAACAATAATTTCCCCAAGGAAAGATGACATTTTTAAATTTGTCTAAAACTCCAAAGATCTTCTATTTACTATCACATATGAGAAAGGAAATAAACAAGCACACACTGTTGAGAAAGTAGAACCATCAACTAATGTTTTGGCTTCAAAATAAACACATGAAGAAAACACTAGCGAGCAACACAGTCAGAAGGTATGTTAATGACCTTTTCTCACACATTGTGACACGTGTCCTGTGACAAAGCAGCTATAATTTAAAATGCTAAAGTTCACTCTTCAGTCAGCCATGGTCAATGAAACTCAATGAAAAGCTCCACTGTGGCATTTCCTGTAAACGCTGCCTTACTGAGAAATACAAAGAGTTTTGTGGAGCTGATCAAAATAAACTTTGTTTCAACTCATTTGGTGATGGCTTAAACCTAACTGACATTCATTTATATGAAAAAGCTACGCACTAATAGCTTTAACGGGTTTCTCTCACCTCTGCAATGCACAGTGGATCCGTCGGTCCACAGCGGATGAAGTAGAACTCCCCGAGCTTCAAAACCTGGGCCGGCCCGTCAGGTTGAGCTCTGCCGCTCACTGACTTATAGAAGGCATAGCTGCCTCGCTGGTAGGAGGGAGCACCCAACCACTGAGAGAAAACACAAGAGAGCACAGGGTTAATGGTCGCTGTGTAGCTCAACAGGAATCCATGCCATTTTCACTGTTAAGAGTTTGGCATTTAGTAAAACTCGAAGAGCAATCATAAACCAGAATGTTACTGTCATAAACCTCTTAGGGACAGAAATAACATCTATGGTTGAGTGAAATCTCAGAGGTGAAAGCAAGAGAAGCGAAAAAGGAAATAAGTTAAATATGAGGAAGCTAACGTAATTTAATACAATCAAGATACATATTCATATGTAATAACATCTTATTAAATATCACATTGACATTCATAACCATGCAAATTGTTACAAATCCAATCCATAAATTGCAAAGATATCATTTGGATAATATTACAATTCATTGTATTTGTATTTTAATGTGAAGAATGTAATGCATCTCAGTGTATCTTTGTAAAGTCCTTTTAGCTGTATTTCTTGTGTGAAAGGTGCGTTATAAAGTTTATTACAATTTTTATTATTATTAATTAGTGTTGTGGATGGCTGGATAGAGCTGTAGTGTTTTTTATGCAAAATAAATTCATTGCTTATTTATTAATTAAAATGACTAAAGGTTAGCATCTACATGAAAAGTCAGAGATGAAAATAAATATTTAATCCTCCCATTTTATTAACGTATGAACTAAAACTGATTGAATAAAATGTTTATTGTGGGACATATTTTCAACATTTTAAAATTTTGCCTCAGCCTCAAAATAAGAAAGGGAAATGTCTTTGATATGAGAACTATCAAATTAACAATTAAAAGCCTGTGTGTTACATGAAAGCCACAGTGCCCTCACTACATATTTTCTAGGGTGTGTACAAACTGTAAATTAAGCAGAATCTCAATCCTGTCAATAAAGTTGCAACATCTTGCATTGACGGAGTATTTTCACATGCTCACAGCCCTCAGAGCAGGATATTGTAATATATTAAACAACTTGGAGAGGAAATGTTAAAAATTAACTCAGACTGTTAAGCATGATAGTGAACCAAAATATATTCAGATATAACCAGAGCTTAACAGAGTTATACTGAGATGCCTGACTACCGGCAGACAGTGCTACTTTTTTGCTTTGTTGAAAACATTAGAATGGAAAAAGGCTGAAAACTAAGACAAGTATGAACTTTTATGATCTTAATCTTCTGAATGTGTCACAATTCATCCAAAGAAAACATCATTACATTTGATATCATGTTGTTCAGTAGCCTAATTCAACAGCTGCCTTTGCCAAACAGCACCTAGCTTCCTGTTATCGTATCACTTTAACACATAGTGGTGACACTTCCTTTTAAACTGATTAAAAATGCCTGTATTCTCCTGTATGTTAAATAAACAAACACATCAATAGTTGGAGGTTTCATTAATAGAATCTGCGGTTTTAGTTTTACTTTCACCAAACGATTCCAAGTAAGACGCCATAAAATCACATGTTTTAGTTAATCATTCAGTATCTGCTATGTATGTGTTGTAGGGGGCTCCAACTTGTAAATTAGTTATTTTATTCTGGGGGGGGGGTCATCTCCCTTCTTTTCTTTGACTAGAACTACTTAAAACGTACACAATGTTTTAACTTTTAATAATCTCACTGTACAAAAAAATTATTGATTAAGCATCTCTGCACTGCATTTCGTTTGTCCGTTTTAAATGTTTAAGTAAAGTTTATTTTGTGATAAAATAAAAGGGTCCCTGCAGACATGTTTTTAAAAGTCAAATCAAATATTTATAGTCTTATTAATCCACATATCAGTCTTATTTTTGTATATACAGGTAAAACAGGTAATTAATTGTCAGACAATACTTCTTTCCTGCAGGTGCTTCAAAGTAAAAGACTAAAATCCCTTTTCTTTTAAAGACGGCTTTTAGTTTGAAGTAGCTACAGGAAGTGGTGAGTTTGCACAAAATAGTAACTTTGCAAATGTCAAATAATTGAATAATTGCTCCTACTATGCTGCAATCCCTTTTGCTTGTTTAAAGTTAAAAAATTAAAATCTTTATTTTCTGTCGATCAACTTATTCATTATTAAAGGTGAAGTAAGCGGTTTATTTATGTTAATATAAGTTTAAAATCGCTCTTTATTCATACAGTGATCACTTACATAATGTGCGCGTTTCATAAAGCCGATCTCTCAGTCAGCTGCTTTGCATGTAATTGGCAAATAAACTTATTGTAGTATCCCGAAATGTTTATCCAATCAGAAGAAAGAACGCTACAAACTGACACTCGTCTCACTCATATATAGTCTCCATGGTCTCACTGCCGGTGCACCTGTCGGAGTAAATTGCAGCATTTCTCCATTTTCTCCAGGAGCTTTTGTTGCTCAGGGGTGATATTGGTAAAACAACAGTTTGTAAAGTGTGCTTTAAAAAGCTGCACTATATGAACTAATCTGAGAAAAGGCCTTTATTACGCTTCACTACTGCAGCAGATTATTGTTAAATCTCACACCGAGTAAAGTGAGAAACGGTTGAAAGAATAATATTCCTTTCAGTTTGACCTCATTGACCGGGAGAAAAGGTCACCGTTGCTTTAAATCCTGCAAAAACAAAAGCAACTAAATGTTTTGAATATGTTCTTAGCTTGGGATCCAATTACGGTCTTTTTCCAAACGCTTTCAATCAGCTACCATCCTTCCAAAGTCAGGAATGAAATTTCCTGTTCAGGTTTTAGATTATGTATGAAACAAACCCCCAGCCTCTTTCTCAATAAAATATCATTTGAAACCAAATATATTTGAGTCTTCCACTGTTGTTCAGACAAAACATTTTAAAGATGTGAAAGAAAGGACGGTTAAAGATTTTCAAATTGTTTAACATTAATTAAAAAAAATGTATTGATTCATGACCTGATAATGAAAATAGTCCTAAAATGGTTGTGTTATAGATACGTCTTTAGACAGAAATTCTTGACATTTTATAATCAACTTATTTTATGTCAGTTTTAAAAAGGAAAAATACCGATGTTGTTCTATTTTCAGTTTCTCAAATGTGAATATTTCCTGTTTTTTCCTGTGTCACGTTTGATAGTAAAACTGAATATCTTTCATTTTGAGCCTTTGGTGGAACAAAGACTATTGACACATCCAACATTTCGTCTTACAGGTCTTACTGGTCTTACAAATACACTGTCGCCAGAGCACCTGTTTTAACTTACAGGTAAATGAATGCACTTATAATGGCTAAATCAATTTCTACATACTCATTTGCAAGAGTGCACACCATTAATTCACAACTCTCTGACAATCTATTGAACGACCGACTGGGATATGAATGGCAAAACTAATTGGCAGATAAATTGATTATGAATTTAACAGCGAGTTACAACCCTAATGTGCAGCTTAGATTGTATGAATGTGAAAATGGTGCAGTGAGATCAACTAGACATTCAACTTGTGCAGTCTTACACTTATCAATTTAAAAACATCAACTATTCATTAGCTTAGTTTGTCTTAATAAACAATAACCTAAAATGAGATTACAGCAGACATTCTGTAAAAGCGGATTCCCAATTCTGTCCCCAAAATGGTGGATGTGCCATTTGACAACTATGACTCACATGTTGAAGTTGTCTTTATTTAATCTACAGCTCAGTTTACATGGCACTTCCTGTGTGTTTACAGTGTGGATGTGTCGAGGAGCCCTTGATCCGCCTTACCTCACCAGCAGCTAATGCCTAGTGTTTGTGGGTGTTTGTTATGTGTTGCTCGAACAATAAATCGAACACACCTCAAATGGGTTCTTAATACAACTGAAAGCCAATACTGCTGCTGCTGGGTATATAAACCTCCAGCTTTGATTTCACTGTTTTGTAAGAGGAAGTGTATGAAGCTCAAGGCCTGTGACACCCAGAGTATTAGTTGTATATTCTTTTTTCCCACAATAAGAATAAGAATTTAAAGCATTGTCTTCTTCATTTCCAAGGCCATTTGAATTCATGTGAGGCCCCTTATGGTTCAGATGGCGTTTCAGTATGCTGTCCTTTGTGGTTGCATTTTAACAAAAGATAAATTCACTTTCTTGTAATCTTTAGGTATGTGACAAAAATGACAATCTCTGTGTCTGTGGAGCTGCCATTTTGGAGTCACAGCTTCAGACAGCAGGCTGTGTGTTAATGTGCTCCGCTATACAAACATTAATCACTGCCACAAAATCTGCAAGCCAAGGTGACATGTCATGTACCAGTCCGCAGTCTAAAAATGTGGATTTGTTTCCTTTGACATAGATTAAATGTATGTTATTTATATAATAAAAAAAAGAATGATAATATTTTTTTGTTTGTTAATTAGTGAAAATAAAATTATCACTACCTTGTTTTCTTTTAGAATCGTTTTTTTTATATAAAAGTCATTGTTTTTAAAAGCTTTTGATCCTGCAAATTCTAACAAGATGTAAACTCCACACACATCTGATGAAGGTTTCAGATCAGTCTTTCTGGGCTTTGGGTCAAGTTATTTTGGTTAAGGTTCGAAAAAAAGTTTTGCAACAACATGGCATTTGTTTTTGTATAAATAAACACAGATTTGTACAAATTAATCTGCCAAATTTTCCTATTGATCCGTTGGTCTATAAAATGTCAGAAAATAAGAGGAAAAGATCCGTCCCGATTTCACAAACCACAACCTGACGACCTTTAAATGTTTGTTTTTTTGTCCAACCACCACCAGTCCAAACCTAACCGTAAGTAGCAAAATCTTACATTTCAGAAACTAGAACCAGACAATACTTTGCATTTTTTGTTTTAAAATGTACATGATTATCATATTTTTTCTTCAGATCAGGTTAAAAAATATAATATTCAAGAGTCTTGAAGTGTTGGAAAATGCCTGATGGAATGTCAATGTCAGAAAAACCAACATAAAGCTGTTGCAATTCTATATTTCTCTTGTGTAAACAGACGGAAAACAAAGTATTTGTTAATCCATTAAATGCAATTCCTGCTCACAAAAATGTATATTTAAATCCCTAACAGGCTCAGTAATTAACAGCTGTTCCTCAAACAGGAGGAAATGGTCCATTGGTTTAGGACTATTTTCAGCAGGAGATTAATCCACTTTGATTCTCTTGTGAGTATTTGGGGCAGCAGGAGGACTGTGTGTGTGTCGGATTGATTCAAACTTCTACAAACTTGTGTGTGTGTGTGTGTGTGTTCATTGTAATTAAATAACATGTCAGTGTCACTAAGTGTAATAGTGTGATTGATGTGTTTTCAATAGTTTTTTTGTTTTTTTACACACACCACACACACCTTATTTCTTGGGATAGCTTATTTATTTATTAATTTTTTCATCATGACCCCTTTCTTTATGAAAACATTCAAATGTATTTGAGATGATAAAATCAATGGAAAAAAGGAAGGTACATGCCGTTTTGTTAACAACACAACAGACAAGATGCTCCAGTTTTTAAAGCCCTAAAGACAAATACTGCAGCTGCCATGGAAATGATTCTGTTTTGTGATATTGAATCCATCATAAAGCCTGTGCCTTTCTGTAATCCCATGTTTGGAGTTATAGGCGAGAAGAGACTGAATTTCAAAAGCTTTACCTGAAACTTAATATTCAGCCCCACAGCTGCAACATAGTACCTGCAATTGACCCGGATTATATCAAACGAATCATTTCTCTGACACAAATTCAAGCAGAAAAAAGGCAGTTATTACTTTTGCGTTTCATCGTCTTCTTCTAATAACCGTTTAGTCTCTCTTTAGTAATAATCTGCCAGTTCATTGATATGAATATAAAATGCCTTCCAACGTCCTTTTTTGTCCAACCAACAGTCCAGAACCGGAAGATTAGTTCAGTTTAGAGAAGCAATGATAAGTTGATGAATGGACTAGAAGTATAAAACCTTATTCAAAAACCAAAAGATATTCATTATTACAAAACTCACTGAAGCTGAAGAATTAAGTTTTGAAGTAATACATTGATTATCAAAAGTTGCTCAATGATTGACAAATGTTTTCAGCTGTAAACATGTTTACTAAGGCGGCAACTAATGACAATTTTTCAACTAATTGATTGATCAGCAGATATAATCAATGATCTATAAAATCTCAAAATAAAAGTGAATATCAATAAAACCCAGAGTGGTTTCTTCATAAATACTTATTAAATACTCATATACTTATTATGTTTAGCTATAATAGAAGACAAAGACAATCCGCAAATGTTAAGACTAAACAAACAGGAGCCAGCAAATATTTGTCTTTTGCTGAAAATGCGCAGTGGTGGAAAGAGTTCTCAGATAAGATTCAAAATCTCGTAAGGGAGTTGATTTATATTTTGTCTGAATCTTTGAAGTAAGAGTAGGTTTCATGTGGAAGAGGAATAAAAAAAAGTATCGGGCTCCAAATTGTAGTGGAGAAGTTTACCTCAAAGATGCACTAAATTAGTAGTTGTGTTAATGTATTTAACTTCCCACTAACATCAACATGATTCACCTATATTAAAATGGTAGCCAATTTTCTTTCAATTCCACTACTCAATACATAGTTGCAGCTCTAATATTTACATGAAGACTGGCTGAACAGTGCGCAACTTTCATATTAAGTTAATTAAAATCAGGCAGACCGAGGTCATATTTTTCGCCATGCTTATTATTCACATGAAATATAAAGGGCTAGTGTATAAGCTGAGGGTGCGGCCGGCTGTGTGCAGCTGCTATCCATTTACTCATGATAGACGGGACATGAAGATTCACAAAATAAACGCATATAGCAGGCATATATTTCCTCCCCGTTCTGCACCAGAAATAGTCTAAACTAAAGTAGAGCTGTTGCTTAAAAAAAAGAAAAAAAAAAGAAGAAAGAACCAGTCGTTCCTGAAGCTTCTGTAATGTTTGAACACAGCAGCTAAGCTCTACTGCCTAAATGCAGAATATTCTCAAATTCTCACTCCTGTGTTGATCACCCACAACCCCCACCTCTCCCACAAATACCCTCCCCCATTCAATACCCATAACCCACCACAAGCAGCCCCCCCCCCCCCCCACCCACCGCTGTGTAGCTCTGCAGACCAGCTGCAGCAAGGCCCAGGATCAATTTTTAGAAAGATACAGGATAAATATCGCTCAGCACAGCAGCACTCTATATATTAATATTAATATTAATACAGTCAAAGAGCTATATTAATAGCATGACAATTTAACGAAGCAACAGTGGAGACATTTTGATTAATTACGTCACTGGAGAATCACAAAAAAAAAAAAAAAAAAAGGCCTTCGGGAAAACTAAACACTATAAAAATACTCATGGAAAACAACATTAAAAACAGATTAGCTCGCCATTACTCACACACTTTCAAAAATCCTTTAAACGGATATGTTATTTGTGTTTTAGGGAATAATATGGTAACACAACAGAAGTGACTATTCCTCTAAGCACAGACAAGGTCACTGTTGAATGTCACACACACAATATATCCTGCTATAGGAGCTGCAATTATAGAACCACACCAAATGAAAACAACACACAGACGCTCTGTGGAAAGATTTCATAACTAATATAATAGAACACATGTAACATGGCCATATATCAGTCCTGCAATATAAGTGACCTATTATAAAGACACTGTAGGATTAAATAATCATTAAATATTCTCTGTGAACTCAGTACTTACTCCCAAAGGAACATTTCAAATCCATATATGAAGAGATTACAGATATATTTTAGTGAGATATGAAGGATTAACTTGAATAAAATAACTACAGCATAGCACAGACACACTTTAACACTCTAAAAATATAATATTGAGTTACGCAGTTAAAGATAGCTGCTATAAATATATCTGGAGGTAGATTTTAATATTCATACAAGATGGAAAACCCATTTAGGTTTCTTATAAAACCCACTACTGAGTATTTTATTTTTAGAGGCAATATTAGCATTCTATTTAAGGAATATTATTGTATTCAATTAAAATAAAGAATACCACACAAAGTCTGTTTGTCATGAGCCCACCATGAAATATGTCAAATGTTTTAAGAGGTTATTATACTGGATTTGATACAAAAAACAATACATGGACTATGTATAAAACAGTATTTGATTGTCACTAAAGGGAGTATATTTTGATATGAAACATGTATTTATAAGTATATGAGTTGAATTAAAAAAGGGGAAATAAAAAAAAATAAAAAAATGTAAGATTAAATCAGGCTAGAGCTCGACAGACACCATGATCTACTATATGAATATTCTATCTCTGTACTTCATGAATATTAAAGAATATAGCACCAGAGAAAGTCCCCATTGTGAGCCCCTATATGAAATGTATGGGTTTATTTTAGGAGTATTATAGTGCGATATGACAAACATTATCATACAAAATGGGAACTACAGACATAGCATTAGCCTCTGAAGGAGTACAGAATACTTAACAAGTATTTAAGAGAATATGAATGAAGTTGGAGATTGAATTACATAAAAACTGTTACTGAGCCCCACAGATGCAATATTACCCAATATAGGAATATTATATCTATATTTAAGAGATATAAAGTAATACTTTATGCCATCTATTGAGTACAACAGGCAAAGAATTAGATAGCAGATTAATACTAAACAGGATGAGGAACGTATACTGAGCTCATAAAAACACAAAAGGATAATATATTTAAGGAAGTACCTATTAATAACTTCATGATAAAAGAATAGTGCTAATTTTAAAATGTAAGAAGACTTCCTATAGCTCCAGTTGACAGATCTAACTAAGCTTGTTCTGTCTGAACAACAGCGCAATCACAGTAATGTTTAATTTACCACCACAGAAGAATGATATGACCAGCCAATGTTTGCATTCCACTAACTGAAACAAAACAAGTTTGGACACTTTTGCTGGCAAATTTTTTTTAATCAGAGTTTTTTTCCAATGTATTTCCTGTCTGTCAACTGATCGATCATAAGATCTAGTTATTTTTATGTATGGGAAATTGTACTTTTAAGCAGACATTTAACAAGCATGCAAGAGAATGTGCTTTAATCCGCATGTTTGCTTTAAAAAGATAAATTGGTTACTAAACTGTAGCAGATCATCTCTATTAATTGACTAACCCATTCATCCTTGTATCACTAGTTATAGTACAGATCTATCCGTCATTAAATCAGGAAGACCAAAAAAACAACAAAGTAAGTGGTTACAAGGAAGGAACTGATAGTTTCAGTTGATTCTAGCACCCCCTTTGGGCAAAAGTGGTAGTGATGTTAAAACACCAGCCCCCAAGTCAGCCCCCATTTGTTTAGGAACAGAGTGAACTGAGACCGCAGAATACACGTGATATAATAAGGTAATGTATCTATATGTGCCTATGTAAGATTAAAAATAGTAATAGACAATGGTGGAGCTTAGTAAACTTTGATTAAGTACCATTCTTGAAACACAGGATGTTCTGGTCTGCCTGCCGTCAATTGTTTTAGTTTCATAAACATTCCTCGTAGCGGCTTTAAATTTCAGCTCTCATATACAATCAAAAACGGGTGAATTTGGGGGCATTTTTTTTCCTTTAAAAAGATAAAATCATTAAAATTGTAGCAGATTTATAATTTTAAAAAAAAACTTTATTTGTAAAGCACTTTTCAAAACTAAGTTACAAAGTCACTCTGTATTCATAAACTAACCCATAAGTCCTTTGATCCCTAGTTATAGACAAGTACATATTTAATCTATCTATCTAAACAGGAAGAACAATGACTAAAAGTTAGCTCAATTCACTAACTGGCTTTGCCGACAGACTTTTAGCCCCAGAATGAATATTATACACATAATTACAGTGAGAAAATATGACAAGTACTACCATCAAGTGAGTATCATAAACATACTATTATGTAGGCTACTAAAGGAGTGTTTTATGAAGAAGCAAAGAGCTCCAGTTTTTTTTTTTTTTTTTCTCCCTTCTCTGGGGGAGGGCCAACTGAAGCATTGCTCCAGCCTAGCGGTGGAAACCAGGCAGAGCTGAGTGAGTAAGGCAGGAAAATAAAAAAAGCCACATAATATAATCTGAGCAGTAAGAGGCAGTCCACTTGCCTAAAATGTGAACACACACAAGAATTTAAGATGGAAACCCTTAATCTGCACCCTGCCTACGTCAATTCTCGTGATATTTCTGGGAATAATGCAGTGAGATTTTTTTTTCTACAGTTTTCAGTATGGGAAGGAAGAGCGGGAGGTGGGAGGGAGGAGTGAATGCAAAAAAAAACGACGAATATTAATGATACAATGTCTCCTGCTTTGGACAGTAAATAAATAAATAAAAAATCCAAATACACAGCAGTAGCCTACAGTATTGACCTTGGCTATATCCTGTTATTGAAACAGCACACACAAATTCACCACTGAAACAACACACACAAAATAACCTTTAAATGCTACAATAAATTAATATTCAAAACAAGATAATGAAAATACACAACCAGCACTGAGATAATAAGCTTTGCACCCCACCCCCACCCTAAAAATGTAGCATTTCTGTCATAATAAATGACTTTGTTCCGATATTTTAATAGGCCTATACATTTTTCGACTATAGCCCAAATTACCCTAGCTGTGTATGTTAAGACTAAATGCTCGATATTTCAAGTACACAAACTCCACATTTATTAATTTATTCATTTAAAACACTCACACACACACACATACGCAATATTAACATTCCTCCTTAAACTGTGGCAATTACGCCGCAGACAAAATGTCGGGAGGGATTTGATAATAATATCAATATGCTTCCTATTAAAACACAGCACTGCTGCTAGGCTGCTACTGCTCCACCTAGTCAGATAAAATATTTCAACCCTTTAAAATATCACGTCGCTCTATGTGGAAATATATTTTTTGGAGTGTGGCGTTCAGAAAAAAAATGTCAAACAAAAATGTCGATGCAACGTCTCGCTGTTCTTGGGTTGAAAAGAAAAGGGAGGAGGAGGTGGGGGGTTGAGTGGCTTAAAAGTTTCCTGATATTTTCTTTTGAGCCTAGGCAAAGGGCCAGAACATTTTTATTTTTATTCGGCGAATGTGTTAAGTAAAATATAAAAAATGTGAAAAGATATGGGGTTGGTTCGCTAGTGGAGAAAACCCCAGACAGTCGACACGACACAAAGAAATTAATCATTAACAACGTCGAAAAATATCAGTAATATTAAAAAGAGGAATTTAACCGCTGAGTCTCCGATATCAGAGTAGGCGACAGCCCCGACCCACAGACGACTATTTCCCCCGTAAAAATAGAAATATCAACGCTATATTTCAGAACATTTAAAAAGAAAGGGAAAAAAAGTTGTGCCCGCTTGAATAAAGTTGTAATTGCAGTCGGAGCGAACTCTCCGTGCTCGTGTGCTATGGGGCTTGGTTGATATGAGAAAACAATCAATACGACATGGTCTGAAACTAAATTAAATAAAATAATATTCCATTCACAGCGACACACGGTTAAAATATCCGCCAACACGTCAACAGGTCAGACACAGCCTCGTCGGAGTATATAAGACAGAAAACGACATTTTATGTTGAAATTATATAATTTTTTTTTACCTGTATTGCATTGTGCTCCATTGCAGTCCTGCATTCCCTCTCTGAGGCCCCTCTCCGGTTTCACCGCCGGGACTCGCCGACACACAAACAAACGCACCAGAAAGAAAAAAAAAGAGAAAAAAACGCCTGCTGCTTTTTTTTTTTTTTTCAGAGAGTGTGTGCGTTTGTGTGTGTGTGGAAATGGGACAGGATCTAGGTGTGGCCAAAGTTTGCCACAGAGTACAACTTAATGGTAAAGTCCTCGTAGTGAGTGAAACAGCAGTGAATGCATCTTTAGCTTCACAGCTGTGACGTACATCCGCCTGACGCGGCACACGTGGGCGGGGTTTAGAGACTAAAGGGGTTTTAATCAAACATCCCCTCCCAAAAAATATAATTAAAATGTGATTAAAGTAGCTGTGGATGTAGAAGTGCTTTGAGAAGTCTTTAGATCCTTACCTCATGTTCAAATCCTGCACGTTTACTCTAGAGTAAAATTATTCAAGTTTCAAAGGCAAACTCAAGATCTAGCCTATCTTTATATATTGGCTTTTAATTGAATTCTATTTATCCACGTTCATTTAGGCTATATTTTACTTGATTGATCTTCTTCAGTTTTTGATTTAATTTATTTTCATTTATTTAACCGTATTTATTTATTTATTGTTTTTATTTATTTACTAGCCTACTTGTATGTTTCTCTGGGCTTTTAATTTGATGTTATTTATTTAAATGTAGGCTATTTATATATATTAGTCTCTCTTTCCCCTTACTCATTGTTATCATTTTATAATGTTTATGAAAAGTGCCATTTTAATAAAGTTTGAGTTGATTTGATGTGTCTTTAAGTGTCATCAGGAAATATAGCCTACTTAAATTATTGAAAGTTAAAGTAACGGGACTGTTATAACCTACTGTTATATCATTATTACTCATGAATCAGTATGAAAGCAAGATTTTAGAGTTGTATTTTAGTGTAATATTTGTATGTTGTTCGCTTAACAAAGTCAACTTAAATTGTCATATACAATATTTCCCAATATGAAAAGTATTGGAGTAGAAGTAGAAAGTGGAATGAAAAGAAAAGAAAAGTTCAGTAGGCCTGCAACAACCCCTTCAAATGTGTACTTCAGTACAGGAGACAAATACCAGTATTTAAGTTATGGCCTTATAACACATGTGCCTTGTTAGCTTCATGTTAACTCATATTAGTAGAGAATGTCTAAAAACAAATAAAATAAAGTAATTTCACAAGTTATTTCCCTTTCATTAAGTGCATTATGAAAGGGCCAGTAGCCCTGATGCAAAGGGGACAAGGGGATGACCCATTTCTAGGGGTCATGTTCGCAAGGTCAATCCGTTAATCAATCAATCAAACTGTATTATAGCCCAAATTCACACAAAAATGCCTCAAACGGCTGTACAGCAATATAAGCAAAATACAAATATCATAACAACACAACCATAGCATTATGAACAAGAAATTCTGAATATGAATATAAATAGTGCCATAACCTTGAGATCTATATTTTAATATAGTATTGAGGGACTGCGAGGTTCCCTTCTCACTTCTTCCGTTACTGTCTGGCTAAATTTGTCCATGTTCACCACCATTTCGAACAGCTCAGTCACTTAGATGGCAGGAAGAATCAATAGTGAAGGGATACACAAATACACAAATATGTGTTGACATGTTCAAAGAACAACATAGGGCCCTGGAAAAGTAAAAGTAATGTGTGTCAACAACAGAATATTGAACTGCGGGAGCAAAGGTTTGCTCTGGTCTAGTGTGATTTCCTTATTTCTTTGTCACTATCATACAGACAAACATTCATGAATGAGACTGATTGTCGCCTCAGAGATCTAAATCACCTGATGCAGGTTGGTTGGATTTACTGTGATCTGATCCGACTCCATGTGGGATTAAAAAAAGAACTAGTGCTAATACTACCACTGCTAATAAAAGTAAAGTTATTATGGGCTGTGGCTATTTTCAAAACAACGGCATTTTCAGTATATTTGTGGCAGAAAATCCAACCAGCATGAATAACCTCACACTTTTGATCTTGTTCACTCTGCACATTTCTACAGCGCCTCTTTTTTTAATAGACAATTGCACATATTTCTCTTTTTCATTATTTTATTGTAAATATTCTATGTACAGTATATTATTTAGTTATATTCTCTGGGTTTATGTTCATTCTATTTTTATTGTGTGCACAGTCTGAACAGTACTGAGCAATAAAAACTATTCTGATTCTGGGTTTGATTACAAGAATTTGGCTGTACTGTCATCTACACACGGCCACAATAATTGAAATTGTAGCCTAAAAAACAAGCAACATAGATATGAAATAGATTGTATAAATCATGTCTTATATAGTCTATGATGGACAATCACTCCTTAAAAACGGGCAATACAATTATTTTGTATTATTATATGTATATTATGTTTTTTTTGTGCTTTTAAATGAAGCACATTTTTAGTCAGCACAACTTGGGTTAAAAATACTGTAGAGACCCACATTAGCCTGTAATGACAGCTTCCAAACACCAGGTCTAAAAATATGCAGTGTCTTTTCTTTTTTTTTAGATTCCATGTTCACACCCAGTCATTGTTTAACACAATAACACACATGCCATATTCCAAATATAAGCCTTATACGGTATATATCCAACTGTATCCCTGGAATTAAGCTTTGAATTATTATAGCCTAAAATTAGTATAGGTCCCTGTGGGAATAAAACGCTTAAATATTCATGAATGATCAGACCTATAACCATGACAACAAGATTAGTCTGCAATCTATGTCGTTGCTGACGGCGATTGGCAGTGATGAAAGAATACTCAGTGTTTTTACTGTGCTATAAGTACCAATACCACATAATGGAAATACTCCATTTTAAATAATATCAGTTAAATGTGGGCTACTAAAGATAAAAGTATTCATTATGCATATAGGCCCCTGCAAGACATATTATTATATAAATCATATTAATGGATTATAATTACACATGTGTTAACATTTGTAGGGGTGGAAATGTAGGCTACTTGTACCCCCTACCCAAGTGAAATACAAAAACAACAATATAAAACCTACTTTTTTTTTAACGTAGAACGTTTATTTCTTGTCATTTTAATAATAAATAAAATTATTAGTTATACTGATGTATCCTTTTTAGAAGGATTTTACTGCTGTAAGTGCTTGAGGTGGAGCTAGTTTGAACTATAGTATTCACTTAGATAGTTTTGCCTACAACTATATAAACTATACTTTAATTATATACTTCATATAATAACAAAGTAGCTTCAAAGATACATACTCAAGTTATTTTTAAATTGTACTGAAGTACAGTCCTTGAGTAAATGTATTCATTTTTGCTACATGGGTTTCCTCCCCAAAGTCTTATTTTAAAACACTTTCTTCTTTAAGGGTTAAACATTTAATGATTCTGCACTCTACACCCCAGAGGAAATCATCTAAGTATGACAATACATATTCATGAGCAGTGTAAACCCAGAAACAGTTAAAGCAGGGCTTCATGCTGAAAATATTGGTCTCATAAAATGAAAGCCTCTCAACTGACGTGATTTTTGAAGAGAAACGTGATCACTCTTCATGCATCCTAGTGTGAGCACATGCATGCTGCAGTTACCAGCAGTCTCCAGTAGGGGGAATAGGCACGTGTTCTGTTTTCAACTTCAACAAAGCTTAAAGGCCCCCACATCCACCCCACCCCCATACAGCTCCAGCATTACATGTAGTGGCAGGCCTCAGATAAAACTCCCAGATCAGCCTTTGTGCTGAAGAAGAAACAAATGAGCAACAATTATTCCAGTTAGTTCAGACGTTTTTTGTGAAATCTCAAGATTAAAATCAAGAGAGAAAGAGGTGGAAAAAGTTCTCAGATCTTTTACTTACACAAGATTAGAAATACCACGGTCTAAAAATAACCCATTACCAGTGAAATTCCTGACATTAAAATGTAAACGTAATCTTATATAAGAGTGTTGAAGTATTATAAAAATTAAAAAAACATGTAAGAGCATTCTAATGTTGCAGTAATTCCACATGGAGCAGGCTTGAAATACATTGTTAACTACTTTGTCGTAGGCTACAGTACTGCATCATATCATGTGTTTTTTGCAATACAGCAGTGGCACTCAATTTTGAGTACTAGTTACTTACCACAGCTGCCTGATATTACATGTATAGACCACTCATTTTCACCACAATCACATCTTCTCTGCAACTTCACCCCTATATCCTGAATTACATGATTTGAGGGCCTAAATAAGAACTAAACATTTGACAGCAGTGCTACAGTCTGGAGCCGAGCAGCTGAAAAGGCTTTTGACTTTCAACCCCCCGCACAGCATGGCAGGAACTGGCAGCAGCTCCATCTAGTCCTCTGTATGTCAGTGAGGCTTCAATCCTGATTTAAAAAGGTTTTTCTGCAGTGAAGCACACTCATGGTATTTGCATTCAGGTGTAAAATGAATGAATATAATATAATAATCAGGCAAATAACTCAGTCATAGCACCTTTTGCTAGAAAAAACACATATTGTCCAGAGTCCCCTTTTTTTCTCATTTAACACAAAAACAGAAGGGAGATTTTTTAGCTCCTTCAGAAAAACTGTTTAAAAAATGTTTTGTAAACAGGTCGATTTAAAATTATAATTTCTTTTTCAGTATAGCTCCAATGTTTTTGTGACTTCTTGTCGATAGAATGCAACAAAAATAAAGTTTCGTTTCAAAGGTTTTTTTATTAAATCACAAAGTATCCAACAGCTGTAATACAATGGATTATTAATTTTTCCCCCTTTTTTTCCCTCCCGAACATATCCCACCCAATCACAAACAGTCCTGCATTAAGAAATCAACACACAAAGCAATACACAACGTCAAAGAAACAAAAAACAAAAACGAAACACAAACACACACAACAAGAAACAAAAACAAACAACCAATATGAAAAAAAAAAAAAAAAAAAAGAGGGGGGGGGGGGGGGGAAGCTACTCCTCAACCATTGTGGTCGGTTTGTCATAGTAGTCCAGGAAGGGGCGCCAAAATCTATAAAATTTAGTCTCAGATTCATAGGCAGTACAACGAATTTTCTCCAGATTCATACATGACATAATGTCTCTAATCCAATGTGAGTGGGAGGGAGGAGCAGGATCTTTCCATTTGAGCAAGATAGCCCTACGAGCAAGCAAAGAGGTGAAGGCCAGTACCTTTAGCTTCACTTTAGGCAAGCCAGAATTGGGAGCAATGCCAAAAATTGAAGTGAAAAAAATAAAGTTTCTAACCACTCTCAAAAGACAAAGGTGAAGTCGAAAAATGTAATTTACATTATCTATTAAAATGCCTTAAGTTAGCTATAGTGCTAACATTTAGCATATTTACATACTTACTTTAGAATGTTGTAATTAGTATAACTTTCTAAAGATAAAATACTTAAGCGCTCGTTAAGTGTACTAAACTGCTGTCTTAAGCTTTACTGATACACCCTGACAACAATTATGTAAATATAATATTTTCTTATATACACATTTTTCTGACACTCCAACTTTTCAGTTTTTAATGCCCTCAGTCATCCTATCTGCACAAAAAAATGCAGCCTATTTTATAAACTTGTGGAAATTTGATTTGACAGGGAAATAAAGTTTTAATACGTATGATATAATTCTGATGTCTTTGATCGGATTCTGGAAAGGTTTCGTTTCATTTCAATGTATTTATTTCAGACGTATCAACATACAAAACAAATGAAAAGCATGGAAATACAATAAACAAAAATTATGTTTTCCCAAAAAAAACAAAAATAGAAGAAAAAAAAATCATCTGCATTGCTGAGATATGCCTGAAAAGGAGCAGGAAGAAGCATACACTTATTCAATCCTACCCCTTTTCCATAGCAAAAAAACCAACAAAAAAATATTTATTAAATAAAAAAAAAAATAATAAAAGAAAATAAAAATTTTAAATTATATTCGCCAAACCTAATCCATACATTCTCCGTACAATTGGCGATACTATACTTGCCATTCATGACCATTCATACATACAACTTAATATACTAAAAAAAGGTTCTGTTTACCATCAGTGTGTTGAGGTCTTACAAATGGGTTAAGATCATTTTCTTACTCCTGTGCGACTGTATCACAGGGAATCTTCCATATACATACAGGCAAAACCCAAAACCCAAAAACATTTCAGAGTTTCTAACATATATATATATATATATATATATATATATATATATATATATATATATATATATATATATATATATATATTTATTATTTTTTTTTTATTCCGACTCACAACTATTCACATAGTATAAAAAAGATTCAACAGAATTAGAACAATATCCGACTTTAAAAACAGGGAAAATATCATCAGCATCCTCCCTTTTAATCTTCTTCCTCGCCATCACTGTCGCTGTCCTCTAACAGTCGGGACTCAGCCAGCCGCTGCGCCACGGCCGTTACCATGGCGGCGCCCTTCCCACTGCCGTCCTCCGAGACCAGGAAGGTGATGTCACACTCGGGGGCGAGGCGTCTCACCGTCGCCTGGAGCTCCTCACTGAAACTGTGCAGGTAAAGAGAGAGAGAGAGAGAGAGAAAGAGAATACAGTATTGAAGCAACACATGCAGTTTATCATTTAAACAGAAATGCAGAGTGATTCACAAATGCACAATACATGTATTATAATTTTTTTTTTTTAAATAAACAGTAGGACGAATATGGTAAGGATGGACTGTTTTTATACTTATATAGTGCTTTTCTAGTCGTACTTGACCACAAGATATTTACAGTCTAAACATGTGCAGCAGATACAGAGGGCAAAATACATAATGCAGGTGCAATTTAAAGGCAACTGTGTTGAAAGGAAATAATACTGCAGGAAAGAGACGTGGGGGTACTAAACAAAGATTCATAGATTATTTTGTCAACATGCAGTTCTTCTCACAAAGACAGGAAGTGTGTAAATATGTCAACACTGAGGGACGCCTGATGCCTTTTCACACAGACATATAGAATATTTTTTACATCTCTCTCAAAAACATAAGAATAAAATGAGGGAAATACAACTCAGGACATCCTCCTGGTTCACTTGCATGGTGGCTGTTTACTTCCTGTCACCGGTTCAATGACTTGTTATTTAGTTTTGAAGTAAATACACAATTTAAATATATGTAGTATATGGTTTATAAAACACTATATTGTGTTTTTTAAGCAAATATAAAGTCTTCTGTTTTACAGAGTTTTTTTGAAATGCCTGTGAAGTATTCAGTTCAGTAACAGTGAATAAACCCTTAAAATGGCCTTATACCCGCTGCCAGGTACATGTTAATGTGTTGTAAACAACATATTACACGTTTATATGTTTCCAAATGATAAGTAGAAGGGTTTAATTACAACCAAACACTTGAAACTTTCAACCTCTAACTTAAAATCACTTTTTTATAACCTATATAAATGCATGCTTTTCCATTTAATTCTCATGGCTATCCTTTTTGTCTGCAGTTCTTACTTGGGGTGTTTTCTGAAGACTGTCCCGTCCACCCCCACCGTGGTCTTCAGATGGTCCAGCCCCCGGTTGACACGGATACGGTTGGCGATGGTTGCCAGGGCAGCGGCGCAGAGACAGGCAGAGCGCGAGGAGACGACGTCGCAGGCCAGACGCACCACACAGGCGTCCACAGGGTCCCACTTCAAACCCAGCTTAGTCAGAATGTTCTGGGCGTTCTCCAGACCGCGGCCCGGCCTGAGAAAAACACACACGGACAAACAAAATGGTCAAATGATGCAAAGCATTTTCATTATAAAAAATGTAAATACTTTTATTTATTTTAACAAGTGGAATGTTCTCAACTCATAACTATCATACTTTAGTTTATAAGAAACATTCATAACCACCAAATTTGGAATTATGTGTTTTTTACAGGAAGGAAAGGGTATAGTATTGAATTGTATTCTGTAAAGTAATTTGTATCAAATGCTGTCAGATAAATGTAGTAGAGTCAAAGGTTGAGTGTTTCCCTGTTGAGGCTGAGTCGAGAAGAACTAAAAGTTTTAGAATAAGATACAATAATTTGTACTTAGTGTAAGTATAGCACTAGTTGTTGGTGCTAGATTAGAAAGTTTACAACTCCACACCAAAGAATCAATCTCCTGAGAAAAGAGCGAAGAGGCTCCTGTCCAACACTCACTCCTCGATCTCAGAGATGAACTTTGTCTCAAAGCTTTCTGGCGTCAACAGCGTCTGGGACGTCTGCCCCTCAAACAGCAGCTTGTCCTCCGTCAGCTTCACCAGCAGCAGCCGAACGATCTCTCCCAAATACATCCCACTGATCATCTTCTCAAAGCTGTGGGAGACAGAGGAGCAGAAGGGACAAAACATATAAACACATGGACAAACATAATATACTTTAATATATAAATTAAATGTGGAGTCAGGGATCTGCAGAATGCTTGTTGCCAAATTCAGTGAATATCTTCTCACAATCTTTATGCTACCTGTCTGTACTGTGTGTGCACTGAAAATAAATCTAGTGTTAATACACTGCCTAGGCTCTTTAAACTGGTATGGACAAAAGGGTAGGTAAACATTCACAGAGCCGAAGCTGTGTATCAACACTGGATTTTTATTCAGTGCACTGCACACACAGTGCGTACAGGTAGCGAATCGTGAGGAGATATTCACTGATTTTGACAAAAAGGGATTTTGACAACAAGCTTTCTCCAAAATCGCTGACTCCATCTTTAGATCAAACTGAACAAACAAAGGAATGATTTTAAAAAATGCACAAAAACTTTGTAGTTCTTTAGTTGTTGTGGATGGAGTAATCGTTCCAGAATGAAATTGCATTCTCCTGAATGATGGTGGTACGTACGTGTGGACACCGGTGTTGATAGACGTCTTGTCCACCACCAGGTCAAACTCTGTCAGGATGTCTTTGAGAGAGCCATCGTCTCCGAAGCCGCCCCACTCTGTGTTGATGCACATGCGCCCGTCCACTCCCTCCACACGCTTCACGTTCTTCATCTCCTCCATGTAGCAGGCGTTGGTCCCTGTACCTACAGAGGAAGAAACGCATTATAAAGGGTCAAGATGATTTCATTAAAAAAAAATATATATTTTGAGCATGTGGCGACTAGTTTAAATTGTAACAGTAAAAACACTTGAATGCTGTAAGAAACGATAAGTTTTTGCTTTTTTTTGTGTACAAACTTTCATTTTGTTGCATGTTATGATGCAAGATTATTACACTATTGGATCAGAGAGATTTCTATATAACCAACATGTTTTGTTCTGTAAAATCCTGATTATAGCAATAATGTGTGTGTGTGTGTGTGTGTGTGTGTGTGTGTGTGTGCGTGCGTGCGTGCGCGTTGCGGAGAGCTGTAATCACCTCCACAGGGAGAAACAGTTTGCTTCAGCTCTCAAACCGAATTAATAACGTAAGAGAAAGGAATCATTTCAGCGCTACAGCATGACACTCATTATATTTAATGCTGTCGTACTGTTGAGAAGCCGCTCATTCTCACCACGTGAAACACATTGTGTCTGTTAGGTAAGAACCACCGTGTTCTGTAAGGTTTAGTATGGTGAGCAGCGAGAACGGCCTCCTGGGTAATGTAAATGCAGGTTCCTGTTTTTTAAAGGTTGGAACAAGACTTTGAAAAAAAAATCATACAGTATATCTATAGTATATTAAATTCATCTTCTGAATATCAAACGCGAAGGCTTGAGAGGTAGTTTTCTACTTCAAAGGGAACAGCAGTCGTCGAGTCAGCTACAAATCTCTTATAGTGGAAATAGACAGTGGTGGAAGAAGTTCTTCAGATCTTTTACTTAAGTAAAATTACTTGTCAATCAGATTTTATTCATACATCACTTCTCATACATCAGAATTGACACAAAGTGCTTAACAGCATAAGAGAGATGAATCAATAAAACATTCAATAAAACAACACACCATTAAAACAGGAGCAGAGCAAATGGTATCATAAACACAAAAAAACACAATCAACACCAATACAACACAACAACACTTTAAGTACGTATGAGAAAACTAAACAGTAGTGAAGGTAAAAGTGCTCAATGAGAAATTCAGTCCCTTGTGACTGTTTTAACATATTATATTATTATCCAACTTTTTTTCTTTCCATTATGAATTATTCTGCTGATTATTTTATCATTAAACAAGTGATAGTGATAGTGAGAAATGACATCAATAACCGAAAGTGACACCTTAAGAATGATTGTTTTTTTTTTCCAAACGACAGTCCAGACTTTCAAAGTTCTTAAATACACATCTTAAAATGATCTTAAATTATTAAATCATATTATATAAATATTTACATTATAAAAATATTTCAAAATAAAAGCAGCAAGTGGTCACATTTGAGAAGGTAGAACCATTTAAATGCTTTTGCGCTGACAGGTTTATTCGAGGACCCTATGAAGAAGTTTATTCATTAAAATGTTTTGCTTACCGATAATCATGCCGATCTCGCAGCTCTGGTCTCTGTAGCCGCAACTCATCATGGTGCCCACCGTGTCGTTCACCATGGCAACGGAGCCTATATCATAGTCCTGCAGAGAAACAGGTTTGTTTATGTGCCTTCAATTTACAAGGTGTTTATTACCAAGTGATCTGCCCACACACACGCACAGACACACACACACACACACACACACACACACACACACACACACACACACACACACACACACACACACACACACACACACACACACACAATATTGTGAAACTGCAGCCTATTAATCAGAGCGTAAGCTGCAAAGGAACAGGAGGAAAACCAGCATAAACAATGTCTAATCTTCGTACACGTCCTGACGTATCGTATCAACAACGTCCACAAAGATAAATGTGAGGTTATTTCAGAACAAATTAAGACTGAGGTTATTGGTCTTTCCTTCACTTTCTACATACACTGCATATTATACTGAGGTCTGTCATTACAATTTAATTAATTTAAATAAGCAAATACATTTTAATTGAATCAACTAATTGATCCATATACTTATTATTGCTTCAATTGTACCTGTATACAATGTTGGGTGGTTTTGATGTAGTGGAGCAGAATTAGCAATGGCAGTAGTTGAATAAATCTACATGACATTTTTCAGTCTTATGCCCATCATAAAAATATTGATTAAAAAAACATTTAAAAAAAAACATTTGAGCCTCAGTGTTCCAGACTGACCCCTTTCCTGTGAATGGCTTCTCTGAGTAGCTTCACCACATCTTCACCCTCCACTCCGGAGCAGTTAAAACCTTTGGTCCAGCGGATCAGGATGCTCTGTGTAGAAAGAAAAATAGATTTGAGAACAAAAATGTCTTCAAAGAGTAAGCTTACTTCCTCCTAAAAAAAACCCTACAGTAATTAGGGGAAATTATTAAAACAACAAGATGAATAGATGTGTTATGAATGGAAATATAATGTCTTGCAACCTGTCTTGTATTCTGTTTTGAGTTATAAAATTATGGCATTGCAATAAAAAATCAATAATAAAAAAATAATAATGATGATGTCTTATTTAATCAGATCTAGCAGCATGTGAACGAAGCCTATTGTTGACTGTGCATTGTTTACCTTGTCGATTTCTTTCTGTTCACAGGGGAAGGAGAAGGTGAAGCCCAGTGGAAGAGTTTGTTCCTTCAGACCCTGAGAGTCAAGGAAATCCCCCAGACAGGCCGCGATGTGGTCGAATAGCTGGACAGAGAGACAGACAGATGTTTAACTGTGACATCTTGAACATCTCTAGTTATGTACAGATAATAGGGAGGTTCTGATGATGTGAATAACGCAGGGTGTAAAATATTGGCTTTGAAAATGTTTCTTTATATTTAACCTTTAAGTTTTGGTTTCTAGTTCAATTTCAATGTTTGTATTTCTAAATACTTAAAGATATAGTGTGTCACTTTTTCATATACATGAATGTTGGTTACATTCAAGCCATCGCCAATTGAGCTGACACAAAGTTGATTAAGCATATCAGCTCAAAAAAAAAATCCTTCATGCTTCGGCGTCTGTGTCACCTGTTCTCCTGTCCCCAGCATCATTTCCTTTGGGATGGCACAGATCTGACTGTCCATCTTCAGCATCTTCTGTTCCTCCTCCATCACACGCACGTGAAGAACCCGGAAGTTTGTCCCACCAAGATCCAGCGCCAGGAAGTCGCCTTTCTCTGCCAAGAGAGACAGATTTGTTTCTGCATTAAAGAACTGGAATAATCTATATTTATTTCGAGTTACAAACTAGCAAAGATTTTAAATGTTTGCCTTATTGTCCTTTCTTTGAAATGAACAACGTTTGTTTTTCGGGATTAATATATTTTAAAAAAATGTACACTAGGCTAGGCTAGGCGTTTGTTTCAGCCCTAACAACATTCATCAATAAGTTATTGAAAGTTTTTACTCATTGCGTGTCTTTTCTTGAAAAGAATTTACTGAATATTTTTTTATAGAATGTTAGATATGTGGAACATATTGGCAAGCTATATTAGGTTAATCAAAGGTTAGTTGATTCCACCAACTTCCTGTCTGGTATTTGACAGTGTTGTGTCCTCACCTGTCCCGTCCGGTGTGGCCCTGACGAAGGTTGGCAGCATCTTGACTGACGCTCTGTGGTGAGTGTGTTTCCCCAAACCTCGAATCATCTCCTTAAGCAGCCGAGCTGAAACCTCCTGCAGCTTCTCCACAGACAAATCGAAACCATCCAGGTATTTCTTCACCTGCACAGAGAGGCACGCAAAACAAATATGTTTAATGCATGCTATCAACAACATACATTGGTGAATTTTGTCCGGACTACACAAAAACACGTATATGTTTTAATCACCTAATTCACCTTTTGCAAATTGGTTTGATTTTATTTATCTTTATTATTTAAATTTTGCAAATACTTTTACTTTAAATAACACTATATGTAAATATTATGCAGCCAATTTACACACACACACACACACACACACACACACACACACACACACACACACACACACACACAACACACACACACACACACACACACACTTTGATGAATATTACATTATTATATTTGTATTGCAGATTGAGCACATAAAGCAAACATGACGTGATCCATGACAGAAAGGCAAACAGTGAAGAATAACTGCAATAAATAATAAAATCTATATATTTTTAATAACTTTATTTATTGGGGTTTTCTACAAAAATACCAATACACTTACAGTGCTTGTAAAATATATTCATGCAGCAAATGCAAAAAATAAAGTTACAACATATGCTTCTCATAGTTGAACAAGGATCTTAACACATCAGTACTGCCATGATTAAAATAATACCCAGAAGATGGCAGCATTTCCTCAAAATCTGTAGCCAGAGACAGCATTTTCTATAGAATGATTTCTAAAGGCGAGATTTTGTGATCCCCTTATGCATTGCCTCAAGCGATACAACCCAGTCAAATTATTGCAGTCCCTATCATTGAGCTATGCCCCACTTCAGGTCACACCCATGTTAAGATTTTTTCAATCACAGATAAAGTTGTCCTTCCAGTTATGGTATGCAGGTCGTGGTTTTCTAAGAATCTGTCTACACTTAAATAACTGATCTGGATCTTATCTTACCAGGAGGAGTTGTCTTGAACAGAGTTTTCTTTTTAATGTTTTTGTAAAAAAGAAGAAAAAAAAGGTGATGATCTAAGATGACATCATGCTTCATTTGCTGACAAGCCTGTGTCAGTGAACGTGAAAAAAAAAGTACTGCACAGAAGAATAAGAATAATAAATAACACATTAAGTTTAGTCTCCTGTTTTATTGGTTTGTTTCAACTTGTTGGTGAGCTGACTGACTTTTTCTGGCTGCCATTGAAATATTGCTTAAACTCAGACATTATTAGCTGTTGTAGCTTGTGGCTTATTCTTACACCCACAGTTAATATTAAATAAATATCAGCCTTACAAATGTGTCATAGATCTCAGGGTGTTTGTAAACTCCTATGCTTCTGTTAAACGGAAAATTTCTACAGGAAGAGGTAAAACATGTTTCGATCCTCTAGAGATGACGGCAACAATTCACATTCTTTATCCCATTTTCCGCTTCCTTCAACACTGGAAAAATTCTACACTGCAGTGTTTAAAAGCTGTGCTGGGCAGCTGTACCATACACAACTGCATGCATATTTCTACACATGTGTCAAAACACCCAAAGAACACTTTCTGTAGACAGTTAGCAGACGTGAGGGGCATAAGGAGGGGGGGACGTATTATGTAAAATGTTATTGCATTGTCATGATTGGCTCTTTCGACACAGTGAACTTTATTTTTGGATAAAGAAATCTATCTTAAAAATCCAGTGAACAAATCTAACAAGACCCTAAACACAGTCCAAGAACAACAAACCTGACCTGAATGAATAACTTATTTTATACAAGTTTCATATTTGATTTTTTAGTTTAGTTTCAATATTTATCTCCATATCTGCACATAAAACAGCTGTTAAACCATCAGGCCCAGTGAACCAAACGTAATCCTCCTTAATCCAAACACTCCCTACAAACTGTGACGCTGTATATGAAATATGTGTACAGGTGAGGTGTGTGTGTGTGTGTGTGTGTGTGTGTGTGTGTTCAGCACCCACATTTAAATCTATGGAGCCCAAGACTGGATCACGAACATGATGATGAATGTTTTGCATACATCTGTTCATTTGTATATTTCACCTACAGTAAGGAAAATGTTGCAATTACTTCAAATAAAAAGATCTATCTTAATCAAAATGTTGTTTAAGCTTCCAAATGGTCCTTCAGTAAATCCTGTTTCCAGCACCAGAATCAGGGTCAGGTCCGGAGCCTGTTTCCATAGATACAGGCATGAAGTGTGTGTGATTACAAACATAGACCACTCCTCTCTTTGTCTCTCTCTCTCTCTCTCTCTCTCTCTCTCTTTTTTCTTCAATCTCTGGAGTTGAGGTAATTTTCCAGAGGCGTGCTTGCTTAAGTATTGTGTCACTCGTCTCTTAACTCTCTATGTAGCATTTCACCTTGTCTTGTCCCAACATGCTCGTTCCTGCATCAGAGCCTTGGCTGACTTGGGTGCAGTAAATCAATGTGAAGATATACACAGTAACAGTTAACAGTGGTGGCAGGTAATTTACTTAAAGCTATAGCGCGTGACTTTTTCATATAAACGAATGTTCGTTGGTTGCATTCAAGCTGGAAATACTAAAGTAAAGAAGAAGTACATTAACCTTGTACTGAAGTACACTGGACAGTGCTGAGTGGAGTGAACACACAAAAAAACACAGTTTCCGGAAAATAAAGTGTTGGGTGTGACTCCTGCATCAGCCCTTTTGAGGATTGTCATGATATACTGTACATGGTGAAATCATAAAGCTAAAAACTGGAAGTCCTGTCACTGTGACTAATCATTCTGCATGAATCTGACTAATATAATTCAACCCTACCTTTAATCAATATTGGTTGGAGCCACTTCACATTTTCTTGTCTTTGTACTGTGTGTGTGTATGTGTGTGTGTGTGTGTGTGTGTGTGTGTGTGTGTGTGTGTGTGTGTGTGTGTGTGTGTGTGTGTGTGTGTGTGTGTGTGTGTGTGTGTGTGTGTGTTCAGAAAAATCCAAACAGCTGATAATATGCAAATCCAATGATATCTATTTAAATGTCAACAAATCTGTGACATATTTTGCTGGCACAACACAAGATACTTTTTTTCTTAAATGTGTAAATTTCATATTTCCTTAAATAGTGCCTGAATGTATTTTTTTAAATGTTTGAATAAAGTTTTTTGTTTCCTTTGTGTTTGCTTAATTCTAAAATCTTATTTACAGATATTTAAGTAGCAGAATTTATGACAACAACCAAAGTTATTTTCTTGTCAAATCATAACGATTATTTTCTCGATTTTCTCGAATAATCGATTAGTGTTTTGGTCCGTAAAATGTCAGAACATGGTGAAAAATGTTGATCAATTTTCCAAAGCCCATGTTGACGTCCTCAAATGTATTGTTATGTCCAAAACACACAGATATTTCAGTTTACTGTCATAATAAGATTAAAGAAACCAGAAAATATTCACATTTGAGAAGCTGAAATCAGAGAATTTGGAAAAGATTTATTAAAAAATTACTCAGAACTATTAATCGATTATCAAAATAGTTGTCGATTATTTTAATAATCGATTAATCATCGATTCGTCGATTAATCGTTGCAGGTCTATTCAAATGACATGTACCTTTCTGAGCGTGTCCGGGGGGATGCCCTCAAGGTGCAGTGTCGAAGTGTCTCCGCTCATCTTGGACTTTTTGGATATAGGTTCGCTGTTGTTACCGTTTGCCACCATGTTGCTCATCTAAACGGAGGAGATAAAAGGGTCAGTTCACCCAAATTACAAAACATATTGCTTATGTATGTAGATAGCCTCAGAACTCCACTGCCAGGGGGCGCTTGTGGTGTAGTAGTTAGAGCAAAAAACAAACAAACAAAATACAACAACGCATCCGTACCATGTTACTCAAATACAATAAAAATTTAGCAAATGTAAAAAATAAAATAAAAAATAAATATCCATTGAAATGACCACTCCTGCTGTCCATATGTATAAACAAAACTGAAAAATGATGGCTGTTTAGCTTGTAGCTTGTGCAGTGAGCGGTTAATGTTGTAAAATAAACAAGCGTTTCACCTTTAAAACTGGAACATGATGATATTGAGGTTTTCTGTTTATGTAGCACATGGTGTCCATTTCTGCTAACTAGGCCTAATACTGACATTTGACATAATATATCTTGTTAACCAACAGTGTCACTCTCAACAAGTACATGCTATCAAAAAATTCAAGGTAGTTTTATTTAACTTAGCTACTAAATGTTAGCCAAATGACTACAAAGATTAAAAAGATAGCTCTATGCTAATTTAGCTCATTACCCACATGTTCAGAAGGTTTTAGTTTTGCTAATTTAAACTTTGAAAGCTCAACTAGGTTCAATCATTAGGCCTACCCTCCATATAATAACTTTTTGGATATTTTATTTATTTATTTAGTAGCCTAACATAAGATCCCAAAAAGACAACAAGCTAAGCTAGAATAATGTAAATGTGTTGCTCTTGGAGGGTTTTATTTTTTCTATTTAACAGGCCAAGCATTAAATAAAAACCAAAAAGGCATCTTTCAGGACAATACAATACAAAGAAAGAAATAACCAACAGAATATATATATCAATACAAAAACACATGTTTTTATATTAGCATAGGCTACAACACACTCTTGTTAAGAAAGCTAACATCTTATGTGTTTGATGACTTACCAGCCACACTGACTTTTCTCCTTCAAGTGTCAATCCAACACACTGTACAAGTGATATTACTTACCTATAAAACAGTAGCCTATAAAAATGTGGTGTTGACAGAAATAAAAAGCTTGGTTTACTTAAGGATACAGACCTACAGTCTGTAAATAGCTTTAACTACAGTAGTATGGTCTTAATGAAGCTCAAATATTTGTGAAGCTTTACAAGCTGTTGGAGCTCACCTTTAACCAATATTGGTTGGAGCCACTTCACATTTTCTTGTCTTTGTACTGTGTGTGTGTGTGTGTGTGTGTGTGTGTGTGTGTGTGTGTGTGTGTGTGTGTGTGTGTGTGTGTGTGTGTGTGTGTGTGTGTGTGTGTGTGTGTGTGTGTGTGTGCGTGCGTGTGCGTGCGCGTGCGTGTGCATGTTAAAAATGAAGCTCGAACCTGCAGAGCTGGATTGCAAGCATTGTGTCATCTGTATTTCTAATAGCCTCGCTGGGGGCTACCAATGTTAACAATATGAATCCTAATGATATTCATTATCTGGTGATTTTCCCACTAGCACCACCAACAGGACACATTAAGCAATCCAGTGAAGTATCTCAGCATTTACTGGATGGATTGGCACACATTTTGGTGCAAACATTCATAGTTCCAAAACGATGTATGAACTTTGGTGATCTTGTGACCTTTCCTCTAAGGCCACCAGTAGGTTAAATTTAGAAATATCTCGAAAACTATTTGACAGATTACTATGAAATTCGATGCCAAGATTCATGGTTTAGATTTCAGAGTTTAAACCACTGTCCAAACATGTAGTATTGTAATGTATTAAGTGCTGACCTATAAACAGGAAAGGTCAGCGACGCACAAAAGGGGAAGAAACCTGTATTTCACTTCCAGCTGCTGTCCTCCATCAGGCTGGTTTCAAGACACTGTAATAAATCTAACATGGGGAGCACTTCTATCTTGGGAACGTCTCTGTCAATTTCCTGATACTAGGTCAAGCATCTGATAGTCACATGATAGCTCCTTTCATCTTCAGCCATCAGACTCAACTACTGAACCAAATCTACATGGAATTAGTTTAATAATGTGTCTAAATTAAAGGCCTATTTCACCAGTGGCAATATGAATGTGTATTGAATTCTGAGATCCTATGTAGTATAAATGTGCAAAAAAAATTGAAATTGGTTCATCCTAGCCTGAGAAAAGGCAGAAAGAGTGTTTTATGGTCTCACTGGCTAACCCTACATTTCTCTTTCTGTGATGTCACAGTATTCCCACCGGTGAAATAGGCCTTTAAGTCAAGAATTCAAATAAATTCAGTTTGCTTTTACGTTTGGTGAAAAGTAACTATATGCACTTACCCAAATATGTACCTGAGTAAAATTTTGAGATTCCTTACTTGAGTATTTTAATTTTATGATATTTTATATTTAAACTCCAATACATTTAAGAGGGAAATAGCCTATATTGTAGGCTAATTTATAAAGAATTAGTTTCCCAGATCAACGAGAACATGAAAGAACAACCTATTACATCAACATTACATAATAATAATGGCAGTGACACTTGCCGTTCTGTATAATACTTTAAGGATATTTTGTTGCTTTTTCTTGTACACTTTTACCCAAGTCAAGTTTTCTAGTTGTGTTTTTGGGTAGAGTCAGCATGACATTGTATGAAGAACCTGCAGCTCTGTAGCTCTGCCCATTGCATTCATAGAATTTAGGAGCCTAAAACTGCACTCTCACTTACACTCGTATCCATCAACGTGAGATAAAGTCATGAATTAAAAACTGTGACACTCACTTTGTTCACCTGGATGCAGTCAGTTTATGGAAGTCTGTGTTTAAGCCACACCTCCTTAAAGTCTCTGGGTCACCTGAACGGGGTCAAAAAAAATCAGCTTTAACTCATTTCAGCCGTAGCCTACTCTTGTAATGTCTTTACTAACAGATCTGACTAATCTGTTGCAATTTCATATCAGACAGTTTTTTAAATAACTTGGAATAAGTACAGGTAAAATCTGATTTGTAACCCGAAATAAAGTCTAACTTTCATTCAACTTCAATCTTTCAAATCAAGTCAACCTGTTAGTCAACAGACCATTTGCTTTGCGAAGAGCCAAAATTACTGCTGTAGTCACAAAAAATGTCACAAGAAATACAGCTCAAGGTTTAAAATCTGAGGTTCAGGGGCCCCTCTGAGGTCCTTTAAAAGGGAACCAGAGTTGCTGCTGTTTTACATGTAGCCTAAAGAATCTAAGGATAAAAACTTTAAAAAATTGTAAAATTAAATCATCTCAGACTGGATACAACACAAACAATAATATTTTACAGGCTCTGTTTTGGCTTTTTTTCAATGGCATATGATGGGAACAACTTACTATCAATCTACAATCTACTTGATAAAGCATCTTATAAAGATAATCTAACATTTAACATGCTGCCCTGAAGTGTTTTTGTTTTAAGAAAAACAGTGAAGAAAAGTCTCTTACCTGTGCGTCTTGATCGAGCTGAAAGGAGTTAACTTCCTCAATGAGAAAGAAAAAAATGCGAGAGCTCCGTTTGGGAGTGTTGACACCCATCTCATCTGCAGCATCTGTGTGTGTGTGTGTGTGTGTGTGTGTGTGTGTGTGTGTGTGTGTGTGTGTGTGTGTGTGTGTGTGTGTGTGTGTGTGTGTGTGTGTGTGTGTGTGTGTGTGTGTGTGTGTGTGTGAGTCCGATTAATGACGATGACGCTTGTGGCTCTCATGTTTTACGCGCAGAGGCACGAATCCAAAACAGCTGATTTCAAGGAACAGTCCGACACCGACAAGGACAGCCGGGGCCGAGAGATCATAAAGAGTAAGTTGGAGAGTTTGCTTAGTTTGCAGCGGCAGGTTTCTCTCTGTGCGTAAAGGCGCATGGTGACCGCGATTACATAAGGCTTCTTCCCCAAAATAAGTTCCCCTTTAAAAGATTCATCATGACGGCTAAATGGTGGAATGTAAATAAGTAGAATGCTGAAGAAGGCCAAGGCGTTCTTAGAATAATTTCTAGATTTCGGATCAAGTATTTGCACTGACAGTGCGCAGTGTATAGGCTACCCAGTTTATACAGGCACAGTTGAAAATCAATTAGCAACTGCTTATAATATTTTTTAATTTAATAACATTTCATGGCTGAATTTATTTTAAAGGTGCTCTGAGGAACTTTCAGATTGTTTTAATTCTTGCATCCCCTTTGGACAAAAGCAGCATTGTTTTTACTATGCCAGCTGTTGTTCCTGGGTGAGTGTACCCATGACTAGGCATCAAGAAAATCTAAATAAAAATAGCATTCTTTGCACTGATGGTCTCGTTTGCTGTTACATGTAATTTATGATCATCAGAGGAAACATGAGACTGTTTCAGAAATATTTAAAAGTTCCTCATAGCACCTTTAAACATTTAATGCATATTCAAATAACTCGAAGGATTGGAATGTTGGTTGGAAAAGACAAACATTATGAAAGCTGCCATTGTGACAGCATGGCTCACTTTTAGAATTTTTAGAATCATTGTTTTCTGTTCTTGAATGTTGAAATCAGTGAACTTGAGTAATAATAATATAATATAGTTTAACAGTCAGAGGGGCTTTTTCTTTTGAACTGAACTTCTCTGCTCAACTTTATTCCAGTTGCTGTAACTGAACATTGTGACAGAGTCTTACAAAACAAAGTCACTCTGCGACCGATGCATTGCTTCAAGGTCTCACAGGAAATACAAACCGTTTAAAAGTAACCCTGTATAAATTTGGTTACTGTGACACTGTGATAAAAGACTTTCTCAAGGACAGAGGACTTAAGATACAACTGAAACTCCTGCTGCAAATTTCTGAATCTCTCTCATTAAGGAAGCAACATGTGTTTAGTGCATTACAGTGAGTTTACTAGAAAAATGTACCTATAAAGTGTTGATACATTATTCAAGGCTGATACTCTAAGCATACAGTCAAAAAAACAAAATAAAGAAAATGGGATAAAAACCAACAAATATATTGCAACTCCAACTTTTAAAGGAGATAATTCTTTGATATTTTACACAGCACATCTCACAGTTAGTGAAAAAGGCAGTATATGGTCTCAAAAGGGGAAATGTAAGGCTTTCACAAATGCTTTGTGCCTCAAGTCAAGTGCTCAAGTCCTTAAAGAACAGGTGACATGAGATGTAAAGGGTTTTGATACATGTTTACACGATATTGAATGTAAACATTTGCCAAGAATTAGGCAACATATGTAAGTTAAGGCTCTTGATTGGAAACAACTTTCAGACTTTAAATTGTGAGCACTTGGAATGTGGACAAACCTTTCATAATGAGCACTGTACCGATGACATTTTTGTTGAATCTCCTCTCAAAGGAATGCTGCCAGGGCTTTTCTGGCCCTTAAGCTTTCCCATAGTCGTTTGTGTTTGATTTTAATGCTCTGGAAACGGTCGACATTTTTAAATTATTGTTTTTGAACAACTTTGTTCGAAAATACAAAGTTTTGCCATTCTTTAGCCCAATACAAATAATTGTCCTGAGGTTAGTGACAGAAGAGATGGTATGTACGTTATTCATTTATTTCTGTAAATTGAGTTTAGGCTACAATAACCTGATCAGCTGCACCCATCTCATCCTCTTGGACCTGAAATTATTACATTTTCCACTTGATCGATTAGCAGAGAATGTCAAATATTTTAATAATCAAATAGTAGTTTCAGTCGTTTTTAAGCAAAAACATTTCTTTCGTTTATGTTAAAAAATAAAATGTAATTGTTGAACAAATACCTTTGGGTTTTGGATTTTTGGTTAGATTATAAGGGGATCTCATAATTTCACTTAAGGCTCTAGGAAATTACAAATTTGACCATTTTCTCACAATTTAAAAAAAAAACAATTAATTTATTCATTGTGAAAATAATCGTTGGCTGCAGCCTTTATTTATTATACTATCTATGGCTGAAGCTCTACATCCACAATTGTTGCCTTTTTTTGGCTTCTGGAACCTATTCTTTAAAATCTGGTTTTTCCTTCAATCCACCCAACACCACATCCTACTTGAACCAGTGTTTGCATTAGCTAAACGTTAGCTAAAATGCTAATATCGGCAAACAAAAGTTAAACAATTAGTATTAGATATTCGGCATTGACAGCACAGTGTTAGCAGTGATTTACATTTAGACATGAGAATGAATTAAGTACTATTTAGCTTTAAGGATTTCTTATTATAAACGTAAGTGTTTTTGAAACACAAAAGTCTGTAATAACATGTCATGGAAACCCAACAGTTTTACTCACAGTTGGTATGGCTGCAGACAATAATGACTCTTCCCTTCTCATATTTCACACTAAAGGCCAGTTACACAATATACGGTTAGAGAGTGGAAACTCAGTGCTGTAATAATCACTTATCATACAAATACCCGGTAACAAAAACATTTCAATACACTCAGAGGTAGTCTGAAACATCATTCAATATAAACAAATGTAAGTACAGAAACAACTTAGTGGTAGAAAAAGAGTCAAATCAGCATTCCTTTGCAAACGTAGGCGATTCTGTAGGCGAACATTCAAGTGCGTTGTATCCGTTTACCTGCATAAATATCCCTACATTTGACATCAGGGAGTTGGAATTAAGTCTTTTGTAATTGTACAACCTTTAGTTTAGGCTGTGGTTTCCAGTACGTTCAGTCTTCAGCAGGTCGGCCCTTATCTTCGTCGTTGGCTCAGCTTCTTGGTGCGTTGTTTCTTGAAGTCTATCAGACAGTCTGTTGCCTCTGAGATGGGAGTGAAGGATCTGATGGGAGAGTTACTGATCCCCAGAACTGAAACACTGGTGGTCGCCTCCTCCTCATCATCATCATCATCACGCAGATCAATTACTTCTCTGATAGGCCTACAAGATGACAAATCAAGGCTCATTAACTGAATTAAGACCATTTTTTATCAGTGGATAAAAATGTATTTCCTCAAGTTTAGTGTTCAATGATTTAAAAGGTGAGGTAAGCGATCTCCAGAGAAAGTTTGTGTATGTTTATACTATCCAAGGCCAGTACGTCGGGGATTGACGTTTCGGCGAGAGGCTCGGATCATGGCAGCATCAATTCAGACCTTATTAATCTGATCAGGTATCTGTCAGGCATCACAGATGGAAATTAAATGAAAAGCAGGTTTTTTCATATGAGGAATAAGCCTTGGGATATTGGTTCAGAACAATTAATATTGTATGAGAGAAAATATGAATATATTAAATATGTAAAATATATCAAGACAAAAAGTGGAAACGTAGCCGCATCTTATTAATTTTGAGACAATTCAATCTTGAGATGCAAATAAAAAAAAAAAAAAAAAAAAGTAATGTGTTTTTTTATTTTACTAAATGATTGAAAAACATTTGGTTTACAATTAATTGAAATAGATTCTGAGATGGATTGTGAATCAAAAATTCCATTGTCTTGTCATTTAAATCACAATGTAACAGTCTATCTCTAAGATGTCTCACCCTCGCTGGAGTTTGGATCCAGACGGCCCGGCCTCTGTGAACACAGAACAACATGACGGTTAATTATGTGTGAACTTGGGGGCGCCCTTAGCTCAGATGGTAGGACGTCCCCCCCATGGGCCTCGGCCTGCAGCGGACCCAGGTTCGAGTCCAGCCCGCGGTCGTACTCTGCATGTCACTCCCCTCTCTGCCCCATTTTCAACTCTGTCTCTACACTATCAATAAGGCATAAAAATGCCAAATAAAATTATTTTAAAAAAAAATATGTGCGAACTAAAGTTTAGCTTATAAGGGTTTTTAAACCTGATTCTAATGCTGATGTGTTTTTTCCCTAGGTGTTTTTTGAAGCATGGCTGCGGGATCATAGACCTGTTACTATTAGACTCACCTGAATCCCTGCTCTCCGTTTGCTCCAGAGCTGATAGCAGATTTCCCTTCTGTGAGGACAGAAATATAGAAAAAAAACATTAGAAATAAGTCAAAGACTGATATTGGTGTATATTGTGAGTGTGTAACGGGGCTTACCCCTGCAGAACTTGACGCCTGCCGTTGGAAGCAAAGCTCTGTGTGTCTGACGTAGTCTCCCAGTGGAACGGCTTTCTGACAGATGTAACATCTTTCTTGGTTCCTTTGGAAAATAAGAACAAAATCAATTTTAGAAATTAATAAATAACTAGAGCTGCTTCTGTTAGATACAACGGGTCATGCTTACTTACTTTCCAGTGTTAGATGGGGAGTCAGTCTCTTCAGTAATCATCGATCCTCTTCTTGATCTCTTCCTACGCGGCTTCAGTGACACTGTAATGTTTTTAAGAAAATATAATGTTGTACAAATCAAGTTTGACAGAATAACCTCACCAAAGTGAGATGAGGCCCATGTCTCGTCACAGATGTTAAAAGGTAAAGTCAGCGATTCTGGAGAATGCTTGTTGTCAAAATCAGTAAAGAGCCTGGGCTGTGTATAAACACCATTTTCTTTCAGCGCACGCACAGTACTGACAGGTATTGGATTGTGAGGATATATTCACAGATTTTGACAAAAAGTTATTTGGACAAGAAGCGTTCTCCAAAAATCTCTGAATCCACCGTCAAGCACAACTACTTTTGTTGACATCACCTTGGAAACAGTCACCCTCTGGTTTCCTCTGGTCCATGACCTTGACCTCTCCGTCGCAGTACGCAGCGTGCATCTCTATCTCCGTCACAGGGAAGGAGCCCTGACAGATGGGACAGTCCACTTTGGATTCAGGGCTTTGCGGGACTGTGGTTAGTTCAAGTTCCAGAGACGCCGACCTTTGAAGCCGCCGATGGCTTATCTCCTCCACATCCTGATCTCTGCGCTCTTCCTCTACCTCTTCTTTCTTCACATTTTGACTCCCAGAATCACTGCTGGTAACAGGGATGTTTCTCTTTGTCAGTCTGTCCCCTTGGGCTGAAAACGGTAACAGTAACACCAGCATTTAAGGTTATTCCCTAACTCAATTTTGACTAATTATGTAGTTCATGCATTTTGGCATTGTAGGGTTTAAGGAAAACAGCTTTCTAACTATGTGTAAATATGGTTCTCTGTTCTATATGTTAGGGGTGCAGCTTTACCCTCCACGTCCACCTCCATATCCTCGTCCTGCTGCTCGTCTACAGCAGGAGAATCTTTTTGGAGAATCATCTCCACCTCTGGCCGCTCAGGGCTTTTAGGTTGGAGCTGTGGAGAGATCCAGTCAAGGTGATGGTTAACACTAAAGTACACACCTAGAATATGGACCTTTATCCACTTGTAATACAAAATCAAATTCAGTGATTTTCTGATCCACTGGAGAGAACTTAAACTCACCTCTGCTCCAGCTTCAACATCGATCATCAGATCCTGCGTCCTGTCGTCGTCACTCAGTTGTGTCTCTGTTACAAACACACATTTTTTCATCATAAACTATTGAGCAGGAAAAAGTTGACCATAAAAGACACCCGTTTCCTTGTCTAGAGAGAATTTAAATAAAACTATCATCTGCTCATAAAAAAAACTCTCTTAGCTTTTTAATATTGTAAACTAAAACAACCTTGTGGTTTGGTCTCAACAAGAAACACAACTACATGGCACTTATTCCCTCCTAATGGACATCTTTAGTTCAAGCACCTGACAAACAGACCAAAGAAAAGGTGGAGCTTCAGTACCTGGACAAACCTCACAGTCATCAATGTCGACCTGTCCTTCTTCATCTCCTTCATTCTTCTTCTTCTCCTCCTCCTCTTCCTGTGTGCTCTCTCTTTCCTCCTCTCTTTCATCTTTCTGCCCATCTTCCTCCTCCTCCTCCTCCTCCTCTCCGTCAGCTGGAAGGTCATCGGCTGCCTCGCGCAGTTTTCTGCTTCTCCGTCGGAGCCCGAGCCTGGAAATGGATTAAAAGATAATAATGGGGGGCGCCTTTAGCTCAGTCGGTAAGGCGTCCCCCTCCCGGGCCGGGCCCAGCAGCAGACCCGGTTCGATTCCCACCCGCGGTCGTTCTCTGCATGTCACTCCCCTCTCTGCCCCATTTCACCTCTGTCTCTCTGCACTATCAATAAAGCATAAAAATGCCCAAAAAATATCTTAAAAAAAAAAAAAAAATAATAATAATGAATGAACAGAAATCATCAGTTCAGTTGCAGCTTGGATCAGGTAAATGGGAATATTTTTATCCTGACCTGAGCTGTTCCACAAAATGTGAATGTTAAAGTGACTACCAGGAACTTTAAATGTCTATGAAACAGTCTCGTTTTTCCTGATGATCATAAATGACCTGTAACCGCAAACGAGACCATCAGGGAAATCAAATCCCCACCAACTGAGACGAAAAGATCTTTAGGACAGCAGGCGCTGGAGTCGTAAAAAGACTAATCTGTTGTCCTAAGGCGAATTGAATAAATTCTCCTTCACTTATTTTATAAATAACCCATTGATGACTATGGCAATCTAGGATGCATGTCCTTAATGCCTGAGGGTTTTCTGAAAAAATAGTAGGAATTGTCAAGTCTACCAAAACCTTAATATCTAAGCCTGTGTAGCACATAGAAACATGAAATAAAATACATTTAAAAGTTAAGGTTCACAGGTTTTATTTAAACATGCTCCCTTAGCGCTTACAAACCAACAAATATTTCTAAAAATCGTCAAAATGAGATGAATTAGAAAATTATTAAATATTGTTAATAAATAGATGCAATGTGTTGTGTGATTTTCGTCAGTAGTCTATAGTAGACCTTGATTCTGTGCACCAAACGCCACTAACTGTTCTGTCGCCGACATAGCTGGCGTATTTTTTTAATTATTTTGTTTTACTTTTTTATTTTTTTGATTGACATGATTTTTGGCAAACCACACAACTTTTGGGTGGTCACGTGGTCTTAAAAAAATCAACAAAACCCACCTCATGTGTATTTGAACCAATGACAGTGCATTCTATGCTGGGAATGCCATGAAAATTAGATAAAGTTATAATGCTGCGCGACGCAGCATCAGGCAGGAGAGCCAATGTGGCATCACGCAGCAGCCGTCATCAATGGGTTAAAGTAGCGACACCTGCTGGCAAAGACAAATTACTGTGCTGTTATAGTGCAGTGTGTGCACTGTTTCTGAGTCACTTACTAATGCCAGCATGCTAAATTAAATAACTCAAATTTTTCAGTGTGGTTTTGATAGTACATTTTATTATATCATACTATATACTTTATTATAGTTTGTTTATGCTATATTAATGTGCTACACTAAATATTACACTACATTAATACATTTTATATCCCATACTATGCTATGTTAACATAATATACTGTCTTACTAAATTATTTACAATATCATATTTCGAAATTAAACCAGACAACACTAAGGATAACTGAATAACCCTGTTATAAACGACAGACTTCTCAACCATAGAAGAAGAGCTGATACAGTTCATGCAGTTTTACCTTCGAGGAGCGGGCTGAGGTGACTCAGGTGAAGGAGGCTCTGGTGACGGAGATTTCTAGGAAAAATAAATAAATGCTTGTTGAATGACAAACAAAGAATTAAACAGTTACAAACTTCTCACGCAACAGTTTTTTCTGGTTCATTTTAAGCCTATTGGTGTCTTCAGCTCACAGCAGGGGGGAATAACAAATAAATGTATTTCACCTTTTAAAATACTTAAAATACGATTTTGCAAGAAGGACCTTTACTTGTAGTAAGTATTATTACATTGCTGTATTGGTATTTTCTTACCTTAAATTTACATATTTCACCACTGCTGGCCTTAACAAAGTTTACTCGTGCCCTCTAACCACAATCTCATTGTGTGTCATTGGAAAGTTATGCTTTGTAACACCTTTGTTTGGATTTCTGTGTAATTGTTCATAATCAGGATCCATTCCAGCAAATTAATAAATAAAAAACAAGAACTACTTCCTGTCATTAACATGTCTAGGGATTGTAAAAGTACAGTCCTGGGTCAAGCAGAAGGCCTTTTTTGTGGTAGTGTGTTAGGTAAAAATCTTACTGTTCTTTTAATGATTTGTGTGCGTGATTTCTAATTAACGTTGGATTACATAGCTAGTTGAATATGTGGGGGTCAAATTGATGCATAAAATAGATCTAAAATAAAATGGGAAAGTCAAACTTCAATGCAGTGAAGTGAAATTAGACAAATGGTAAAATAAAGATGGTGAGAAACTTCTGTCATATGAATCGTGCATAACTCATTCTTAAGGTTACAAAAACACACAATGTCAGATCACATCACAGTAACTTTTAAACTCCTAAATATAATCAGTTCAACCTGTAGTCCGAGTGTTAGTTTGTGCTGAATGTGACAATGCATTCTTGTAATTGTGCTCACAAGAGTTAAGGCCACATTCACCTCAAAAATGTAATCAGTTTATCCTTGAGTAAAAGGTGATATTTGTGCAAACTTGGCCCAGACTGACATAGACAGACGGACAACCTAAAAAACAAAATGCATCGGGCCTTGGGCTATCGCCTGTGCAGAGGCATGCAAATAAACAAATACAGTCCACAAATACACCTGTTGGAGAATCAGCCCTAGGGGTGTGCGATATTCACAAAAAATTATATCTGGATATTCTTGAGGATTATGCTGATAACGATAATTGATGATATTTTGCATCCCTCGAAAATGTGTTTGTAAAAGCCTTATATTGTACTAGCTCACTCTTGCTAATAGTGTATTAACAATATTAAATTTAATGATAATATCAATAAAAAAAAACGTAATCTTAATAATTAACTTAAAACGTTACTAATATGATGCAAGCCACGCAACACATTAATATGAATTCATATTTATTCAATGATAGCTGCTCCACCTTAAGAGCAGACCATGTTAAAGTCAGGTTAGTAAGGCGTTTTTCCCTTCCGGCTGTTTCGTTGTAAAACCCTACGAGCCACACGGGGCGGTGACAACTGCTGCAGAGATTAAAATGAGAGAGTTACTGTTTGTGAGTAAGTTAAAAAGCAAAACTCCTACTACAACCCCCTCTACTCAGCACCCAAATCCTTGTCCTACCTCGGGCTGTGGCAGGACGGCCTCCCCCCACTCTGCCTTCCTCAGCAGAAGCCTCTGGGCCTGCTTCAGACTCTTCTCATACACCTCCATCTGAGCCACGATCACCTGGAAGCACGGACACACAACCATGGAGGGGTGAGATGTGGATAATAGTGAGATATTAAAATGAAAATGTCTTGTATTTTTATTGTTTGAATTGTTGGCTTCATCAATATTCTTAATTAAAGAAGTGACAAGTAGAGAAAAGCCAGATTCCAATCAAAATGCTCTCGCAAAACACAATAAATGTATAACTTTTTTCAAATAAAGACGTGACGTCACTGATTGGAGCTCCGGACTGAATTTTTATACATACGCACATAACACACACTAGATCTATACAGGGGACCTCAGTCTGTGAACTATGATTGTTATAGCAGACATTGTCCTGATGTTTATCTTCTAAATCTTCACCTGTGTGTATTCGTCAGGGTCCAGTCCTCTGGGACAGAAGGGGACCCCCCAGAAGTAGTGCACCGTTGGCCCGCCTGCAGACTCCACAGGCGGGGCTGATTCACCGCTGAATGGACGTGTTGGGCGCTTTGTGGTGGACGGTTGCTGTCGGTCAGCGGGTGTAGGAGAGGAAGGAGGGCTGAGCAAAATTGGTGAAAACATCCAGAGGTTATTAAAAGTAAGCAAGCTTTGTATAAGTACAGATGAAACAGTTGGCTTATTTGTCAACTTATGGGAAAACATAAGGAAAATGATCAATACTAGAAATCATTATTAGTTGCAGTCCTAAATAGTTCAAACTTCTCTGCAGTTTCTAACTGAACAATAATTCTAGTTTTATAGCTTATAACTTCTTTGTCAACTTTATTTGTACAACTAGTTAAGAAAAGATAAACAGCCTCTCAGTGAGATCCAAGCAGATTTCATTGTATTGTGTTTGATATTAACATGAATCTTGATTACAACTAGGAGGAAGGAAAGGAAAGGGGACTTCTGAATAATATAAGTTATCCAGTTATGGATCATACAACTTTCCAATTGTTATCATTCAGGAAAAAACTAATTCTTACTTTGATTGACTGTGAAATTTTAAAAAAACAAAAAAAACTGCCTGATTGCGTTTGCGATGTGATACATAATCTCTAGTATTATGAAGATGTTGGCATTTTCTCTACCTGCAGTTTGACCCATTGACCTCTGGAGAAGCTTCAGTCTTGTGGTTCAGGGAGGGGGGGACAGCCTGGCTGTCTGCCCGATGAACAGGTCTCTCCTCTGGGAAGACCGGGCTGGGTGAGCCCACCGGCTGCAAAGATGGAGGGCGGAGCAGTGAAAATGTTACCCAGTGTTTTTTAATAGATTTTGGACAACAATAAAGCTCTATATTAAATGGCACCTATATTTTCATGGGAGAATATAATCAGTATCATTACTTAAAATAAAACACAGGATTTTAAATTCTTGTGCTACATGTATTCTGGTCTTGAAAACAGTGAGAAAGCCATTGTACCGTGACATCATCGTCCTCGTCAGACAAGAGCAGTGCCATGTCACTGGTCAGCTCCATCTCCACCGACGCCCAGTTTTGGGATTTTTCCTTCGGTTCCTCTGCATCATCTTAAAAAAAAAGAGAAAGATCAGCAATGTAATGGAGATTTATTTTGAAAAAATATATCTCCATCTCCAAAAGTAGACAATTTCTGTGTTTGACTGTACCTGACTCAGACATCTTGTTAATGAACGCGACGTCTAGATTGTGATCAGTCTTGCTGTCCTATGTTCAGAAGCAGGAAGAACAGCAAAATTAAATACCTTGTAATGTTCAAAAATGACATTAAAAAAAAATTTCACTAAAGGAAATAAGTAATCAATATGATCCGCTCTTTACTATAAAGTGGACATAAAGACTTTAAAAAAGATTTTCGGACAATTAGAAAATATCTAGTCTTTCTAATACTCGTCTCAAAATATCAATGAAAGACTCAATAAATCCAGCCGTTTCACACGCTGCTCAGTGATCCGACCAGCACTTCATTAGACACCTGAACTCACCTGCCTCCGACTCCCAGAAAGACTCCTTTTAACGGTTGAATTCCCTTCATCGTCTGAACCTGTGACCTCTGCTTCTGAAGGACTCGCAGAGATTTCCTGCACAGCGAGATCAGTATTTTGCTGTTGTTCCGTCCTGTCAAACACTGGGCTAGTACAACTACTTTGACCCGGCTTTGTCTGTCCTCCATCAATCTCTAAAACTACAGGACTTTTGCAGTTTTCCGACCTTTTCGGAAGGCCGGGGCTTTTCAGGAAGACCGGGCTTTTTGGCTGGCACGATGTCGACGTAACAGAGGATATTAAGCTCTCCTGAGAGGAGAATGTGATTCCAGAGTTACAGCCATGGTCTTGGGGTCTGCTGCAGGCACTTGGAGACGCTTCACGTGGAGGATTCCCGCCAAATACCGGGCTTTTAAAACATTCAGGACTCAGCTGCGTCTCTTCATCTTCCCCTTGGTCAGTCTCTGAGAACACCGGGCTCTTGGATACAGTGAGGTGGCTAGGGAGTTTGGGGTCGTTGGGAAACGTAGGGCTATTGGGTTGAGCGGGCAGAGACACCTGAGACGGGGGGGTTATACTGTCCTGAGAACACAACACAAACCCGGAGGTGCTGCAGGTTTTCACCAGGCTCTGGCTCAGCCGCGGGACATGGACCTCAGCCCTCCAGCCGGTCAATGGGAAGACGGGGGATTTACCGAGCTGATGGTCGTCAATCTGGGTCAAGTCAGGGCTCTGTTGTCGAGGGAACACAAATACATACATCATCGTTAACGTGGAGTTGTGTTTGTGTCGACCGGATGGATGTAAAAATCTTATATTTACTTCCTTTTAGCTCTGTAAACTTAATATCTTTGGGTTTTGGACTGGTGGTTGGGCTTAAGATGCTTTTTAAAGACAACATCGTTGGCCCTGTGAAAATAAATGAGATAATCAAAAGTATCTCAAAAGAACTATCAGTTTTTGTTGATTTTAGCGGCACCTTTGTACAAAAACAATAGTGTTTTTAAGACAGTAGTGTCCAAGCCACGTGACAACATGTGCTGTTTTAGAAGCAAGTGAAAGAGAGAACGCAGATGCATTGCGATGACGTAATGTATTTCTATGTGACTATGTCAGATTAATACTGGTAATAATATGACGCTTGGGAAGCAAAGTAAACTTCGATAAAGTACCGGTCATAAACACAGGATATTCCGGTCTGCCTGCTGTTAATCGTTTTATGAATTCTCATTGAATACTTTTGGGTTTGTTATTTTTAGACATGAGATTGGGCTATTGGAAATGTTAACTGAAATCTTACAGAATAAACTATTAATTGAATAACGACACCAAAAAACCTAACAGATTGATCAAAGGGAAAGAAAAGAAAGGTCATAAATCTTTTGGACGGACCAGCTGTGAGTCCAGAATCAGTTCCAGAGGCTCGGAGCTGCAGGGTGAAGCCTGGGAGAAGATGTTCTGAGTCTGGGACAAGTCTGGCATCTCCAGCAGAGGACTACCTTCTTTCTTTTTCCGCTTTTTCAGCCTGTTATTACTGTCTCCTCCCGTCTCTTTTGCTCCTGGGAATAAAAAACAGGATTATATTTATTCTATTCAACCTTTATTTATACAGACACGGGGTCTCATTCTTAAGAGAGAGCTGTTATACAACAACAGTACAATATACAGACACAGACAGGACATATTCAGCATATCGGATGCTTTCAAACCCATGGCAATTTGAATTTGTGTAAGCAGTTAGACTGATATTCCACCTTTGACATATTTTTCTTTCCCTGTTTTGATACTTCAGCAGGATCCAAATGGAGTCAAAAAACTCTTCAGTGCACTGCAGCATTATGACCAACATCACTGACTCAGCAGTGACTCACCTGGGTACATGTCTGTCTCTATGGTGATGCCGTCCTCTGATGTTCCCTGATCGATGGCGGACAGCGGCTTCTCCTTTGAATACAGGAGCTTCCGTCGAGAGCAGAGCGAATCTTCAGCACCGTCAATGAGGCTCTGACTTTGTGACTCGCTGGCCATCTAAAAAAAACAAGGGGGATACTTTATAACTACTGCTACTATACAACATTTTTACAAGATAATATACACACACATACAGTATAATGCAATACAGTTCAACACCACCACTTCCTCCAACATCGCTGTAAAACAGTATCCACATAATGTGAATATTATAACCTTTGTGAAGGGAAGATCTTAGTACTCACACTCTCTTGGATGGCTTTCCTCACAGCCTCTTCCTCTTTCTGCAGCCTGAGAGCATTGACGCTGGCTTCCTGTTCACTCAGACGCAGGGCCAAGTCCATCATCTCCTCCTCCGTCATCGCTGAAAACAACAGCGTCAAGAAGTCAAAAGTCAGGGTTTGTATTTATAACAGATTCACAAAAGTCCTGCCTCTAAAACTGTAATAGTGGTACTGATGTAAGCTTTAGGCTAAAATGTTATTACACTTGACACTGGTAATAAAATAACTCAGGTTTTCATATGTAGCTACACACCGAGAGATGGCACCATCCAAATAAAATATCCCACATATGATGTGTAGGGGTGGGAATCTCTTGGCACCTCACGATTCGATTCGATTCCGAGGTCAACGATTCGATTCAAAATCGATTCTCAATGCATCTCGATGCAATTTTTTTTTACGTACATACCTATGTGTGATTTTCAAAAATATATTTATATACACTGAGTTTGCTACTCAGAGTTTGCTAATCACTTCCTACTTTTGTGATGATCATTAAATACAATCAACAGATGAATTACCTTCTCTAATATTGTATGAGAGAAAAAGCTTTTCTTGTCACAAATATGACTTTCTATGACCAGTTTTCTATGTCATTTCAACACATTGTGCAAAAAGTATGGCTTGGAATTCAGCTCTCATACAAAAACGTAAACAGACACAAAGACAGTGCAGGTCATATGGGTTTGCTGCTCTCTGCCCTTTTGTCGCCACTTTTAACAACTCGCACTTGTGTGGTGTGCATGTGCAAATCGATTATTAACTTTTATGAAACGATTCGGAATCGTTCGAGAGAGAATCGCGATTAATCAGAAAATCGATTATTTTTCCCACACCTAATGATGTGTAGTGATTATGTGACATAAGAGTAGATATTAATACAGTTCTTGTGTAGTTTTCATTTATGTTTAATGTTTTAAAGTTCAGAATTATTTCTAGTTAAAAACAATGTTCACACTACACAAATTTAAAACATAAGTCAATGTTTTGTAGTCTTTTTGATGTGGTTAGTGTCATGTTATTTACCTTTGGATTTGGCATTCTCTCTCCTGGTTCTTCCCTTCGTTAATGGCTTCGACAAAAGTGATGATGAGTTCTCCTCCTGGAAGAACAAACAAACAGTGGAACATTTGTTGTGAACAGAACAGCTGTCATTTCCCCAATTTTTTAAACAGCCTCTTGTTTCACAGATATGAATTAGTAGTAGTAGTGACTTTATGTATAGTTTGAACCAATTTTTTAGCTTAAAAATGAAACAAACTATATTCGAGTTATCACACAATTATGACCCATAAATGATCATATCATAAGCTCTGTTAAAAATATGTGTACGAATTTCGGCAGGCAGCTGGAGGAAACTTGCAGAGGCACATTTCAGGCTTCATCAAACTGCCAGTTTGAATTTGTGACAGTCTGAGAAAAAAAACTGTGGTTTGTAAATGAAAAACAAAAACACTGACTAATCCCTGCTGAAGTGCCTTAGAACAAGACACAGCTGTTAGTTACTAAACCTGAAACTGTATATCACAGCTGAGTTCCATGTCTTTACATTGCTATCTCTGTCGTCGAGAGCTTCGTCTCCTTGTGTGTTTTCGTTTTCGCTTCCAGAGGGAAAGTCACTGGCATCCTTGACCATTTGCTTCCTCATCCTGGTCCGCTCCTGAGAGTCTTTGATTAACAGAGAGACACATAAAAACAAATCAAGGGTTATATTTCATAATCAATCTATCTATCTATCTATCTATCTATCTATCTATCTATCTATCTATCTATCTATCTATCATTTTAAAACTGGACCACAGCTTATGTTACCTGATGATGAAGAGTGTCCTTTTCTTACTCTCATATGTCTGGCTGGTTGGCACGAGCGTGAACCCCAAACTAACTAACCACTCTGTAGAGTAAAGAAAGAAAAAAGTTAAAGAAAAAAATGTCTAGATGAGAAGCCTGAAATTCCTCAAAACCTATTAGTGCATGTACTTCAATATATGTATTTTTATGTTTAATTCATATTAAAATTATCACTAAGAGCAAATGTGATCTGTTGACGTTAGCTTACATGGCGCGAGACCGTCAGTTTATATGAAAACAATCTGAACACGCGAGAAAACTGCAAATTAAAGTAAGTATTTTCATTCATTTTCTTTTTAATTAACCATATAGTTAAAGAGCACATGACTTGTGTACGTGTTTGTTCAACAGCGACACAAACCAAAACCAATATTTAGCTTAAAAACACTTACAAGAGAAATTCCTGACTTTCGCGGCGCCATGTTTGTTTTCTGTTCGCTAGCCCCGTCACGTGACAATTACGTAAGGCACGTCTTTGACGTTGCCTTCATGGACTGTCGTTTAATGCACTTATACTGCTACCTTCAGGGACTGTGAAATAGGCTACATCTGATAGATACACTCATCAAAAATATAAACACAACACTTTTGATTTTGCTTCCATTTTTCATGAGATGGACTTAAAGATCTAAAATTCATTCCAGATACACAATATTACCATTTCTCTCAAACATTGTTCACAAATCTGTCTAAATGTGTGATAGTGAGCACTTCTGCTTTGCTGAGATAATCCATCCCACCTCACAGGTGTGCCACATCAAGATGCTGATCTGACATCATGATTAGTGCACAGGTGTGCCTTAGACTGTCCACAATAAAAGGCCACTCTGAAATGTGCATTTTGTTTTTTGCTTTATTGGGTTCTGGGGACTCAGAACCAGTCAGTATCTGGTGTGACCATTTGCCTCATGCAGTGCAACCAGGGGAGGATCTAGAAAATGTTACATGGGGTGGCGAAGGGGGGACAAGAGGTCTTGGCAGGGGGGCATGGGAGGACGGTAGCGGGAATCCCCATATATATTATATTGATCATCATTTCTGATAAAATAAGACATTTCTAGCCTATATCTTAAGCCTACATAGCTTACTCTATACAATACATTGCTACAACAGAAAACAGGCAGTCATTGAAAAATGTTATTTTGAGTGACATGACATATCATTCTAGTCTAGTGGAATTTATATGGAAGGAGAATAACAATACAGTAGTTTAGGCTGGGACTGCAGTCAGACCCTCTGCCTACCTTTCATCTGCTTGCTGATCACTACCTGCCTCTGTCCCTCTGTCTGAATATAAAACCTCCTCTTCATCCCTCACATTTATTTCTTCTTTTCCCTCTTTTCCTCCACTTATTTATTCATGTCTTTAACATGTGATGTGTAACCTGGTTTAATTTGTGCAGCTCGTTTGCTGTGATATGTGAAAGTTTTTAGTAGGCTATGTTTGGCTATTCAAACAAAAATGATCGATCTCCTATAGCACTGTCAGTGTCACTGTAGTAACTAAATGCCTCAGAAACGGCAACTCTCTCTCTCTCGCTCTCTCTCTCTCGAAACGGCGATCCACTGTTAAATTGTAAGGATCCGAACATGCAAGTTTTTTTCAAATATTTTTATCAAGCTCTTCCCTGTAGCCTACTACAATAGGCCTACAAATTAATAAAAGAGCAATATGCTCCTACAAGTCACAAGCGAGTGATTTCCCTTTTGGCCAACGATGAATGGATGTGCTCTTATCGATGAATTAGCTACTTTTACATTGCATTACATTCATTACAAATTTAACTTTAAGTTAAATTGGTGTGTTTAAAATTCACAAGGGTAAACTAACTTCACCTTTAGATGCTCGGAGCAGGTCAGTTACTCTTCACCGGGCAGCATGGCACAGCAGCGCGCTGACTCGCTGTGTGACAAACTGTGTGATCGCTGATATGCGCATGGCTAAGTATTTGAGGGGCAGGGCATAAGATTAGATTTAAAATAATTTACTTTTGTTCAATGTATTATTTGTTTCAATTATTTAAGTGGCTTGTTGACATAGTGGCGGTTTGTTCTTACAAGTACATTTTTGAGAATGCAAAAGTTAGGGGGGCAGCTGGGGGACAAGGCTCTTCATTGGGGGGGGGGGGGGGGCTGCCCCCTTGCCCCCCTGTAGAACCGCCCCTGAGTGCAACACATCTTCTTCGCATAGAGTTTATCAGATTGTCAATTGTGGCCTGTGGAATGTTAGTCCACTCCTCTTCAATGGCTGTGCGAAGTTAGCTGGATATTAGTGGGAAGTGGTGCACGCTGTCGTATACGCCGGTCAAGCACATCCCAAACATGCTCAATGGGTGACATGTCCGGTGAGTATGCTGGCCATGCAAGAACTGGGACATTTTCAGTTTCCAAGAATTGTGTACAGATCCTTGCAACATGGGGCCGTGCATTATCTTGCTGAAACGTGAGGTGATGTTCATGGATGTATGGCACAACAATGGGCCTCAGGATCTCATCACGGTATCTCTGTGCATTCAAAATGCCATCAATAAAATGCACCTGTGTTCTTCGTCCATAACAGATGCCTGCCCATACCATAACCCCACCACCACCATGGGCCACTCGATCCACAACACAAGGAAATGATTCAGATGCCAGAACATGTGAGTATCTGCACCACACAGAGACACCTGGCAATCAACACACACTTTGCCTGCAGAGTGCTGCGGTGTATTATAATTATCTTATTCTATTTATCAAGCTGATCATATATAGCACAATATGCTTAGGAAATAAATAGTCTCCCCGTCGGGGAATCGAACCCCGGTCTTCCGCGTGACAGGCGGAGATACTGTCCACTATACTAACGAGGAAGGACCAACGGTAAACAGTTATGTGGGCGTGTTCAAAATATCACATGACCATGTCAATCAATCCAATTTTATACATCAAACCAATCAGTGACCTTTGTCATTTGATATCTACGTTTAATGAATTTGCGTTCCAAAAAAGAAATTAACGTTTTGTCCAGTAGGTGGTACTGTTGCACTAAACAGACATGTAAACGAGGCTCATGTTAGATATCCAGAGTACAAGTAGCCTACTTATTACGGCATAATTTTCGGAATAATAAAGTTTAATCATCATTATTTATTTATAGCGATTGATTAGCTAACTAATGTGTG